>QJPP01000050.1:600000-1047500 GCA_003996215.1 Jaltomata sinuosa
CTCCAATAAATAATATGACCCTATGGTTCTAAATTTCTACCTTTCAAGATATACATAGTGCAGTAATCTTATGTACACTCTATTATTCAAGTTATATTAATCAGTATCATGTAAACACAATTTATTCTTGCAAGTATACAACATGATCACAATCATTAACTCAAACATGTTTGAAGACCAATCACTAGTCATTTAACTGAAACACATACGAGCACTAAAGTGAGTCTCAACTCCAATATTAGGTACTAAGGACCATCATTCCTATAATTATCACAATTCTGGATCACCACATTGTTAGATATCTTTTAATGATCCATTCACGTTCCACACACACAGACAACTTTGTAGTTCATTTACCTCTAGCTATATTCAAATTTTGATGCTAGACATAGCTCCTTCTTAGCTCAATTTATGTGAGGACACCACTTATGAAAGACCACCACACATTACACATATTTTGAACATATAAACAGTTCACCAAAACAAACAATAAATCAAAACAACTGCACAATTTCAGAACAACATCTAAGTCACTATGTGATATCACAAAATCAGAATACACATGCAAAGGTTTATCACTTTGTAATTTTCTTTTAACTGTTAACCTTAAGGTTCTGGTTTATTCAAACAACATGAACACCTCATCTATGGTTCATTATCACATTTGTCTTTTGTCATTCACGTTCACTATAAGATACATAAAATATGGGTATAATTCTACACAAGATTCTACTTTCAATGTTTATTCTAATAGTTTTCAACTAGACTCCATGCCCGAAGGCCTAAACATGTTATTCCATCAATATCTATACAGTAGTTATGATCACAAAAATCAAAGTCTTTGCTATAATTTAACCATAACCTAATCGATGCTTAGCTGCTGCTTTAACATGTGTAACCTTACTCCTTGCTCTCATTCCATAAATTTGGAGGGTGGAGCTGTGAAGAGGACGGGAAACTGCATCATTTTGAGAGCTTTTCCTCTCTTTTCTTGTTGTTCTAAGCTTAGAACTGGTTTGGAGAATTTTTAGGAAGGGATCTCTTTTTTTGGAAAAGAGTTAGGAGCTCAAAATATTAATCTGTTAATTCTGTCTCGCAAGGAACTTTTCTCACTGCAGCAAGATTGTCATGGCGAGGATCTGGTTTGTATGATGGACATCGCTGACATTCCATGTTGGACTTAGTTTTTAATCCATGTTTTATTAAACACAAATACAAATACTTCCACACGAGTTTCTTAATATAAAATTTTAAATTCTTTCATTTTACTGCAAATATTTCAATAACGACGGAATGGGTCGTTGCAAGATATCTTATTTTTCTGATCCAGAGTAACATCCTAATCGGTGTAAGTGATATTTGATCTGTCTCTATGCTTTGGCCACCTCGAGAAGCTGACACATGACCTTCCATTGTCTTTTATCCAGCTGCTCATTGAGTTGTACCTATCATTCTTTTACAGATCACAATTTAATTTATCCATGTATCTAGGCTAATTTTAGCCTATACAGTTAGGGAGGAGATTTTAACTACACAAATAATGCATAGAAAATAAGGAACTAACAAGCCCTATTTTTGTTTAAAAAATCAAATAAAAAATATATGGAGAGAGCAGAATTCGTACCTTAAAATGCACAGAAGCGAGTTTACCGCAGAAAGGAGGGTCATTGAAGGGAGGGGTTGATGAGGGAAGTGAACTACCAAAGGGAAAGGGTCTCTGGAGTAGGAGGGGAGGGGAGGGGAGGGGCAGTGGTGGTGGAATCGCCAGAGAGGAGAAAGAAAAAAGAGAAGAGAAAATGAGGGAAAACCCGATTTTCCCAGATATAAATTTTAAAAATTGACAGACAGGGTCGGGTGGTCCATTGAATTTTTATTTAAATGAGTTGACTAGATTCTGACAAAAAATCGATGAACTACCCGACCCTGTTCGTCGGATTTTTGTAATTAAAGATAAAAAAATAATTCTATTTTGCTTATTCATTTTAAAAAATAAAGCTATAGTATTTAAATTAATAAAACATCCTTAATCCTTGATTTTGCTAAATTAATTTTTAATTTATTATATAGGTTGACCTTGTCTGTCGTTAAACTAATTTCACATTGGTATATATTTTATAAAAAAATAGACAAAAAATAAATGAGAGACTAGATAGATTTTATATTAATATATTTTTAAAAGTTATAAATAAAGGAAGCCAAGGGACGGGATCGATTTCCCCTCTATTTTGTTGACAGACTCAGTCTCTCTGTTTTTTCTGAGATGGTTTTGGGGTTGTTTTTAGTAGTGTTCATTCTTAAAAATGAATGTGTTAATATATGAAAAAAATTATGGATAAAAACGTGCTCATATATGATTGAATAAATACCCCAACTCACCTCTATGGGAGATTTGAGAGAAATAAATTTGATATTAACGGGCATTCATCAAGTACTTTTAGTACATCACAAATATTGTGATATGTCTTATCATGGATTATCATAGGGTAAAAAAAAAAGTCTTCCCTATAATATTTTTTATCATGATCGTAATTATATAATTTTTTCCTTGAAAAAGATGCTCATTATACGGATTGTCTGATGGTATATGTGATAGTACACAAATTTAATTGAGAGCTCCCGAAGAGCTACTATATTACTACTCGAAAGAATAAAATTGTTTATAATAGTGTCACGACCCAACTACCGGGCCATGCGGTCACCTACTCTAAGCACCAAGATGGGAGAATCCTTATCACCTGATTTAAACAGGTAATGCGGAAGTCAATAAGAAAACATAAAAAATTCCTTTAATACTTAAAACCAGTTACCAAAACTTTGAGTACAGTAAAATTCTTTACGAAACAACAAAAACTCTCCCTAGGAACTAGTCTAAACAGGTACAAAAGCTTCTAAGAGAATACAAAACCAAAACAAGACACAGCTTCCACCATAGAAAGGAGAGGAGTAGAAGCTACCGGAGATCACCATCATCTTCACCTAGGAAACATCATTGATTCTGTAGCCAGACTATACCAAATGGCAAAGCAAGAGTAGTATCAGTATAAACAACAGGTACTGGTAGGCATGATTGGTCGACCCAAATTGGCTACATAATATTATGTAAATATTCAGAAGAAAGATACAACTTGAAAGTTATACGATTCAGGTCCTTTATCAACAACCCTTACTACCCAGGTATAATTCCATGAACCTATACACTCTATCCCAAGCCTCCCTACCTCATTACGCTGCCAACTCCACCATTAGAAGCCATTCCACCCTTCTATCCTGGTCATAACCTGACCCCTTGTAACACTAAGACTTACTAAGCCTACCCATCTTGGAAAACACTAGAATTACCTTACTTCTTCCAATCCCACGAGTAAATTTACTAACTATCCCTATAGTCGATCCGTCACTCTCACTTAAGATCCTCTGTGAACAACCCTGGACCTTGACCCTTAGCCGATTAAACGGACAACCTTCAGAAACTTTGATTTACCACCCTGACTCAATCACCCCACCAGACATGTCCAAGACCACATTGACAGACCTGTACCATCCAAGTCAGTGAATGTAAACAAGACTTCAGTCATCATCCTGACTTAACAACTCTATGAGATATGTCCTAAATCATAACAACAACAATACATGCGATTCCACACACCTTTCAAGTAACCTGGACCACCCAAGAATCCCTAAGACATCATTTATGGTGTTTAACCTGCAACCCTGGGCTACACAATTACCACTCCATCATTTAAACACAACAACCCGGTTCATTCATGGAACCAACACACAGAAGCACAACAAAACATGTAGCAGGGATGGTACCCAAGACAACCATAATAGAACCTATACCAGTTGTGGTACCCGAGCCAATTGATAGATATCCCGTACAAGGCAGGGTACTTGAACCAACATTTAATTTGTACCAAGCGTGGTATCCGAGCCAACCAAAGAATCAGAAATATCATCCAATCACAAAATCAATGAATACAACCACACTTGTAAGACCAACAAGCATATAAGACAAGTTCTTTGCTTATGATTGATAATAAGATATCATTTCACATTCATTCCCTTATTCCATAAATAAGTAATGTACAGGCAATTCTAACGAAATAGTTAACATGTATAAATAATGTAATTTGGGGAAATAATTCAACCATTACCTACTACAACTGACCGAGTTCATTATCCCGACATTGAAGATCAATCCAAAGATTAACCCCGACCCAATCAATTAAGGACATAATACATAAATTTCCATACTGGACTTATTTAGGAGAATATGACCGTTCTCAGAAAATCCCTTTCCTAATACCACAAACTCAGTACCTTTCTTGTCCATTTCATTCCCCATATTCATACAAAGCCTGGGAATCCGCTATGACCTAGCAATCCTTTTACTCTTTAATCATTACATGTACTATGAAACCACCCCTAAAATCAGATTACCCAAAGATTAACAACTATGAAATAAACACCCACTGTAAGTCATAGGGTCAACATTACCTATCACAGTAATTTCCCACTCTAAACAATAATAATCAATAGATTTCAGCCATCCAGACTCCATACCCTAAGGCCTAAATATGAAATATCTTGTCAATCTATAACATATTATGCACTCAGAAACAAGTCTAGACTACTCAGTTAAACCTAGCCTACCTGGACGCCAAGCAGCTGCTTCAAAAGTCTAAACACAAACTTCTGACTCTGTGAAGGTGAGTCCTATCGAAAAGTAGGCCTTGAATCCATGGGTTTTACCCCATTTAAGAGGAATCCTTCCTCTCTATTGCTCCCAAGCTTTGGAGCAGCCTAAAAGGGCTTATAGAGCAACCCTCGTCTATTTGCAACTGAAGAGGAGAGTCTAGATATAAAATCTGTATTTTTTAGATACTGGTTTTGTCAGCCCGCTATAGTGACCCGCCAGCCTCTATAGAGGCGGCACTATAGCGAGAAAATTCCCACTATAGCGGGATGATGTCTGCCTAAGAAAAACGTCAAACTTCAAAAAAAAATTATCGCATCATCCCAAATTAATTTGATAGAGTATTTCAATAATTCCCATAATCGGCAATGAGGTGACTTTTAATAATGACTAAATTGATCATTAAAATAGATACCAATTTATCCATCATTCATCCCTGAATAATTTCTAGGGCAAAAAGAAAAGAAAGAGCCAGCTCTGGAATCCTATCGCACTACCTTGACAACGTAATTATAGCCTTATATGAACCATCAAAACTTTCATTTCCCTAAGTGTACATAACTAACTGAAATTTAATTCAATCCTGCCCCGTCAGGAGATCCCTTTCCTTGAGTTGCACTAACAAATTAGAGTAACCCCTCTCGAGTGCCCAAGTAATCCGAGGCGTCACTAATATGCCAGATCGGGAAGATTATACGAATGAAACAACAAACTTTTCTCCACTCAATGGTCTAGACCCTACTATAGCAAGACAATTTATGTTATAATGGCAAACCTCCCGATATAGCAGGAGATAACAGTTGGTGAGAAATGGGTTTCTCGCCCATTCTCCCTCTACTTCACCCAAAAATACCACTTTCCCCTTGATCACTTTGCTCCCATTATTAGAAATCTAGGTAATAATTGTAACACTTTACTTTTCCTACTTCATTGCATGAATATTGAGTGTATTATGCTTGAATTTGATGAATTGAATAGATATTGGGTCAGTTTGTAAAGTTTGAAATTTGGCTTTGATTTGGTGGAATTCTCAAAGCATGGATACTTCCCTTATGTTTACAATGCTCCCACAACATTCTGGGCGTAAGAATTACCAGATTCATGGCCAAAAATGGGTTAAAAAGGTAGGGACATTGAAGGGTTATTCTTGTTTAAAAATATCAATTTGGGCAATTTTTAGGAGTTATAATGCCCAAAGTTTTGCATGAAATAGCAGTAGGGTACTTTGGGAACACTGATCTAAACATAGATTGTTAAAAATGGAATTTTGGATCAAGAGGCGCCATTGTTGCACCACTTGAAAATCTAGAACGATAAAGGCCGCTATAGCAGCCTTGCTCCACTATAGCGATGCTGCTATAGCGAATAAATTCTCGCTATAAAACTGTCGCCATAGCGGGAGGCCGACCGCTATAGCAGGAGGCTGCAGGCAACGCAGTAGCCTCCCTGTCAGGCCAAAATTTGACCTTTCTTTGAAATTTGATTTTCTTGCATCTTACGAGCTCTAATCCAAAATTTGTTAATCTTGCAGACTTCACTCAATGGCTGCCAATCAAGAACACATACCAGCTTAAGAGAGGTTTCCCAATGATGCTAGTTGAGAGAGATTTTGGGACAATCAAAGAATTGACCTTTGCTATGAAAGGGTTTTCAACATGACTTGGGTGGAGGAGAAAGCAAGAGATTTCTACAATCGTCTTTGAAGTTTAGTTGGTGTCTATTGGTAGAGGCTCCCCCTTCCGGGCGCTCAGTCTTGGTAAAGGAGTTCTATGCTATACTTCCTACCGTGCATTAGAATGACCCTAACCCCACCGTCCGCATCCAAAGAGTGGATGTCCCTGTAGATATCTGGACCATCAATGATGTAGTAGGAGTGCCTAATGTTTTAAATATTGTATACAATGCCAAGCTCCAAGAGATGGATATGAAATGGTTAAGGGACACACTAATCTATGAGGAGTTTAGGGACCAGGTCTACTAGCCCAACACCAAGGGAATCACGAGTACTTACTTCACAACCAATGCAAGGAAGTGGCTGAACTTCGTGTACTATAGGATTCATTCATCAGGTAACCTTACTGACGTGACCTACCCTCAGGCTTTGGTGGTGGCATGTTCCATATAGGATATTCATCTAAATATGGGGGCATACATCATGTCAGAGTGGAGGGACTTCTACTAGGGCACCAAGAAGGGCCCTTTCCTTCTCGGTCTAGTGTCCGTATTATGTAAGCGAGTTGGGGTCCCGAGGATGATACCGATAGGGAGGTAGAGATGGACGCCCCCTTTACCCCCTCCAGGTGAAGGTGATCACTACCAAGGGAAAGCAGAGGAAGGTGGTTGAGGCCGAGAGTAGCCGAGCTACAGAGAGAGTTGATAATGATGATGATCCTGCCTCTACCTCCCAATCTCAGCCCCTGATTACTAGTAGTCGCTTGGAGGTGGACTTGGCCACGGTAAGGAGATTCATGGAGAATGCCCTTGTCAGAGCCATATCCCCACCTCCCCCTAGCTAGGACTATGTAACGCTCCATAGAGAGATTGATAAGGAGAAGAGGAAGAGGCTCTCCCAAGACCGCATGCTTGCATGGATATAGAAGACCATAAAGGTCATGCATTGGATTTCACCCTTGTTTGCTGTTTGTTGATTGTACGCTCCGGTAGTATGGGATGACGGAGGGTTTTCTTTCACTTGATTGTGTTCCTCGGTTGTATGGGCGGCCGTTGGGACTGTAGGTAGACTATATTTACTCCTGTATTTATTTAGAGCTTATCTTGGTACTCGGTTAGTGAAGGATTAGTGATGGTTAACCTGTTGAGGTTTTGGTTGTAGGATGTCTGATTATTGTGAGGGCTAGGGAGTCCTATCATATTAAGGCACTTTTGTGTGGCCTTCTGAGCAGAGTGTGAGACTCTGGTTCTATTCTTGTGGGAAGCAGAGTGGTATCTCTCGGTTATTATGGTCTAGTTATTTCATCCTAGGGTGGTACTTGTGAGGTGATTCCCTGGTTATGCTATCATGTGATTGGATTGGTGTTATGATTTCCTTATACAGGTTGATTCCATTTTGAGTATGTTAGACTACTCTCCATCTTTTTCTTTTACTTGAGGTTACCGGTATACCACCATTTTCTCAACTCTCTCTCTACTTACTTATGTTGTTGTGCAAGGACTCCAGGTGTATTCTCCTTTCCTTCACCTATGATTCTGTGTAATTGTATCTCTGTGCTAGCATGTTTTACTTATAGCTTTTGGTTATCTATTCTCTGTGCTAGCTCCTTACGCTCCCTTTATTGCTTCAGTGATTTCTTTCTTGTTATCTGTTACTTACTGATTTTATATCTTATATGCGCTCAGTCGGACGATGATGCCTACTGAATACCCATTGTTTTGGTGCTCATACTACACTTCTGCACTTTCTGTGCAGATCTTAGTTGAGTTCTCGTTGTTGATCGCGTTGGAGACTCGTGCAGCTTTTGGGTCTTCGAGACTAGGGTGAGCGCCTGACGGTCGGGGCTTGACCACATCTCAGATCTTTTGTACTGTTACTCTCTATATATTCAGAGACAGTTGTACTTATCATTTTGTTACCTCTAGCACTTGCATTCTATTAGAAGCTTCTGTTCTGTCAATACCAAGTCTTGGGGTTGGTGTAGTTTCTTTTTGTATATATTCAGGTTATTGGTTCCGCTTTGTTCTATCTTTATATTCTGCTTTTGCTTATTGTGAGCATTGGTTAGGTAGTAGCCCATTACTAACCATTCTGGGCTATCCAAATTGGTTCGCCTACTAGGGGTTGTAGGTGCCATCATGACCTGAGAAATTGGGTCGTGACAGCTTGGTATCAGAGCTCGATTCACCAGTGTTTTCGTATAGAAATAAGTGTCTAAGTAGAGTCTTGTGGATCGATATGATGATGTACGTATCCTAGTTGCAAGAGGCTACAGGGCATTATTAGGAAAAATTTCATCTTCTTGGCTCCTTATTGTCCCTTCCTGGATCTATTGACTTCTACACTTCGGTTGTTTCATTCCTTCTCAGATGCCTAAGATGAGTTTGACAGCGGGTGATGTCGAGGATCCTGTGCCTGTTGCTTCAGTGCTTCCATCTGTGCCAGGACTTCAGAGTGAGAGTTTACCGCCTCAGATAGGGGGTGTAGGGTCAGCCCAGCCTCTGACTGGATTCATAGCTTCCTCAGCTCTTCAGGACACCGTGGCTAGGACTCTGAGGCCTCCAGTGAATGTTTCAGTACCCAGCTCTACGAGTGGTGCTTCAGTTAGGGTCGAGCTTCCAGTTCTTCAGCAGGGTTGTATATTGGTGTTGGACTGTGAGGCGAGACTTTACGAGATAGTTAGGCGTACTTCTAGGACTGTACCTTCGGAGTTTGAGAGGGTTCAGTGCTTTGTGAGAGGTTTGATTCAACCACTCCGTTTGGTGACTGAGCACTTGGGTGCAGTTGGGACGACTATCCTTCAGGTAGTTGACCATGCTTGGGCTGTTGAGGGTTTGTGCGGTGAGGCTTATGGAGGTAGTGCTAAGAAGCATCATTTCCAGGATAGTTTTCGAGGTTCCCAGACTCGAGGTAGGGAATTCTCTCCTAGAGACCGGGTCCATTACTTTCTGTCTACCGGGCCTGTTTCAGTTGCTCCACGGGTTCCAGAGGATGTTGGTACGGGTCATGTTGAGCAAATTAGGCAGGGTACGGATCATATTCTTTGAGGTTTGCCTTCAGAATGTGTAAGTTGTGACGGCCGGTCAGGTTCAGCGAGATCTTCCAGTCTACCTTCATTCAGTGGGGTTTGCTTTTGGTGTGGTAAGCGTGGGAACTTTTCTAAGAATTGCCCCATGATTGTGTATCCTGGTCAGCCTGGGTGTTATGATTGCAGGGAGATTGGTCACCTTTATAGAGCTTATCCCCGGTGAGGGATGGTTGAGCCTTCAGTTTCGACCACTCAGTCCAGAGTTAGATCCCGCCATCTTGATGCTCCTCTTGGTGGGCCAGAGGTAGAGGTTCCTGACACCGTTGCTCCAGGTCAGGCCTTTGCTACCTTTGACTTGTGTTAGTCCTGCTCGTTTTGTGATTCTGTCCCTTCTATCGTGTAATTTCTTACATGCCTACCTGCTACTTGTTTAGTTGTTTGGCTACCTGAATTGTAGTATCTTTGTGTTGCTCTATCGGTAGTTTATTCTTTAGTAGTGGATGGGTGAGATGTCCTTGAGAGGTGTTTTCCCGAGGTTGTAGCTTCTGAGTAGGCTTTGTAGAGCTCGCTTCTGGTTTGTTATGGTTCTAGGCTTGTCTTGGGCTTTCCTTTCTAGCGGTCCTAGATGGTTGTTGCCTAGGCCATTATCTAGCGTGGCTAGAGATCCGAGTGTTGGTTTGGTGTATTACCGGTAGTTGTGCCGAAATTGAGATTTGCCTTAGTTGGGAGATATTGGTTATGCTAGTGTGCATAGATTGGGTTGGCCTCTCGAGTGTTTGAAGTTGACTCTCTTTGTTTGCTTAGTTTAGGAGGTTGGCGGGTATGTGGGTTGTTCCCATAGTCTCCTCCCGTTCCTTGTCCATTGGGTGTTGTTGTATCCCCAGTTCCAGTTGGAACGAATCCTGATCATAGTTATCTGGTTGAGCTCTTGATGTTGGCATTGTGATCGAGTTTTGGCTTTAGCACTTTCGATTAAGTGTTGACCATAACCTCGTGGTTGGGTTGCGTTCATAGTATATTGGGCGAGTCAGGCATCCGACCCCTTTCTCTCCTTCTTTATTGAGTTTTGTCAATGTACGTTTGGTAGCTAATGGAATGGCTCCAGGTTCTTACTTAAGAAGGAATTCGTAAGGTTCAGTATATGCTACGGAAGGATCTTGTTTAGCTTAAAAAGGAGGGAGATGACTATTTGTTTGTGTTAAGGTGTCTTAGTAGTTGACTGAGGTGGCGACGAAGGTTTACTTTGGGGTTGTGTGTTGGTGATTTTATTCAGCCGTCTACACATTGCAGTGGGTTTTCCATCGATTGGGTTGGGTTTCAGTAGAAGCTGCGGTGTTGGCAACTTGTATATTCAAGCCTAGTTAGCTTGGGTTCTCAAGGGTTCATTGGCAACATACGAGTTTGACAAAGGCTTTGATTGATAGTTTCAAAAGTCGAGGTTCAGAATCATATCTTGGCAGGTTACATTAGATGGTTCATGGCGGTTTTATTTGGTTGTAGCATCCTACTGCCAGGAGGTAGTGGCTGTGGGCAACTTAGCTTCTTTACTTCAGTTTGGGATGCGGCTATTGGCCATGGACACCTAGTCCTTGATTAATCTTTGAGTTACGATGGACATTCCAGATATCGGTGGTGTATGCTTCATGTGGTCAGATTGTGCGGGTTGAGACTAGAGAGGCTATTGTGGGTTCTAATGGTACTTAGAGACTGGTGGTGACCATTTGTTGTCGAGAATTTGAAGAGCTTGTTTAATTGATTCCTCCGTAGTTGTTGTTTATGTGGGATTCTAGTGTTGGTTAGACTCGGCCAGTATGGACTAGAAGTTCGTTATGATATATGCTTCGAAGTGGTTGGTTATTTGCAGATCCGGTAGAGCGGTTGATACGATCCAAAGGAATGAGTTGAAGGTATATGCAAATTTTCTATGGCTAGATGGTAACTTTGAACCCCAGGCACCTTTTTCCTTTGCCTTCGGGGTGTTTGGACTTAATATTCGTGGCATGGTGGACTTCTTCCCGAGGTGATCATGGTAAGACGATTTCAAATCAGAATGGTGTTCGAATATTCAGAGTTGCAGCAGTTTTCTTAGAGTTGGAAGCTTAGCTAATGACTATGGAGTTTGTGGTAGGCTTACCACGCTACTTGCAGGATCTTGGTTTTGGTTTGGTCCTTTTGGGTAGGTTTCCCTGGTTTATTCACTTTCAGTTGATTCAAACTTGATGCGGTGCAGCGAAGGTGGGTTCGTTCTATAGTTTGGAAGTTCTCCATCAACACAAGGTATCCACATGTGCCTTTCCTAACTTTGGTTTGCAAAGTTTAGTTGGGTCCAGATGGTTGGTTCAGCTGGGTTCAGTTATCGAGTTTGATGTTAACAAAAGTGTCCGTTCATTGGTTGATGGTCAGTCGGGACAGGTGACTATAAATTTTGACGATATGCCTCGAATTGTTATCTTGGATGGCAAAAGTTAATAGACTATAGCTTGATTTGGATAGAACTTGAGTATAAAGGGTGACTTTGTTCGTGTTAGAGTATAAGCAAAGACTGCATATTTCAAGTGTTTCAGTTGATGCGTCGATGATGGATGAGTGTTAGACTGGTATGCAACTTCCTGTTATGGTGCAAAAAGGACTCAGCTCAGAATGAAAGGGTTTTGTGGAATCGGCAGATTCATGAGTTAGAGTTTTGATTGTGGGCTTTTCTGGCAAACTTGGTTATTGTTTCGAAGATTCGAGTTCTGTGTGGTGATCGCCTTGCTTCTCTGGTTTCGGTGTTATGTCGATGCTTTCTGGTTGAGGTTCTCGAGGTTCAGTCGTGGTTGGCAGCCTCTTGGAGCTTTGGATTTTGAATTTTGAATCTAGCTTGTCTAGTTTAGGAGTTTAGGCTTGGTTGCGTTTCGTGGCTTCATTTTGTTGGGTGTCATCCGGTCGAGGAGGCTACTCGGGTTGTCCGAGAGAGTAGTGCGATCTTCGTATTCGATGTTCTAAAATCTATATTGTTCCTTCTTTCCTGACTTTCGGGGATGAAATTGTTTTTAGTAGTGGATGATGTAATGACCCTTCTGGTCATTTACGCATTTTCACTTTTTTTTATACTATTAGAGCTTTTCCGTAGCGGCCTAAAGTCACTTATGGCTTGCTGGGATCGGTAGTTTGGTGCCCTGGCCGTTCATTTTATCGTTATGACGGTTTTCTTATTTTACAGCTAAGTCTTAAGCGTTGAGTTGTCAAAATCGTGCGATAGTGATTTGCGATCGTATGACTTTAACCTTTGTCCCGTATCTAAGGCATGCGAGCCTAACTTTGAAAATTTTATTAACATCGCGCGTATTTAAAAATATTTAATTTAAAATTTGAATGTGGTAAAAAGTTATATTTTTATTGCCTTCCTAAAAAATTTTAAATGTTTATGAAAAATACTTTTGTTATGATATATTTGAGTATGTATTTATTTTACAAGAGTTTTATAAGTTATTAGTAGTTTAACGGAGATAGTAAATTAAGTTATGTTGAAAATTATTATTATAATATAGTAAGTTTTATTTGAAATAATTTTCTATTTATTATGATATATTTAAAAAAAATTATTTTACTACGAACCTATGCAATACCCGAGTATGTATATAACGGAACAAAAATATCCTTGGGTGTGTCAACCCCACTCCCACGTGGAAGTGGAGGGAGTTGACAACAACTTTTTAATGATGTGGTGTCATGTTCTACTAATTTTATAGAATATAATGGTGAGCTTTTCATGTTAGAATTAGTGGTTGCATGTGTGTTGATATATCAATATTATTTTATCAATTCATAATAGGATTTTGGATCTAATCAATTGTCGGGAAGGATAATACTATACATATATATATATCCATTTTGCGTATAATTTGACTTATCTATATGTTTTATTTTTCACAACTTTAGCTAAACATATAGCCTAAGCCAGTCGTGCACCTAGTTTCTATATTCTCGTTACGCACAAAGTGGAGTTGTGGAGAAAATGTTTGACGTTATTTTCAGTCACTAAAAGGAAATCAATTATCTACGTCAAGTTATTCAAGCCTAATTTTGAGTTTGATTTCGTTTCGGAGCTTCTCGGAGAGGTTTGAGCATGGACATCACCGTCCCCGCAGCTATTCGTCAGACGACAGGTAGGTTATGGCTTCCCATATCTAGACTCTGCGTATATAGGCTATAACTGCATTAATTAAAATCCTTGGGTGGGTTGTTATAGGTTGGTACCCCGGACCTGGTCTGCCTTTTTCGTCCGTTTATTTCATACATTGTTTGTAGTATTCGTGTGGTATTGTATATTACCCTTGTGGTCATGTGTGGCCTTGTATTGACTCTGGAACATAGACGGTGGGTTATTTGGGGAATGTCCGCGAGACCCGGACATAGAGATGATCCTTTTAGACTGGTTATGTCTGCTGAGTTGTTGCTGGGCTTGTGCAGGGCTAATAGGAGTTGTTGTGAGCCGTTGGGCTACTTTTATATTTGTGTTCGAGCATATCATCCATGAAAAAGATTTTCCCTTGCATGTTTTACTACAGTTTTGGCTGCGAGCCACTACCAACAGTTTTTCCTAAATCTGCATTACCCCGGGGGCCCTTTTTGGTACTGTTGATGATAGAAAAGGGGATTTTTGGATGTTTTCGCACTAATTTTATTACTGGTACTAGTCTCTGCGGGGCAGAGAACCAGACTTGATTTACTATAGTTTTAGACCCGGTTACGCCCGGGCACCCTTGGAGGGGTTTTTAAGGCATTTTCTACTACTTTAGTCCTGGATAGGGCCTGGGCATGCATATTCGAGACTGGGTCTCAATATTGATCCCGGACTTGCTTTCGGATGATATTTCTTGATACTGAGTTTTAGTATGGGGTCGGGGAGCTCCATGGACCTTTCTGCTCCGGGCTTGGGGCTTCGGGCTGCGTGTGCCGGAGGGAAGGGTATACGGTGGAGTAGAGGTATACGGGCTGAGTCCTTCCATGGAACCTACCTGCTAGGCCCGATCGGCACCGGATGAGGTACATACAGAGGTTCTATTTTACACATCATATCATATCATGCATTGGATTCCACCCTTGTTTGCTGTTTGTTGATTGTACGCTCCGGTAGTATGGGATGCCGCAGGGTTTGCTTTCACTTGATTGTGTTCCTCGATTGTATGGGCGGCCGTTGGGACTGTAGGTAGACTATATTTACTCTTGTCTTTATTTAGAGCTTATCTTGGCACTCGGTTAGTGAAGGATTAGTGATGGTTAACCTATTGAGGTTTCGGTTGTGGGATGTCTGATTATTGTGAGGTCTAGGGAGTCTTATCTTATTGAGGCACTTTTGTGTGGACTTCTGAGCAGAGTGTGAGACTCTGGTTCTATTCTTGTGGGAAGCTGAGTGGTATCTCTCGGTTATTATGGTCTAGTTATTTCATCCTAGGGTGGTACTTATGAGGTGATTCCCTGGTTATGCAATCATGTGATTGGATTGGTGTTATGATTTCCTTATACTGGTTGATTCCATTTTGAGTATGTTAGACTGCTCTCCATCTTTTCCTTTTACTTGAGGTTACCGGTATACCGCCATTTTCTCAACTCTCTCTCTACTTACTTTTGTTGTTGTGCAAGGACTCCAGGTGCATTCTCCTTTCCTTCACCTGTGATTCTGTGTAGTTGTATCTCTGTGCTAGCATGTTTTACTTATAGCTTTTGGTTATCTATTCTCTCTGCTAGCTCCTTACCTTTATTGCTTCAGTGATTGCTTTCTTGTTATCTATTACTTACTGCTTTTATATCTTATATGCGCTCAGTCGGCCGATGATGCCTACTGAGTACCCATTGTTTTGGTGCTCATACTACACTTCTGCACTTTCTGTGCAGATCTTAGTTGAGTTCTCGCCGTTGATCGCATTGGAGACTCGTGCAGCTTTTGGGTCTTCGAGACTAGGGTGAGCGCCTGATGGTTGGGGCTTGACCACATCTCATCTTTTGTACTGTTACTCTCTATATATTCGGAGACAGTTGTACTTATCATTTTGTTACCTATAGCACTTGCATTCTATTAGAAGCTTCTGTTCTGTCAATACCAAGTCTTGGGATTGGTGTACTTTTTTTTTTGTATATATTCAGGTTATTGCTTCCGCTTTGTTCTATCTGTATATTCTGCTTTTGCTTGTTGTGAGCATTGGTTAGGTAGTAGCTCATTACTAATCATTCTGGGCTATGGGAATTGGTTCGCCTATTGGTGGTTGTAGGTGCCATCATGACCTGATAAATCGGGTCGTGACACTTCTCTCCCAACGAGCTGTCAAATTTACACCACAAAGTGTATGGCATATGTCTCGGTACGGTGGCTCCTCTTTCATCTCCAAGTAAGGTATGGCATAGATATATGGCATCCCCAAAAATTCATTCAGAACTCGTGTGGTGAACTAGAGTACCTTTCCTCGAACTTCCACTTTTTGGCTTCTACCTTCACCTATTTGCCAGTTTGCATAAAATTCATGTACCATCATGAGGTTGCACTCACCCCGATCCTGGAAGATGTATTGAATTCCCAATCTGTAAACCATCTCATGAATTTGGGGAAATTTTGCCTGCAAACGTGCTTTATCTACATGCTCATCTCCAAGGTACTTGGCTTATTTTTGGTATTCAAACCAATCGATCCCCTAAATCCATACTGCTCATTTCTCGAACTTTAGCGGGGGTGCCCGTGGGATCGACGGAGCTGTTGTCCCATATGATTCCCCTTCTCGGGACCTTTTGCTGCTTGTGCCTTCTGTAGCAGGCTTCTTTCCTTGTGGAGGCTTGTACCTATAACACACAATTTAAACAAATCAGCCCAGCACAATCAAGACTAGCTAAATTAGTATTTTGATAGGGTCATAACAACCCCATACTTAATTTTCTAGCATGGTATCTATAGGTTGATGACATGAGGTATTCAGATTTCCTCTTCTAACAAAATTTTGTTTTCATCATCCTATGACACCATATCAACCAACCAATTTCTACAATTATATTCCAAAAAATTCTCATGTATTCACTACCCAATTTCAAGATTATACACTATTCAAGGCCACCACTTCACTCAATGTAGAACAAATTAACCATTTTTCCTTGAAGTTTTTAGGGTGACCCATCATCTCCCACTACTTACTTTTCTTTCCACAAATCAAGACCCATCAACAAAACAAGAGAAAAATTTACAATCCACCATTACTAGTGCATATACGAAAAATAATCTTCTTTGTAGGTGTATTTTCGGAGTTCAAGCTTTTATCAATGGTGGAAAAGTTTTATTTCTTCCAACAAGATGAAACTAAGTTACACCTACAAATTTTGATAATGGAAAGCTTAAATAAGAAGTAGGGAGTGCTAAAAAGTAAAGGAAGATCTTACCTTGAGAAATTATGGAGAATGCTTAAGCTTGAGAGGAGTAACAATAGAGGGAGAAGAAAAATTTTGACAGGGAGAGAGGGTTGGGGCGGCACTCCAATGTAGAGAATGAAGAGGAAAATAGGAAAATTAGGGGTTTTAAAGAGTAGGGACTTAAAAATTTCGGGTCTCGGGTGGATTGACCTTTGGCCCGCCCTATTGTCACTCAATTGGATGCCTGGGAAAGGGGTTGGGGTGGCGCGCCAGAACCCAGGGACGCAATTTTTTCATAATTACCTTTCCCAATTTTCATCCTTAGCTCGTATTTTCCCCTTTCTTCCTGCAAAAAAATAAACCATTAGAAAAATGGTGGGTTCCCTCCCACCTAGCGCCTTAGTTTTGGTCATGGCACGACTCATATTTTTGTATTTTTGTTATATTTGTCCTAAACTATTACAATACATTCATGGGTTGCCTCCCACGCAATGCCTGATTTAATGTCGTGGCACAATGCACATCATAAATTACTCATCCGATAGGGTGATTGAGGTTTTCTCCCTGTCCACTTGCTCAGCCCAATAATGCTTCACTCTTTGACCGTTAACCAAGAACATACCCATTTTGTCGGCCCTCCAGAGCTCAACAGCGCCATGTGGTGTCATCCTTACTACCTTAAATGGCCCAGACCACTTAGACTTAAGCTTCCCAGGGAAAATCTTCAGTCTTGAATTGAATAGGACTCTTTGACCAGGTTCAAATGAGCGATGAAGGATGTGCTTGTCGTGCCACCTCTTTGACTTTTCCTTGTAGAACTTGGCATTCTCATACGCCTGCAACCTAAACTTATCAAGTTCATTTAGCTGCAGTTGTCTCTTTTTCCCCGCTAGTTCTTCATCAAGATTCAACTTCTTTATAGCCTAATAGGCTTAATGTTCTAACTCTACTGGTAGATGACAAGCCTTACCATATACGAGCCGATACGGAGAAGATCCAATGGGCGTTTTGTATGCAGTTTGATTCTCCCATAATGCATCATCCTGCTTTTCAGCCAAATATTTCCTCTGCGCATATACAGTCTTCTCTAGGATCTGCTTCACCTCCCAATTTGATACCTCAACCTGCCCGCTAGTTTGGGGATGATATGTAATAGCCACCTTGTGCCGCACCCCATGCTTAGCCAATAGTTTTCTGAACTAGTTACTAGTAAAGTGGGTTCCACCATCACTGATCATCACTCGCGGAGTACTGAATCTCGTGAATATAAGTTACTTAAAAAACTTTACCACCACTTTTGCATCGTTGGTAGGAAGAGCTACAGCCTCTACCCACTTAGGCATATAATCCACCGCAATAAGTATGTACTTGTTACCAAATGAAGGTGGGAAGGGTCCCATGAAGTCAATCCCCCATACGTCAAAGATTTCCACCTCAAGTATGTTTTGCAAAGGCATCTCATGCCTTCTAGAAATAGCTCCAGTACTCTAGCACTGATCACATCCTTTGATAAAAGTTGTTGCATCCTTGAATAAAGTAGGCCAATAGAAGTCTGACTGTAACAACTTCTGTGTTGTGCGCTCACCTCCATAATGTCCCCTATAAGGAGAAGAATGACAACTCTCTAAGATCTCCCTCATATGATTTTCTGGAATGCATCTTCTAATTATTTGATCCGAACCTTGTTTGAACAAGTAGGGATCGTCCCATATATAAAATTGAGAGTCATGATACAACTTCTTCTTATGTTGAGTAGTGGCATCTAGGGGGTACACTCCACTCACCACTAGGTTGATGATATCAGCATACCACGATAGCTCAGCAACACTCAAAGCTATTTGTTGCTCATCTGGAAACTCCTCTCTGATATTCCCTTTATTAGGTACATGAGACCAATCCTCAAGTCTTGACAAGTGATCCGCTACTTGGTTCTCTGTGCCTTTTCGATCTCTAATCTCCAAATCAAACTCTTGAAGCAGCAAAATACACCGAATAAATCTTGGCTTTGCATCCTTCTTGCTAAATAAATAATGAATCAAAGCATGATCCGTATATATAATCACTTTTGTTCCCACAAGATAGGAGCAAAATTTGTCAAAAGCAAAGAGTAGGGCCAGCATCTCTTTCTCAGTGACTGTGTAATTTGTCTGAGCCATGTCAAGTGTCTTATGCTTAATAGATAGAATGAAATACCTTTTTGACTCTCTGACCCAAAATAGCTCCTATCGTGATGTCACTAGCGTCACACATAAGCTCTAATGGTAGCTCCTGATTTGGTGCAATCAAAATAGGAGCTTCAATCAAGCGCTTCTTTAAATCCTCGAACGCCTTCACACAATCATCAGTGAAATCTTACTTCACCTCTTTCTCAAGCAGTTGGCACATTGGTTTGGATATCTTTGAGAAATCTTTAATGAAGCGTCTATAGAAGCCTGCATGACCAAGAAAACTATGAACACCTCTCACAGAGACGGGAGCTGGTAGTTTCTCAATAACCTCTATCTTTGCTTGATCTACTTCCAACCCCATTTTTGACACCTTATGGCCAAGGAGAATGCCTTTTGTGACCAAAAATTGGCACTTCTCCCAGTTAACTACCAAATTTGTCTCTTTGCATCTTGCCAATACTCTATCTATATTCTGAAGACACGCCTCAAAAGAATTCCCAAACACTGAGAAGTTGTCCATGAATACTTTTACAATCTCTTCAGCCATGTCGGAGAAGATAGCCATCATACACTTCTGAAATGTAGCCGGCGCATTACAGAGCCCAAATGGCATATGCTTGAAAGCATATGTTCCATAAGGATAAGTAAACGTCATTTTCTATTGATCCTCCGATGCTATAGCTATTTGATGTAGCCAGAATATCCATCTAAAAAGCAAAAGTATTCCTGTCTAGCTAACCTGTCCAATATCTGATCAATAAATAGAATAGGATAGTGATATTTCCAGGTGGCTTCATTTAATTTCCTATAATCCATGCAAATCCTCCACCTAGTAACTATGCATACTGGAATCAGCTCGTTCTTCTCATTGGTCATCACAGTCATCCCCCCTTTCTTGGGGACACATTGGATAGGACTGACCCACTTGCTATCTGAAATGGGGAACATATTACCTGAATCTAGCCACTTAATCACCTCTTTCCACACTACATCCTTCATGGGAGGGTTCAACCTCCTCTAATGTTGTGCCATGGGCTTGTACCCTTCCTCTATGTAGATCATATGCATGCAAAAAGATGGATTAATCCCATGAATGTCAGACATCTACTACCTAACTGCTTTCTTCCTCTTAAGCAATACTGTTAGAGTTTCTTTCACCTGCGCTTCATTTAACCCGGCTAGGAGAATTACCAAAAGTGTATCATCTTCTCCCAAATATGTATACTTCAGATGAGATGGGAGTGTGTCATCTCTAACTTCGAGGACTCTCCAATAGATGTCTTGGGAGGGGGTCTCAGAGGTCTATTAAGAGGTTAAAACTCAATAGTACAATAAAACACCCAGGCTGCATCCAAGCATTGAACCATTTCATGTGCCGCTCCATCTCTATACAAGTCTATCCCTGTTAGAGCTCTTTCTAATGGATCTTTTGATGAGATTAGCAGTATCCCCAATTCTATGTCCACTACAGTAATTGCCGATAAGTTCTCATATATTAAAGGCAACTTTATTGCCTTGTAAACATTGAAGACTTCCACCTTATCATGTGCTCTCATGGTGAGTTGCCCTGCGGCCACATCTGTCAATGCTCTGCCTGTAGCCAATAATGGATGCCCCGAAATAAATAGGACTCTGGGTCTGGCTCAAAATCCAAGAACAAAAAATCTACCAAAAAGATCAACGATCCAATTTGCACTAATACATCTTCAATAATGCCCTCGGGTCTAGCGAAAGATCGATCTGCCAGTTGCAGAACTTTTGTAGTGGGGCGAGGACTGCCCAATCCCATATTTTTGAAGACAAAATATGGCATTAGGTTGATACTTTCCCCAAGATCGCACAGTGCTCATGCTATAACCTTCTGCCCAATGGTGATCTCTATTGTGAAACTTCCCAGTTCCTTCAGTTTGGTTGGCAACGTGTTCTGAATTTGAGATTTGCATACCTTTGTGAGGGTGACTGTGTCATATTCAGTCAAATGATTCTTGTTTGCCACATTGTCCTTAATGTACTTCGCATATTTTAGAACTCCCTGAAGAACATTTATGAGGGGGAGATTAAGGTGCACCTGCCTCAAGAGGTCAAGAAATTTCTTAAAGTCAGCCTCCTCTTTCTGTTTGATCAACTTTTTTGGGAACAGTGGAGGAGGCTTCGCAACAATTTTATCTTCTTTCACCTCTATCTCTACACTAGCTTTATCCTTTTTTATTGCAACTTCTACTACCTTGGGATCTGCTTTCTTTGGTCCCATCTCTTCCAATTCTCTAACACTTCGGATAGTGACTGCATTCACCTGCTTAGGATATGGGTCAGTATCTCTTGGAAGACCATCCTGAGGTCTAATATTTTGTGCTCCCGCTAGTTAACCCACTTTCTTTTCTATGTTCCGAATGGATGTTCTCCGATCTTTCATCTCCACTTCATATCTAGCCTAGCTTTCCATGATCATCTTCAGTATGTCTTCTACGTTGCTAGGCAAGGCCACAGGCTTGTTGTTTCCAACAAACTGTTTGACCTTGTTTCCTGAATTGATTCTGACCTTGGTTGTTGCCATATGACAAATTTTTCCTCAAATGTGCATTGTATGCATTGCCAAAATTTTGATTTCCACCTCTCTACGCATACCCAACAAAGTTCATAGAATCGAGATTTATTGTACAATCTTTTGATAGATGGTTCCCCCATAAGTGTCGCAAAACTGAAGAGTTGTAGGCTGCACTATATTCACTTGTGCCTGACTATTCCCAAGAGCTAACTTGTTGAGGATCGTAGCTATATTGCTTATCTTATTAGCCATAGATTCCCCTTAGCAAATAAAGCCGTGTTGGAATCTACCTCAAGCAACCCGGCAACCTTCTTAGGCGTGGCTCTGTTGGTGTCTCTGTTCCACTCTGGATTACTCTGCACCATCCTCTAGAAAATAGTGTACAACTGATCATACGCCTTCTCTAGTTCTTTCCCATCTGCTGCACAATCTAGCAAAATCTTTGAATAAGAATCAATCCCTTCAATGAATGTGTGAACTAGCACCTCATTTATCTGTTGATGATGAGGACAGTCCATAAGGAGGGACTTAAATCTCTCCCAAGATTGGTAGAAATTCTCACCATCTTTCTACTTGAAACTCAATATCTCACTCCTCAGCTTGGTTGTCTTCCCAGATGGAAATAAACACATCAAGAATTTCTGGGCCAAATCATTCTAAGAAGTGATGGAGTTTGGTGGCTCAGCTTTCAACCATCTCCTCGCTTCCCCAAGTAAGGAAAATGGAAATAATGTCAGCCTCACATAATCCTCTATGACTCCAGTTAGTACAAAAGTATCGCTGATTTCCAGAAACTTTTAGATATGCTATAGCGGGTCCTCGTACAGTAAGCATGTGAATTGACCATTAGTGTGCAATAGTTGTACCATATTCTGTTTAAGTTCAAAGCGACCACCCGCTGTGGGTTTCCGAATGTTGTTGGTGACATTTCTCGCAAGTGGGATTGCCACTTCAGGAGAAACTTCAAGCTGTTCAACTAACTGGATTGAATTATCAACCACCTCCTGAAACTTGATAGGATAAAATGTTGCTTCCCTTTCCCTTTGGTGAAATAGTCATTCCGGCTCAGGGTGTGGTTCTACTAAGTCTTCCGTCCTTGCAAGTGTGTCGACAATTCAAAGTCTGTACCTACAGATTTTTCAAAAGCTGAGATTAAGTTATCAATACTTGAATAAAAAAGTTGTATAAGAAAATTTAAAAATTTTCTAATTTCTAAGTCCCCGGCAATGGCGCCAAAAACTTGTTAGGCGACTTCCCACTCACATGCGAGTGTACATGGTCATCCAAGTAATATAGATTGGTTAGTCTGGATATCTTACCCAAGAGTCTTATGAGTTAGCAAATATTTTAAATTATTCGTATACCACTAAAATAAACAAGTATGAAAGTAACTAAAGTATGAGTTTTGTAGTAACTAAAGATCTAAAATAAAATGACAGAATTAAATGCAAGTAAATAATAATTTTGGTTCCAAATTTAGAGAGAATTCCAGGGTTATAGCTTTATTATGCAATCATAAGTAGTGTTTACTTAAATCAACTTGTTCGTTCACCTAGTTGTTAGTTTCGGGGTTTATTTTACAACTCTGGTCTTCCGAGCGTCTAGTTGCCTATCCAAAATAGCATCAAAACTATATCGTTGAGCAGGGATGTAACATCTTATTACGAACGCATTTATATATCTTCCCGTATAAATCAACCAAGGCGTTCTATGTATATTCCTATCCTAGTCGCTAACCTACCCTTTACATTACAACAGAGAGGCCTTACTCCTTATATTTCTCGGTCTATCTTATTGATTCTTCTCTCGAGTTCACAACAAAATTATAGATTTATCTTAATGGTGGCCAAGCATTAAAATACTAAACACTGGAATATAAGAACAACTAGTAATGGTAAATGAACTAATCAATTCAACTTTATATTAAATAATCATGCATTTGTAGCCGTAACCCTAGAATAAGAGTTCTTAGCCACTCATGCTAATCAAAAACACAAATAACAATGTTTTCATCCTAAGTTATGGCTAAGAAAAGGAAGAAGAAAAAAAACCTAGTGGTGAATTCTAATCTCTGCCTTTTGCTCTGAAAATATGATGGAACCCCTACAAAATACGCACAAGGTTTTATTTATACGGCTTGGGAAATAACCCATTTTCCTTCTTAGAGTAGGGATAGGAGAAAGCTGGAAAATCTATCGGGATAGGAGCTGGCGCGACGCGCCATGGGTGCGCCAGACTTGGTTCACAACAGTTTTGGTGATGGGGCGTCGCCACACTAAGGTGCCATGTGTAGCCTTCAGTTGTTTATAGTCTGGGGAATCACCCCACCAAGGCTCCCCTGCCCATTTCCTCTCTTTAATTGTTCCCGAGCATTCTGGTAGGTCGCATCCATGCTTTACTCATCCATTTCATCTTTCAATGGTTAATTTCCCGCGTCATTTTACCTGCAAGCATCTAATCATGTGTCTTAGTACAACATATAGAAATTCAACTCAAAACACATAATATATAGTAAGTAATGTTCTTAAAACATAAGGTAAACATGGGTAAAATACGATAAATGGGTATATATAAATGCCCAAGATCAATCTTATAGGCAACTCTACTATTCTTTATGGGATTGACCCTGACTACCCTCAGGAATTATAAATTTTGTTTTGCTTTGATGATCGCTATCACCTTTGTATGGAGAGTGTTACTTGAGTATTATCAAAAATGGCACTGTTGCTGGGGAATGATTTTTGAGTTGCCATTTGATTGTCGCTTTAAATCACTTTGTGAGTTTTTGTTCATTTTTACTTTGTTTTGTTATTTTTGATTGTTAAGCGGATGCCCATGAGTGAAGTGGGTGAAAACAAAAGCGTCAAAGGATTCATGGATGCATACCCTTAGCCCGATATTCAAGGAGGGGTAGGTGCAATCCGCCTACCTCCTACAGTTGGAAATGTCGGTGTTTCATGTCACGAGTACCATGCTCTACCTTATACAAATGAAGGGGTTATATGGAGGGGCTGCATATGAAGATGCAAATAGGCATATCCAGAACTTCATCGAGATATGTCATCCATTTATCTTCCACAAAATCCCCCAAGAGTCCATCCGGATCCACTTATTTCCCTTCTCCCTTATGGGAGAAGCGATAGCTTGGTTGGAAGAGCTTTCGGAAGGCTTAATCACTACATGGAATGGTTTGGTCAAAGAATTTATAGTGAAATTCTTCCCTCCCTCAAGGATGATGCAATTGATGTATAATATCACCAATTTTTGCCAACTTTCGGATGAGCCTCTACATGAGGTGTGGTTGAGGTTTAAAAAGAAACTCTTGTTGGCCCCAATCAAGGACTGCCAGATAATGTCCTTCTCCAAAGCTTTTATAGGGCTTCGAATTCAATGAACAAGTCCATGGCCAACAACCTTGCAGGTGGTACTTTCATGGATTATCCAGATGGTATTGCCTCAGCCCTTTTTGAAAGAATGGCCAAGACGAATTATGCTTGGCATACGAGGGAGGCTGATGTTCCTACAACGGGTGTAACCTTTTCTATTTTGACAAATAAAATGAGTTGTAAGGACAAGGAGAGAGATGTAAATGTAGCCAAGATGCTAACACAAATTGATCTATTGGCCAAGCACATGATGGGGGCTGGAACTACTAAAAGTGTAAATGTTGCGAGTACGCCCAAGCTTAAAGCAAGTGATGAGGATTCTTCACCATCATGGATGGGAAGATTTTTTATTTGTCGATGGGTTCTTGGTCCGGGTTTATTTCCCAAGGGATAAGAATCAAGGTTGGATCAAGGATAAAGACCGAGATGGCAATTGGAGGGACCATGACAAAGAAGGTGATAGATACAATCAGCAGAGTTCTAATCCTTATGTGCCTCCAAATAATACCTCTCTTTATCAACCCACCGTGAGAAACCTCAGTCATTCAAAAATAGAATATATGTTGTCATTGGTCTTGAAGAAGGTGGAGACAATTAATAGTAGGGTTAATGAGCTAAAAAATGAGATGTCAATGCTTCACCAAATAGTGAGATCATACTCAGCCTCAATCAAGCATCTCGAGGAATAAATGAAGCACTTGACCACCCAAATGAAGGGGACAATCCCTAGGGATACTACAGCAAATCAAAAAATGATGGCCATGTCATGGCTATTGTCACAAGGATCGGAAGAGTGAGTGGTGTGGTGAAGAATCCTAGTGTGGAGGTTGTTGTAGAGCTGACGGTTATAAGCAAGGCTGAGATTGCGAATGAGAAAAAATGATGAAGAGCCAGAAGTTGGGGTGAAGCTTAGTGCACCCAATGTTCTTATGAATGATGATGCTTGTGAAGAGGAGAAGGAGGCTGATTCTCCTTCTTAAGTGGCTATAGATATTGAGAAGGACACTACTAATGTTCTAAGTGTGCTGACCATACTACCTAAGGAGCCTCCTCCATACCTGCAAAGATCGGCTAAAAAGAAAGAGGAGAATCAATTCAAAATGTGTCCGACATGTTTAGCAAACTTTCTATTAATATTCCTTTGGTTGAGGCCTTAATACAAATGTCGGGGTATGCAAAATTTATGAAGGAGCTTCTAAAAAAAGTGTGTTGTTGATGTGGGTACCGTGGAAGTCTCACACAACTGTAGTATTGTGATGACAAGCAATATTGCTACAAAATGGGATGACCTGGGTGCATTAACCATCCCTTGCACTATCAGATTATGTGTGTTCTGGAAAGCTTTGTGCAATTTAGGGGCAAGTATCAACTTGATTCCCCTCGTTATCTTCAAGAAATTAGGCTTGGGCACTCCTAAGCCTACATCTATGTGACTGCTCATGGCTGATAGGTCCATCAAATATCTGGTATGGATCCTATTTGATGTGTTGGTCAAGGTTGACAAGCTCATCCTACTAGCCGATTTTGTGATCTTAGATTGTGAGGTTGATATTGAGGTTCCCATTATCTTAGGGTAACCATTGTGGGCTACGGGGAGAGCCTTAGTTGATGTTGAACTCGAGGAACTCAAATTCTGGGTTGGAGGCAAGGAAGTGACCTTTAATGTGTGCCAACCCACGAGACCACCGGATGAACTTGAAGTAGTTTCCGTGATCAACATTGAGGGAAAGCATGTGGATGCCCATAACGAGTTTATGATGAAAGAGGTACCTAAGCCTATGATGTTGCCACCTTGGCAACAAGATGATGCTATAAGGATGTTG
Organism: Jaltomata sinuosa; assembly: GCA_003996215.1. Taxonomy (NCBI): domain Eukaryota; kingdom Viridiplantae; phylum Streptophyta; class Magnoliopsida; order Solanales; family Solanaceae; genus Jaltomata; species Jaltomata sinuosa. Next base: position 626,690 of record QJPP01000050.1, read on the forward strand.
AAGGAGCAATTCCCTTGCTAGGGATGGGGCCAAGCTAATCGGATTGGCATGCTCTCTAACAATGATTGAGGATTGAGGTACTATCATTGAGCCGCGACGTACAATCAAGTTCTTTTTAGGAGGTAACCCAAGTGTTTTACTTTATTTTTATTACCTTTTGTTGTTTTTGGTGTTTTTGTAGGAATGCATGATGAGGAAAAATGACTAAAAAGACAAAAAGGTCCTTCCACAAGCCCGTACGATTCGCACATGCAGTTGTGCATGTCACATGAGCCAATGCACCCCAAACTAGACAACTTGAAGAAAAATGCTAAGTTGGAGGTGACGTGTGCTGGGCTATACATTTTGCACAAGCCAATGTACATGTTGCACCTCTATCGCACCACCAAGCAGAAAGTTGGGCAACCTTTGGACCAGAATTAGGCTGGTGCGAAGCAATGTGCCAGTTGCACAAGGGCTTGTGTGAATCGCACATCGCGGTGCACCAAGGTAAGTTTTAAAATTTTGTTGACCTACCCATTGATCGACCCGACCCAGAGACTGACCCAGTAACCTTTCTTCTTCTTTTTCTTTTTTAAAACTGCCACCCTCTTTTATTCTTCACCCACATTCTCACAAAAACGTCTATAACTTCCTCTCAACTCCTCTAAATTCCCTCAAACTTCCACCAAAACCTTCTCCTTCTCTCACCCAAATCTCCATCGTCGTCACTATCGATCATTTCCATCGTCTCTCTCTGAATGAAATTATTGGGTCTCCATTGTAGCACTTCAAAAGGCTTCAATTTTTGTCTCTCCCTCTAATCTTCATTTGTGGTAACTTTCCTGATGTTAAATACGTATTTTTATTTTGATTAGGAACTCTTATTGTGAATAATGCTCATTAAATTTGTCATGTTGATTTTTAGGTGAGATCCAAAAATTTTGGATCCCCAATTTGGGGTTATATTGTTGATTTTGCTTAAGATTAACTTGGTAGAACTTGAAGTTATGATGATGCATGTTGTTTGTGGTAGTTTTTGGCCTTAAAAATTCATGTTTTGGGTGAAGTCTGAGTAACCCACTTGTGTTGGTATATGATTTGGCCCTATGATAGATTGGGTGATGTCACTCTTAAGGGAAAATCATCATCTTCATGAGGTTGTTGTTAGAAATTGATGTGTGGGGCTGAAATTCTTATTACCATTATTCCCATGTGCTAGTTTAGTTGAATATGGTTGTTGGGTAAATGTTCTTGATTGGAGGTTATGAAATTATTGTTGAATATGCCTAATGTTTTGTAATTGCAGGCTTGATGTTCCTAATGATAGACGGGGAAATGTCCTTCTCAAGGGAAATCATTAAGTTATTCTTTTGTTTTGAATGTGTTGATAGATTTCGGGGAAGTCTGAGTACCCGGATGACTTATTTTGGTCATGATTATGCCTAGACCTATTGAAATTATTGGTGTGGTGCATCTTTCCAGTGCATTCCAAAGGTGTTGTTCTGCGAATCTCAAACATAACACACAAAAAGACAAGGAATTGAAAAATTCCATCGGTTTCCTTGTGCATTTCGCATGTGACGCACAGACCTTTATGTGCGAAATTCACAAGGCTCCACACGCTTTTGATTGAAGTTGCCATTTCACTGGAATGGGAGGTGAAGTGTTGTGCAATGCACACTTTGGCTGGTGTGAAGTGCATCAGCCTTCACACCCCACAGAAGAATCCAACACAGGTTCTGGTAGCTTGTGCGATGTAATAGGCGACATGCACTTCTTCTGGTGCGGTCCGCATGAGGTTTGCACAAACCACAAGTTACCTATTTTGTTTATCCTATTCTTTGCATTCCAATGTCCTTTAGCTTGCTTACTTCTTGTAGTATTTTCTTCTTTTAATTAATTCGAGCATGCAAGCACGTGGTGAGTATAAGCATGGTTCCTGCCACTAACATCCTTTTGCAAGAAGATGACTCTTACTAAGCGTCATCCAAAGAACCGTGCTATAAATCAAGCGTCAACATCTAAGATTCTAATTACACCTGCGAAAGATGAGGGTCCATCTGAATCACAAATCTGATTTGGCCTTGAAGGGATGGAGGCGTACTATATTAAGTTTCGAGAAAATCAACCATTCTTGGAGGAGAAAGGGTTTGATGTAAAAACCTTCGAAGCTGATTTCCCGAACATACCCAAACAATTTTGTATAAGGATATGGGCTCACTTTGCCAAGACCCCTGGTCCATATTTCCCTGAGTTGGTACAAGAGTTCTATGAGCCAACCTCTTTGAGTCATTCTATCATTTGGAGTTCCTTGTTGACCCCGAGCCCCACGAGCTCTTCTAGGATCTCGGGTCATTCTATGCTCACGGAGCCTTTCTATTTACTCACCTGCAATCATCCTTGATTTGGATCTTTGACTTGTACCCATTATGTATGTCAAGCCAGTTCATCGCCTTGAACTTACTCAAACTATCCTAGAGTTTGAAAGAGGTGACTAAGCTTTGGGGGTTGAGCCCCTTGGTAAAGGCCTCTGCTGCCTGATTATAAGGTACCATCGGAAGCTGCATTCTTTCTTTTTGGAATTGGGACATGAACTCCCGAAGCAGTTTTGTATCTCTTTGTTCTATAAAATTATCCCTTTGGTAGGGCTTCACCTTCTTGGCCCTTGCATAGGCCCTTATGAAGCTATCTGCAATTATGTTAAACGAGTTGATAGAATTTTCAGGGAAAAGGGAGTACCATACAAGGGCTTCTCCTAAGAGCGTCTCTCCGAATTTCTTCACCATCACCAAGTTAGCTTCTTTTTTGGTTAGGACCTTACCATTGATTGTCGTGGTAAAAAACAACAGGTGCTCCTAGGGGTCCGAGTTTCTATCATACTTTGGAATGTCCCGCATTCTAAGCCTCTTCGGGATGGGACTTGTTGCAGCAGTGGCTGTGTAGGGTACCTTGGCATAACTGTTGGAGTCTGGTCCCTTAACCACATGAGGGGCTCCTGGAATACGATTCATCCAAGACTAAAGTTCAAAATACTGAGCCTTCACCTCTCTTCTTAACAACTCTATTACAGATGTTGATAGATCCATATCCTTAAACCTAGCCACATCATCCGCTATCATCACTCCCTCCATTTGGTCATCCTTCTTGTGGTCCTCCATATGGTCCCGTTCGTTCTGTCTAGAAGTGCCTGGAGTCACTTGCGTAGCACCAGCTTATATTTTATCTAGCCTCTTGTTTTATTCTTCTACTCTAGCTATTAGCTTCCTTTAGGATGCAACAAGGTCCGTTATGAGGTTCTCCAAGTCCTGCGAACCGGGCTCTGCCTCATCCTCTTCAAGGTCAATGGTCTCCTTCTGCCTTCTTTGTGTGTTCATGTTCGTTGTGTCCATGTTGAGAAGTATATCATCATTTGAGAGAGTTGTTCTCGCCTCAGAAGTCCCAAGTATCATGTCATCAAACTTGGAAGTCTGCTCAGGGTTTCCATCCTCCACGCGGTCAACATTATCATTTGCCATAATCTATTTTCCTGTAGAGTAATAACACAGAAAGAAAACTAGCAAGTAGAAACAAAGTTAAAACCCACGCAGTTACTTTAAACCTATAGTAGGCGCCAAATTATTTACCATCAATTTGGGATAGTTAGATTTGTTTGTGGGTCAAGAGCACGCGTTATGATTTAAATTCATTGTTAGAGATACGAGTTTGTAAAAGGAAATAAATGTAAAGGAAATACAAAATAAATCAGCAAAATAGTGATAAAGAATAAATCTGAGACACCGGTGAGACATTTGATCCTTCTACCTATAAATGAGTCGTGGTTGTAAACAGTAAGTAAACAAGCGCGATAATAATGAAATAGTAATAAAACTAAGAGAAACACAGAGGATATACCGAGCCAGCTAAAGAATGAAGAAAGAAATATCGTATTGCTTTAGGGCTAGAGGTAACAGAAAATCAAATCTTTTACGATGAGGGAGGGGATCTACAAATTGTTCCTTAAGGCGAATGGAATAGTACTATCTGGTTGCGCCAATAGTACCATGTCCAATGGATGCCATCCACTTGTCCCTGAGTCGTTGGAGGGTGTCAGCCCAATATATTGCATCTGACGTAGCTCTGCCGAGTGTTACCCCCACACCTGAATATTCTGACACACTGTCCTTTTGTCTGTCCTTCTTATGTAGTCGCTATCGCTAGCCTTCTCGAGCTACCTTGCTTTTGCCCGAGAAGCCACTTCTTCGTGATGGGATCACTCTCAAGATAGTGTTGTTGTGGGTTGATTCCTCTTAGACCCGGCCCAATTTGATCTAGCCGGTCCAATCCAGTTTTACCCTATACATTTATCCTTTTGTTCTTTTCTATTGTCTAGTTCTTTGATATGAGAATGTTTGTCAGCCACATTTTTCCTTTTTCTATTTTTGACTTCTGTAAAGTCATCATTGTCTTCTATTTCCTTGGCCTCCTCTTGTATGATGTTGATCTGATGTTCTTGAGAATTGTTGTCTTGATTGTTTGGTTGTGCTTATTTCTTATTGCTTTCCTTTTCTTCTTCCCTTTGTTTCCTTTTCCTTGCTCTATTTTGCACCTAGCCATGTCATGATCTTACATTTTACACGATTTACGGAATATCGAAACACCTTCATATTCTAGTTTTTGGTCATATCCTTTTCTATCAGCACCATCACCTTCTAGGGCCACCCATAATGAGTCCAATAGTTGCTTCATCATCAAGTCCACTTCAAACCTTACTTTGGCCAGATGAGGTCTGGATTTTCCAATTGCGGTCATGTCTTCCTTTAACAGAGTACCTACTGTAGCTAGAATCTATTTCAGGTGTTTCTATTTAAAAAGGTGGAACTTCAGCTTTGGCAGTAGATCTCATATTGAAGCAAGGGATGTTTTTTATTTGAATCAAAATCCGGAGAACACTTAAACATTTTCATCAGGGAACCCTCAGTATCCATCAATCCCTTGAAGTAAATAGAATTGAAATCTATTTCATAGTTGAAATCTATAAAAACATGTCTGTAATCATATGCCCCTATTTTTGCTTTACCTTTTAAAGGGGTTTGTTCTAAGAATTTAGATCTTATAATCTTAATTCTAGGCCTACCCATCGTGAACTTCCCAACCAAAGTCAATTTACATTTGTCCATCATAACATTGTAATACTCTGAAGCTTTAAACATAACAACGGTCTTATCGTTATGTGTGGATTTTTGGCTATCACCAAAGCTCTTAATTTGGAATTTTCTGTTTGCGCTGCTCCAACCAAGGCCTATTTGTATGATGTTTTCTAAGTTGAATCCTCCACTGGTATCGAGACCCTTGGTGGGTCCTTAGGCTGACTGATACACACCCCTTCATCGGGTGTCGGAGGTTCCATGTTGATGGCGTGTTAGAAGATGCGCACTATTCGATCCAAAAGAGGGCTAAAATTGACCGTTTCAATCCCTAACAAATATAACTGTACGGGGAGCATTTTGTTTTGGCTTCTTTGATTAAAAGACGATTTTGTGCATTCTAAATATCTTTAGTTTAAGATTACAAGATGTAAAAACCTTCTTTACTTTTTAAAACTTTGTATCAAATCAAAATTAGACAAATAAATTGAAACAGAAGAGTAACTCTTTTTATAAAAAAAATGAAATTCTATGAATGGAAGAATTCAATATTAGAAAATCTTAGTAGCCCAATTAATGATTACCTGATTTTTCATCTTATTATTGTGAGTTCAATTCGCTCTATCCCATTTTTCTTTCCCCTGCCCCTAATTTTTTTTTTACTATAAAAGAATTCAATGTCGTTTCCCAATTATCCATCAACGATTAATTTTGACATTGAAAGTGAATGACGAGAGAGGAAGATGAGAGAGTGGAAAGACGTTATAATAATGAAATGGCAGAATCCAATACGCTGGGAAGGCCTCGTGGCCTCAAATTCACGTGAACGACGCACCGTAATGGGGAAATGACCACATTGTGCACGCATGCAAAACACAAACTCGCCCTGCGACGTTCTCCTTCACCAACCAATCATCTTTGGTTCCTTTCCGCATGGAACCAAACCCTTTTTTCATTAAAAAAAATTGGCACAAATTAAAACCTTCATCCTCAACCCTCATGTGTCACCCTACTAGAGAAAATTAAATGGAAGGTGACACTTAAGTTTCAAAATTAATTTTGGTGACACTTTGACCAGCCCAAGGTCAAAGACCACTTAAAATAAGGATTAACTTAATTGGGGACTAAACTAACATTTTTAAAACTTGTTAATTTTTTTAAAAATACAAAAAGACTCAAAAACTTCTCAACTCCCCCAATTCTCTTTCTTTTCCTCTCCTCTCTCTTAACCACCGATCAAATCAGTTTTCAAATTTTTTTGAAAAAAAAAATTCTCTCTTCTCTTTTCTTCACTTAACTGCGATTTTGCTTCCAACTGAAGTTCTTCTTCTCTGTTCTTTTCCTGACGATAAACAGGGTAGACCATCGACCTTTGCTCTTTCTCTCTCTTTTCAGGTAAAGCCTTCTCTTTTATTTGGTTCAAAAAGTTGAGAAGTTAGGGTTTTTTAAAAAGTTAGGGCTTTGATTAAAGAAGAAGAATTGGACTGTGGGTTGATGATTTTGTTGTTTTATGCTTAAAAATGAAAGAAACCCTAATTTGTGGTATTTGTTAACACTTGATATGATTGTATATTTGTAAAATAGTATGTGTATCTTCAGTGAAATATAAATTTTTGTTGTTGTTGTTATTCTTGTTCTTGAACATTGTTGTGAAAGTAGTAAAATTTTAATTTTTGCAAGTAATATGTTGCAACAGATTAGTTGATCTGTTTGAGCAAACAGCTGTTGAGATTTGAATTTTTATTGTGTCTGGTTGTTGTTCTTGTCTTGTGTTATTATTTTTTATAGAAGTAAATTTTTTGTTATTGTTATTGTTGGAATCTGTTGTTACAGTTGTAGAAGGGTCTTGCATCTCAAAAAGTTAGGATTTTTTAAAATAATGCTTTGGTTAATGAATAAGAAGAGGACTTGAACTGAGTTAAGAAGAAGAAGATTTGAACTGAGTATTCTCCTCAAAGTTAGGGTTAATGTTGTTGTTGTTCTTGTTCTTAAACATTATGTTGGTGTTATTGGTGTTGTTGTATTGGTAAATGTTGGTGTTGTTGTTTTGTTGATTTTATTGAATTTTGTTGGTGTTATTGATGTTGTTTTATTGGTAAATGTTGGTGTTGTTGTTCTTGTATGGTGTTGCTCTTCAAAATTGTTATTCAAGTGATAAATGTTGATTTATGTTGATGTTCTTGGTGTATTATGTGGTAAATTTTTTGTTAATACCATAACAGATGTATAATATGTTGCAACAAATGCTTCATCTGTTGCAACATATTAAGCATATGTTGGAAATAACTATACCATCTGTTGGTTTACTCTTATTATATTTCCAACAGATGACCCATCTGTTGGAACATATGAGTCATATGTTGCAACAGATGACTCATCTGTTGGAACAGATGAGTCATATGTTGGATAAATCAAAGTAGTAGCTACTGCTTTAATTTCATCCAACAGATGGGTCATCTGTTCCAATTCATATGTTCCAACAGATGGGTCATCTGTTAGAAACATAATAAGAGTAAACCAACAGATGGTAAATGTTGGTGTTGTTGTTGTTTTGTTGATTTTATTGAATTTTGTTGGTGTTATTGATGTTGTTTTATTGGTAAATGTTGGTGTTGTTGTTCTTGTATGGTGTTGCTCTTCAAAATTGTTATTCAAGTGATAAATATTGATTTATGTTGATGTTCTTGGTGTATTATGTGGTAAATTTTTTGTTAATACCATAACAGATGTATAATATGTTGCAAGAAATACTTCATCTGTTGCAACATATTAAGCATATGTTGGAAATAACTATACCATCTGTTGGTTTACTCTTATTATGTTTCCAACAGATGACCCATCTGTCGGAACATATGAGTCATATGTTGCAACAGATGACTCATCTGTTGGAGATGAAGGAAGTGAGGAAGATGAAGGAAGTGAGGAAGATGAAGGAGAAAGTGATGAAGATAAAAACTCAGTAGAGGAAGAAGGTGTAGATAAAGAGAGGGATGGAGAAGATAATGAAGTAGAATCAGAGGAAGGAGGAAAAGGAGGAGATAATGAAAGTGAAGATGAGGAAGAGGAACACCTTGATCCTAACAGTCCTTCCACTGAAGAGTGTGTCAAAACATTCTGCATTGATAATTTTTCTGTGAGAATGCAGTGTGATGGTGTCACAAATTTAACTGGTGATTGTGTGATAAAGTCAGCCATGGGAAAATCTTTTGACACCGAAAAATACTTCAAGAACAAAAATTGGATGATTATTTCAGAAACAGCTGCTTTGGGCAATATCTTGATTTGCCAGAGGATAATAATGCTCGTTTTCAAATGACCATGGTGTATGGTCTTCTCAAACGTAGATTTATGTATGAGAGCAATGATAAGATGGATGAAGTCTGGATCAACTACTGTGGCATGCCACTTTATTTTGGGTTGAAGGAGTTTGCCATAGTTACTGGACTAAAATGTCATCCTCCTTCTCAACCTATTCCTGTTGTTATGCAAAAGAAAGCACCCCGCACACCAAAGACAACAACAAAAAAAGGATCTAAGTCAGCAGCCAAGACTGTCAAGAAAATTCAAAAGGGCAAGTCAACTGATGGTGATGACTTGCTGTCCCTTGTTGGTTCAAGCTTCAAGAATGTAAATTTACTTCAAGAGTTAGAAGGTAAAAGGCTTTCAAAGAAGCACAAGCAATCATTGTGCTTGGTTTGGTTTGTACATAATATTCTTTGGGCGAGAGACGTTAACAACAACATACCACTTGGTTTAATAAAGCTCTCGGAAGATCTGGAGGCATTCAATAACTACCCTTGGGGTCGTGAAAGCTTCATAATGACTGTCAAATATTTGTTGACTCCGTTAACGCCAAAGACAGTCAACTTATATGGCTTTCCATGGGCTTTCATGGTAAATATTTTATTTTTGTGTTTTAATTTTTTTTATTGAATAATATTTTTAATTTTTAGCATAATTTTTACAGGCTTGGGCATTTGAAGCCATTTCTTATCTCCGACAACAAGTGAAGGACTATCAAGAAGAGGTTTCTAGTCCTAGAATTCTGAGATGGTTGTCGGTCAAGAACGATAAAAAAGCAAAAGTTCTTGATCTTTTCAAACCACCCGAGGAAGCAGTAAGTCTACTTTTATAGAGATTAATTTGAATTTATTTTTTCAAAATTCACATTTGTTGCAACACATTAACATCTGTTGCAATAGAATTCAATTATGAGTTAAACATTATTTTAATACATTTAATTGTTGATTTTAGATTGTGCATCCATGGCTTATCCCGACTAATCGAGAGTTAAAGATGCCATTCCTTGTTACTTTAGGGTATGTGGAAACTCTACCAGACCCTAAGGTAATTGATAGGATAAAAAAAGAATTGGCCGGAGCAACAGCCATCAGAAGAAAAGCACTTGGGAAGGATGATTTGGTTCTTGATGAGGTTATTGTTTATACTGCTGGTGTTGGTGTTGATAGTGGTGGTGATGGTGTTGTTGTTACTGTTGGTGGTGGTGATGGTGTTGGTGGTGGTGATCCTCTTATGATTTTTCAACCAAGAAATGACCATGACTATGGTCATACTGAAGATGTTGATTTTGGTGGTGGAAACCTCCCTGACTTTGGTGATGGACACACCCCTGACTTTACAGGTAGACATACCCCTGACTTTGGTGGTAGACATACCCCTTTTAGTAGGCATGCTACAGATCTACCACACAACATAGGTAGACAGTTTGGTGGTGTTGCCTCTTCAAGCTCTTGTTTTGCATGCAAATGCCAAGAGTGCAAGGAAAAACACAATGGAGTGATTGATGCTCTTAAGGGATTAACTAATGCTGTAAAGGAATTGACATCTAAAAGGGGTGTCATCCCATCAAGAAAGATTACAGAGCCATTCACTCCATTGCAGGTTAAGATTAAGAGGACAAAAAAAACAATTTTCAAGGCAATTTCAGATATTAAATCAAGGAAAATTACAACTCCTCTTTCTTGCACTGTTGGGGAAGTTCCAAAAGCCATAGGAGAGCAAGGAGAGCTGAAGAAGGTAAATGTCTACAAGTTGGTGTCTTCCACAAGAAAGACAAAGCTGAAAACTCTGATGAATTCAAAAAAGGCCCCAGAAATTTACTCTATGCATAAATTTGGTCCACAAGACTTTAAGAACATGACTGATATGAAGTTTTGGTATGTGGACTGGGTAAGTTACTTTTACTAACCTTCTATTTATTTAATGATTTTGTACTGCTTATTTATATGATCCATCTGTTGGAACAGATGTCTTATATGTTGCAACAGATGGGTAATCTGCTGCAACATATGATCCATCTGTTGGATGAAATCAAAGCAATGACCTACTGTTTTGATTTCATCCAACAGATGGATCATATGTTGCAGCAGATTACTCATCTGTTGCAACAGATGACTCATCTGTTGCAACAGATGAGACATCTGTTCCAACAGATGGGAATAGATGACTCATCTGCTGCAACTTTTCAAGTATTATAAGTTGCTAACTTATATAAATTGTATTATTATTTCAGTATGTTGATGAAATTCTTCTTCTCATGCGGGAGAGACATCTAAAATTCATTCAATTCTATGATCTTGGAGATAGAATAATGGACCTCAATTTTTATGGTAATTTTCTCTGTCGGTACAACAAACTCAGTGAAGAAGCAACAACTCCTGGTGGAAAAAAATTAGAGGAGTTACTTGCTGAGTTTGAATGGGATGATGACATGATTGACTATGTCAGAGGAAAGAGACCATATCCAGGTGCCATGGATTGGAGAGAGGCCAAGAGAATCATAGCAGTAATGAATTTGGAGAAGAAGCATTTTGTGACTGTTGAGATCAAAATAAGTGAGGGAGTCATGAATGTCTATGACTGCAACATACCAGTGTTTGAAGAGTTTCAATTTCTGATATTCATGGAGGGTTTGTTGGAGTTGTTCCCTAAGTTGTTGAAGCAAAGTGGCCTAATGAATCACTTGCTGGAAAAATTGCTCAACGAACGATGGGCTTTTGAAGGTCGAAAACAGAACCTTCCAAAGAATGAGACATTTGCCGCGTGCGGGTCATACTCGCTTGCTTTCATTGAGCATTTGATAACCGACACTTCTATGATAACTCCTAAGACTCTAATGAATGATAATTCAGTTGCAAGAATGCAAGAAGTTTGGGCCGCTGGGGTGATTTTTAAGAGTTTGGAGCCCTGATATGGGTTGCATTTTGCAGACAATATTTTTTATTTTTTGTATTTTATTTAATTATATTATGGGCTGTAATTTGCAGACAATCTTTTTTATTTTTAGTATTTTATTTAGTTATAATATATATTTGGTGATGACAATATTTTATGTAATTATTATGTAATTCATTGAGATTGTAATTGAAGTTGTTAATTGAAAGATAATTATGATTAAATAACTTAGTTTATTACTAATCATGAGTTAATTAAGCAATTTACATCAAATAAGTCAATTGATCCCTCTATTTAGGATCACTACACTTAGTTGATCATGTAATTATTGTGTAATTCATTGAGATTGCAATTGAAGTTATTAATTGAAAGCTAATTATGATTAAATAACATAGTTTATTACTAATCATGAGTTAATTAAGCAATTCACATCAAATAAGTCGATTGATCCCTCTATTTAGGATCACTACACTTAGTTGATCATGCAATTATTGTGTATTCATTGAGATTGTAATTGAAGTTGTTAATTGAAAGCTAATTATGATTAAATAACTTAGTTTATTACTAATCATGAGTTAATTAAGCAATTTACATCAAATAAGTCAATTGATCCTCTATTTAGGATCACTACACTTAGTTGATCATGTAATTATTGTGTATTCATTGAGATTGTAATTGAAGTTGTTAATTGAAAGCTAATTATGATTAAATAACTTAGTTTATTACTAATCATGAGTTAATTAAGCAATTCACATCAAATAAGTCGATTGATCCCTCTATTTAGGATCACTACACTTAGTTGTAGGATCACTACACTTAGTTGATCATGGAATTATTATGTAATTCATTGAGATTGCAATTGAAGTTGTTAATTTGAAAGCTAATTATGATTAAATAACTTAGTTTATTACTAATCATGAATTAATTAAGCAATTCTTCTGTTGCAAAATGTGTAGAGTATGTTTGATTATTTCCAACAGATGTATCAGCTGTTGCAACAGATGATACATCTGTTGGAAATAATCAAGCATACTCTACACATTTTGCAACAGATGATTCATCTGTTGCAACAGATGATACATCTGTTGGAAATAATCCAACAGATATAGACATATGTTGCAACAGAAGAATCATCTGTTGGAACTTATCCAATAGATATAAACATCTGTTGCAGCAGATCAATGACTTATTTGGTGTGAATTGCTTAATTAACTCATGATTAGTAATAAATTAAGTCATTTAACCATAATTAGCTTTCAATTAACAACTTCAATTACAATCTCAATGAATACATAATAATTACATGATCAACTAAGTGTAGTGACCCTAAATAGAGGGATCAATTGACTTATTTGATATGAATTGCTTAATTAACTCATGATTAGTAATAAACTAAGTTATTTAATCATAATTAGCTTTCAATTAACAACTTCAATTACAATCTCAATGAATACACAATAATTGCATGATCAACTAAGTGTGGTGACCCTAAATAGAGGGATCAATTGACTTATTTGATGTAAATTGCTTAATTAACTCATGATTAGTAATAAACTAAGTTATTTAATCATAATTAGCTTTCGATTAACAACTTCAATTACAATCTCAATGAATATACAATAATTGCATGATCAACTAAGTGTAGTGACCCTAAATAGAGGGATCAATTGACTTATTTGATGTAAATTGCTTAATTAACTCATGATTAGTAATAAACTAAGTTATTTAATCATAATTAGCTTTCAATTACAATCTCAATGAATTACATAATAATTACATGATCAACTAAGTGTAGATGACTCATCTGTTGCAACAGATGTCAATATCTGTTGGATGATTTCCAACAGATGATTCATCTGTTGCAACATATGTCTATATCTGGTGGATGATTTCCAACAGATGAGTCATCTGTTGAATCTGTTGCAACATATGTCTATATCTGGTGGATGATTTCCAACAGATGAGTCATCTGTTGCAACAGATGAATCATCTGTTGCAACATATGTCTATATCTATTGGATGATTTTCAACAGATGAGTCATCTGTTGCAACAGATAAATAATCTGTTGCAACATATGTCTATATCTGTTGGATGATTTCCAACAAATAATTCATATGTTGCAACAGATTATTTCCAATATTTGTAGTAACATATTTAATTATTCCCAACAGATTTCACCATCTTTTGCAATATATAAATCAGTTAAGTTCACAAACATCACCGATTGAAATATCATAAAAAAGTACTAAAAGTTCATAATAACAATACTATTACTATTACAAGAATGGAGAAAATGAGTGCAACATTAACAATTATGGAGCATTTCGATCTGGGCATGTAGTTCTTTTGTGGCCAACCGTCTTACATATAGAGCACTTATTTTTTCTTGTTGGAAATGATTCTCCGACTCCACGCCTCCTCTTTTTTTGCCTTCTTCCCGGTTTGCTTGGGTCAATATGTGGAAGAGATATTTCTCTCTCTAAAATCTCCAAAGGAACATTCCAAGATTCTTCAGAAGGCACAGGATGAATTTCCTCACAGTATGCAATGATGTATCTCTCCACCGTATAATATGAGGATGAGTACTCATAAATCCGCCTACCAAAATCTTCACCATATTGGACTCGAAGCGCTGCCATAGCATGTGGACAAGGTATTTTATCCATGTCAAATACTCTACATGTACAAGATCTTGCTTGCAAATCGACCGTAGCAACTTCACCATGACCGGTGACACTGAACTTGTAGTTGGCAGTTTGATGAGCCAATAACTTATTTCCCAAGTTGACGCACTCTGTTATTTTCTTTTCCATTTCAGGGACAAAGATGGTTGGTGAGTTGATTAACTCCGTACGCCTCTCGTGAAATTTTTGTGCAAATCTCCTATTTATTTCATTAAATAGAGCGACAATGGGAAATTCTCTTTCAACGTCGAACATTGCATTCACCGACTCAGCAATGTTTGTCGACATAATGTTATACCTATACAAATAAATAATCACTAGTAAGATATAATTGACAATAAACTCAAATAAATCACTCAATTTATAATATTATACCTATTTCCCGGACAGAATGCTCTACTCCACCTGTGGAATCCAACACGTTCAAGATGTTTGGCTGCTCCGGGTACCATGTCTCTTATTTGATTGAAATGGTCATTGAACTCATCAATTTTGTACGCTTTTGCTGCTTTATAAAAATGAGATACGACCTTCGCATTGTGAAAGTTGTTTCGAATATTCTCCCCAAGGTGCCTTATGCAACAACCATAATGAGCTGTAGGGTAGACAATTGAAACCATCTTCTTGATACTTGAATGCCTATCAGAAATTATGCACAAATCAGCAGTATCATCTAGATAGCTTCTCATTTGTTAAAAAAAATATCAGTATGAGGTATCGCACTCCTTGTCAACTACACAAAAAGCAAGCGGAAAAATATGATTCTCCACATCTTGTGCCACAGCTGACAATAAAACTCCTTCATACTTGCTCCTCAAGAATGTCCCGTCAACGGCTATGACTCTTCTCATTTGCTCAAAACCACGTATCCAAGCTCCATAGGATACAAAAAAGTACTTAAACTTTCCATTTTCATCAATTTTCAATGCTGTCTTACTTCCTGGATTTGCGGACTGAAGCATATAACGGTAAGCATCAAGCACTGCATACCCGTGCTCATGTGTTCCCCTAATCAAAGACTTTGCAATCTCCATGCCCTTCCAAATCTTCCAATAACTCACCTTAACACCCAATTCTGTACGAATTTGATGTTTCATGTCTTGTGTAGATGGGCCTTTACCTTCGGGGAACCTATTTTTGAAAATTTCACCGATGACTTTTGCTGTGGCGTACGGATTATGACTCGTGATATGCTCAGAACCACACGTGTGATACTTTACATAGGTTGTAATACAGAATCTATCAGAACTTAAAAGCTTCACAGCCCTAATCCACCATTTGCACTCCTGATATACACATCTAAAACAATACACATTACGCGAATTAATCACCTTCTTGAGTCTAAAATCTTTTTTCAAGCAAGCA
Source organism: Jaltomata sinuosa (assembly GCA_003996215.1). Classification (NCBI taxonomy): domain Eukaryota; kingdom Viridiplantae; phylum Streptophyta; class Magnoliopsida; order Solanales; family Solanaceae; genus Jaltomata; species Jaltomata sinuosa. Next base: position 642,040 of record QJPP01000050.1, read on the forward strand.
ATTTTCAACGAAGTTGCTAGTTCTTGCTTGTTCTTGAATGTCATTCCCTTATAAAAACCTGTTTCATCCTCTTGTACATGGATAGACTGTGTTGATTGAGAATTGCCCACTGTATTGCTCCCAACATCAGGTGTAGGAGTTTGGTCATCCCCACAGCTTGGACCATCCAATTCTGCCCCACTTCCATTATCTGGAATATTCATATCTACCCTATCCTCCAACTCATCATTTAACATATCTTGTTGGTTTTGAGCTAAATTGGGGTTCTCTATCGGCTTTTCAATTACGTATACCCTTAAAATGGGCCTAGCTGCATCACTCAAATAAGCACGCAAACGAACTTGATCCCTTATCTTAAAAGGCAAGACCCTCTGATTTTCAAAAGAGCTGTGCATGTAACTGATGACAAGATCTTTCGGTTGGCAATTTAATTCACAACAACTGATGATTAAGTTAACAAAATCATCATACAAAATATCTTGTTGGACTGTCATCGCTATCGTTTCTAACAAGTCACCATCCTTCCAACGCCAAATAAATCGATTGTTCTTCTCGATCCATTCACCATGACAATCAACCCCTATTGTTATTGATTCCTCCATAAATGATACCTAAAGAGTTTTGTTAAAAAAATCAATAATAGTATAGTAAAGTTGAGTATCTATATAAAACAATAAAATTATATCATTGTCCCAATAAGTAACTCATTTGTTATAACAAATGACTCACATGTTGGATACATGTTCAGAACCAGAAGCTTAATCCAACAGATAAGTCATCTGCTGCAACAGATGAGATATATGCTGCAACAGATGAGTTATATGTTGCAACAGATGAACTATCTGTTGGGTCAAGCTACTGGTTCTGAACATGAATCCAACAGGTAAGTCATATGCTGCAACAGATAACTCATCTGTTGCAGCATATAACTCATATGTTGCAGCAGATGACTTATCTGTTGGATTAAGCTTCTGGTTCTGAACCAGCTTTGCCAGCTAATGTAATATGAATCCAACAGGTAAGTCATCTGTTGCAACAGATGAGTTATATGCTGCAACAGATGAGTTATCTGTTGCAGCATATGACTTACCTGTTGGATTCATGTTCAGAACCAGTAGCTTGATCCAACAGATAGGTCATCTGTTGCAACAGATGATCTATCTGTTGGATTCAACTGTTGTAACATGAATCCAACAGATAGATCATCTGTTGCAACAGATGGGTCATCTGTTGGATACGCTACTGAAAATTGCAGAAAAACAGCAGATATACCCAGATGAGAAATTGAACTAAAAATCATTATTTTTACTTACCAAAATCACCTATGAAGCAATGCCCAGTGATTACGAATAAATTTGGTCCAAAATTTTGGTCCAGTACCAGCAGTTGTGGCAGCAGCAACAACAACAATGGAGGGCAGGGGAGTAGAAGAAAAAGAAGATGATGATGATGAAGAAGAAGAAGATGATGATGATGAAGAAGAAGAAGACAACAACAGCAACAACAATGGAGAATGCTCTGAAAATGGCGCGAGGAAGAGAAGCAAAAAGAAGGGGAGGCGGTCCTTTTTCCCCCCTCCCATTTTAGGTAATTAGGGTTTTATTTAATTCTTCCAAAAGGGGAATGGGTCCCATGGGTCAAAGTGTAAAAATAAAAACTTGAGGGCAACTCAGAAAATGAGTCAAAACCCATTAATTCCTAATCTAATTTTTGTCACCTCTACTCAATTAAAATAACTTAAGTCACTACAACTTAAATTTGAAACATTTTTGTCACCCTTAATTCATTCACCCAGGTGTCTGCTCAAAAGAAAAGTGCAAGACACGTGTAGTGAAATAGCTAAAGCAACAAGTAAGAAATGACCTAAATACCCTTATTTTCGATTTTAATGACAAATAACTGACATGTTGAAACCAACCCTCTTTTCTAAAATATAGAAAAATATAAACATTTGGAATATGCAAACGATTAAATTTTAGTAATTTAACTTTCCTAATAACTTAAACGTAAAATATACACATGCAGAGCACGTGTCCAGAACTAGTAATTAAATAAATTGGTAGCTTATTAAAATAATAGACCTTGGACCTAAGTAAATCTCAAAAAATAGCTTAAGAGGTAAGAATTGCCAAAACAATATTAAAGAGATCACCCATCCTTTACGCCTAATCAAAACATCGATATGTAACTCTTCACATAACTCCTTCAACTTTTCGGCGTAATATGTCAAAGACATATGCAACATGTTGTTTGATAAAAGTGTGAAAGCGCTAATAGTATATCAACTTAGAATTTCAAGAATAAGATTATATAGACATTGTATCTTTTATAGGACATTACATGTATTCTCATTAAATCAAATAAAATAAGAAATTGGTATTAGAAGTACAAGCAACGTCTTTGTCTAGTGTTCTTGTTTGAGAGAAATTAGTATGACATAGTAACTAATATTATTATGATTTTATCATGCAGGAATAACTATTTTGAAAAATTAATTTAGCTTCCAAAGAGATAAAAGTCGGTCATAATTTAGAATTATTTTTGTTGTCAACATTTAATATTTTAATATTTGTAATGTAGTTGCTAACTTGCATTTACAATAATAAATAAATTATTTTTGAAAATCGAATCAAATTTAATTTATGGAATAATAAGCTAACAAACTCATAAGCTAAAACAAGACACGTTGGTTGATAAGTTGACGCAAAAAGCTTTAAAGATAAATAATAAATTTGAAAATACAAACAATATAATGGAAAAAAATACCTTTCGCAAAATTTATTGTTATTTCTTTCTGAAGCAGTATCAAAGCTTAAAATAATATCTCTTAAGAAATTTAAAATGGAGAATTCGGAAAAAGTGACTTTTTTTTTTTTTATAGAAGTGCTTGTTTCCCATATCAAATTAAATTAGGAATACAATTGAAATAGAAAAAAGGAAAATTAATTTAATCAGATTAATATGAAACGTTGAAAATACAAACTATAATAATGAAAAAGAATACTTTTCGCGGAATTTATCGAATTTCGTTATCTTTTTTCTGAAGCAGTATCACTGAAAATACAAACTATAATAATAATAATAATAATAATAATAATAATAATAATAATAATAATAATATTAATAATAATAATAATAATAATAAAATAAAAACTTCCGCAAAATTTATCAAATTTTGTTATCTTCTTTTTGAAGCAATATCAAAGCTTGAAATTAATACTCCTTAAAAATTTATGATGGAGTGTTTGGAACAATTGATATTTGATATTGAAGTGTTTATCTCCCATATTAAATTAAATTAATCAGGAATACACTTTAAATAAATAAAGAAAAGGACAATCAATTTACTCAAATTAATAGAAACTAGTAAATTAATAGAAACTTTGATATGTTAAAAAACGTATAGAAATTCACTGTTCCTAGTCTACTTGAAATAGATCCAATAGCTCCTAGTATTAATAGGATAATATTCCTTACGTTTTTTTTTGTTGTTTTAGGTTGAGGAATGTTCTTTTAGGTTTAATAAGAGTATTGGAAAGAAAAAAGAATAGGTTTAATAAGAGTATTGAAAAAAAAAAAAGAATTAAAGCTCATTAAAGGTATAAAAGTCGTTCAAAATTAAAAGGATATTTTTGCCACTCAACATTGTTATTCATGTGTTTATAATAACTAGTTTTTATGCCACGTGCCTCGCACGTGTAGCCCCAACAACTATTATAAAATTTTATATGTGAAGATAATAAACTTTCGAAATAATACATAATTTTAAAATATTTATTTTATTTGTATATTCGAGATACTATTAATTATTATCACCATAGTATAGATTTTGATACTCCTAATGATATAGACCTAAAAAGATAAATAAATAATAGGAAGAACCTTTCGAGGTGACTCAATGATTTGACTGCAATAACAGGGAGGTTGATTTTCTGGGTCGAGCTTGTCGCACGGGATTTATCTAATCTGATTTAGCTCTTTTATGTGATTTGCAAACTATTGCAGAGAAGCTGAATTTACCCTATGCGTACAATGAGTGTGTTCTTAAAGTATTAACTATAAAAATCCCAAAAGTATATATTGAGTGCAAAGTTGGAGGATAAAGAGAAAATTATAAAAATATATTATCTTACTCCCTCCGGATCAATTTACTTGTCGTCCTTACTAAAATAGATGGTCCAAAATAATTATCATTTTAAAAAGTTAAAGTATGATTAATCGTTTGTTTTCACCTTTACCCTTAGTCATAAATATGGAGAGATATTAATGTACTGCAAAAATAAAAAGTATTAAATGTTGAGGAATAATAAATAATGATAGTTTAGTCAAATTACACTCTAGTTAATAGTTTTCTTAAGGGGCATGCCAATAAAAAATATGACAAGTAAAATAATCGAAAGGGAGTATAAAAGAAGTATCAGTAAATAAACTTTTGGTATGTTTTTTTTTTTTGGGGGGGGGGGGGGGGGGGGGAAGTCTCCTAAGCTTTTGGGACGTAAGTAAATAGAATTTTGGTAAGTTTTGAGAAAAAAACCTAAAACTTTTGGATATTGGTTTGGTTATTGGACGCAAGTTAACTTTTCGTAAGTTTTAGAAGGGAAGTTTAGGTAAAAAAGGTGTGAGTATTGGACGGAAGTCTTGGGGAAAAAGGTCACCTAAAAGTTACTTACCATTCCTAATACCAATAGAACATATAGAATTAAAGTTTTCATGTTTATTTAGGTAAAAGTTTCTAAGAGTGACTTATAATAATATTCTTAAATTATACAAATATTTAGTGTAATGACTTGTTCCGTCGTTACTGAAAATATCTGTGATCAAGGAAGGTGCTTCTCAATTCGTAATAAGAGTTAGGATTAATTCTTTAGTATGAGAGTACATTTGGTATGTACTAAGGTCTTACAATACTCCTAGCACAAAGTTAAGTTGAAAGCTTCCTTACCGATTTAGTTTCGAGCTAAGTTCAAACTAGGGTCAACTTCAAACGTGTATTCCTCCTAGAATATAAGGAGTTAGGGGTCCTAATACCCACCAAATTAAAGATCTCTGAGTCTTCGTTCCAACGCCACCGACCGTTAGTCAATCCGCTTCCCGAGTAAAAGGTTATGACTGTTTTACTGAAGACTGTCCGTGCTAAAAAATTGAGTTTGTTGTATTTAGGTCGCTATAGCGGTACCGCTATAGCGGTACCGCTGTAGCGGTTGGCAGTCCGCTATAGCGGAATGATGGAACCAGAAAGTCCAGAAATGAGTTTTAAAATCCCATCCTCCCTTCTTTAGTCAAAAATAGACGAGGGTTGCTCCAAAAATCTTCCTAGGTTGCTCCAAAGCTTGGGAGCCATGGGGAGGAGGGATTTCGGCTGAAAGAATGCAAAACCATGGATTTTGGGCATGTCATTCATCAAGGAACGCATTTACGGAGCCAAAAATTACATCGTGCAGCTGCTTGGCGTCCAGGTAGGCTAGGTTTTTCGTTGAGTAGACTTTTGACCTATTTTTATTTCATACTGTTGTGTACATTGACGGGAGAATTCATGTTATAGGCCTTCGGACACGGAGTCTGGAGGATTATTGTATTGGTCTGGCTATTGATTGAATAGGGAATGATAGGGTCGGGGCGACATGTTCATTCGGGGTGTAATTTTTTTACTTGTTAGATTGTGTGGGATGCTAGACTTTGAGAAACTAAATGGTTGGGTAGGTTCAGAGAACCGATAATGTTCGTGGGATGAGGAAACTGCTAAGTTATAGTGGATTCTCGGGAATATTTAAATAAGATAAATGAGATGAACATGCAGGGTCCGGAGTCCATATTGTCGGGGGTGAAATCCCTAGAACGCACTTTCTTTCGTGGGATTGGGTATAGTCTGGTTGCAGTGTTGGTGATGTTTCACAGGTTCAGGATGACGGTGATTCTCCAGCAACTCCTACTTCTTGCTTCTATGGTGGGAGTTGTGTCTTCTTCATTTTTGTATCATCTTGTAGTAGCTCTTGTACCGACTTAGACTAGGTTTTAGGGAGGGCTGTCTCATATTGTAAATATTTTTCCGCAAGTTCTTTAAGTCGTTTATTTTTCTGAAAATTTTGTAAAGGAAGTTCCATGTATTAAAAAGGATTTTATTTATGATTTATGTTCTTTTCTGCTATGCCTGTTGGTTCGGGTGGTAAGGGTTCTCCAATCTAGGTGGATTAGAGTAGGTGCCCGCACGGTCCGATAGTTGGGTCGTGATAAATGGTATCAGAGCCCAGGTTACCGGTCTCCCAGTAGAAGAGCAAAATATCGAATAGAGTCCCATGGATGGATGTGTTGACGTCCACATCTAATCTTTGGGAAGCAATGATACATTCTAGGAAATATCTCTCTTCTTTCATTCCTTTCGTGCGGTTTGTCACTTGCTTGTATGGGTTGAGTCTAATTGGTATCTCTCGATTCTAATTGGTATCTCGATAAGAAAAAAAGATGTTGTTTGACTCCGATTAAGATGACACAAGCAAGGGAAATTGGAACCGGAAAGGTTCCAATTGGTATCTGGCCGGGTAGGCTATGTAAAGGTATGGATGGATCGGCTAACGGTCATCCATGAGGCGAATAAAAGATAATGAAACTGATTTGATTGAGTGTATAATATGGAGACTTGAGATTGTGCTTATGTGTATCGATGTTGTTTGAATAACTGCAAATGTGTAGTGTACAATTGTTTGATTTGTTGTGAATATTTTGGTCCGGGAGGAGTCATAACTTGATTTTGTGTGCTTTGGTTGATAATAACTTTCTATGTGTGCTTGAAGTGATCAGTAAAGTGGTATTAAAATTCAGAAATGGACTTGCCATTGGTAAAAATGATAAGGGAACAAGGCTTATGACTGTAGGGAAACTCCAATTTCAGGACAGTCAGGATTGGTTGGGAACTATGGGGAAAAGGGGTTATTATTGCTTGATAGCGAGAAATGCGGTAAGAAAATATTTAGTGGTAACTCATTATTGTAACTTAAGGAAAAAAAATCCAGCTTTTAAATTGTGATTGCTTTAATGATAAATTGCGGTATGCCCTAATTAGAATGGTTGCATCATATTCGGGTATAGACTTATCATTTATATACATGGTAAGGGAATAAAAAGGGATTATGGACTGTGGGAAAGCTCTAGTTTTGGGAAAGTTAGGATCGGTTGGGAATCATAGGAAGGAAAAAGGGGGACTAGTAGTGCATGATAGCGAGAATATGTTATTGTGTGCAATTCTGGAGTATTTCATAACTGATTTTATGATAATATGGTGCTAAATTCTCAACTAGGCATAGCTGAGGTTGGTCTTGAGGTCATTTTTAAAGACTGTAATGTGATTTCATGTGTTAACGTGAAAACAGGGAAGGGGAATGAGGGAATTTTTCAGAAAATGGTAAATTTTCTGAACTGCTATTATTGGGGGTCGTCATAGCGGTGTGCAAGCCATTGTAGCGGGATGGGCAGGGCATAGTCCCTATCCTGTTTTTCCTATTTTATTTTTCATTCCCAAAATATTTTAAATCGCTAGTTGAGCTAGTGCATGAATTGTAAGGATTAATATCCATGGGCGATAAAAGGAAATGGGTGGATATGGTATTACTTAGTTGTTATTTTTCTTGAGTGATTGAGACATGTTGAGTCGGTAATTTGACTAGTTATAAGCTAGTTGTGAGGCTAAATAAGCATAGCTTGACCTCGGGCGATAACTAAAAAGTTGGTTAGTTATAAATGATGGATTGATGAGGGTTAAATAGACTAATGTAAAAGATGGTGGAAAATCTATGCGTTAATGAAACCCATAATGGTGTATTGGTTATTGGTTATAATCTAGATGGTCTATCCTTATGTGTTGATCATGGAAGGGTGAAAAGGTTCATAAGGTAGAAGTCCTAAAAGGAAAACATGGTGTAGTGTTTGGTAATATAATATTCGATATATCATTGTTTAGGGTGTAATTGCCCAGGTTAAGATTTTTCTCGGGTTAGGAGTTAAAATTTAAATGCTAGGCTAGTCTCGGATGATTTCTGAGCAAGGTATGGTCTAGGGTAATCTGGGTGAGGATTGGGTAACGTGTCTTGTATTAAGCTAGTTTTCCTTTTAGTTAAGATATAAAGGAGTCCGAGAGACTTTTCAGGATTAAATTCGGGTAAGTAGACCTCTCGGTATGAAGGTTGACGTGAAGGGGTTGTTCCAGAACGTCAAGAAATTAAGTGTGTTATAAAATAGGCACTTTTGGGGAGCTTTACGACTTTCTGTCTTGTGTCAACCGCTACGCTATTACGACCTCCGCTATAGTGGAGAAATTACCGCTATAGCGGAATGCTGACGGCTATAGCGGACTGGGTCACCACAGTGAGTTTCGATTCCTTGTAGCGTGAAAATTATGTTTTGGTCCGTTATGTTTGAAATTATTTTGCTCTGGTATTTCAATAAGGCTCCAGATTTCTTGGGCACTCGAGGAGGAGTAATCTAACTGGTCTCGTACAGCTCGAAGGAAAAAATTCTTTGACAGAGCAGAATTGAATTAAATTTTGCTTGAGCTTGGGTACACCCGGGGGATTTGAGAGTTTGGTGGTTCTTGTAAGGCTATTTCTACACTTTCATGTAGAGCGTTAAGGTTCTAGTGGCTGGTTCATTCTTTTTCTTCTGCCTTAGAGATCGTTTGGGGACGAACAATTGGTAAATTGGAATCTGTTATAACGACATGTTCCGTCGTTACTAAAAATATATGTGATCAAGGCAGGTGCCTCTCAATTCGTAATAAGAGTTAGGATTAATTCTTTAGTATGAGATTACATTTGGTATGTACTAAGATCTTACAATAATCCTAGCACAAAGTTAAGTTGAAAGCTTCCTTACCGATTTAGTTTCGGGCTAAGTTCAAACTAGGGTCAACTTCAAACGTGTATTCCTCCTAGAATATAAGGAGTTAGGGGTCCCAATACCCACCAAATTAAATATCTCTGAGTCTTCTTTCCAACGCCACCGACCGTTAGTCAATTCGCTTCCCGAGTAAAAAGTTATGACTATTTTACTGAAGACTGTCCGTGCTGAAAAATTGAGTTCGCTGTATTTAGGTCGCTATAGCGGTACCGCCATAGCGGTTGGCAGTCCGCTATAGCGGAATGACGGAACCAGAAATCCCAGAAATGGGTTTTATAATCTCATTCTCCTTTCTTTAGTCAAAAACAGATGAGGGTTGCTCCAAAAACCCTCCTAGGCTGCTCCAAAGCTTGGGAGCCATGGGGATGAGGGATTGTGGCTGAAAGAACGCAAAACCATGGATTTTGGGCCTGTCATCATGGAGCCAGAAATAGCATCATGCAACTGCTTGCCATCCAGGTAGGCTAGGTTTTTCGTTGAGTAGACTTTTGACCTGTTTTCATTTCATACTATTGTGTAGATTGATGGGAGAAGTCATGTTATAGGCCTTTGAGTACGGAGTCTGGAGGATTATTGTATTGGTCTGTCTATTGATTGAATAGGGAATGACAGGGTCGGGGCGACATGTTCATTCGGGTGTAATTTTTTTTACTTGTTAGATTGTGTGGGATACTAGACTCAAAAAAACTAAATGGTTGGGTAGGTTCGGGGAATCGGTAATGTTCGTGGGATGAGGGATTTGCTAAGTTGTAGTGATTTCCCGGGAATATTTAAATAAGGTAAATGAGATGAACAGACAGGGTCTGGAGTCTATATTATCGGGGGTGAAATCCCTAGAACGCACTTACTTTTCAGGTAAGGAGTCCGGATTAGATGAAAATGATTATACGTGTTTAATATGATGAGATGGATATTAGTCTTTGGGCGGGTCTAATCCTACATTATTGGTCATATTTGTTGATAGTCCCATGAGTGGTCTGGGATAATTGCATTTTGGCCTGTGAGAAGTCGGGTAGTTGAACTTAAGTGTGGGATTGGTCTTAGTATAGACCGAGATGACATGTTGAACACTTAGGTGATGGTTATGGGTCCTTAATATGTGATAGGTGTACATGTATTATCTCTTGGTGTTGTATGAGTTGCATGCTTAAGGAATGATTTATGAATGTCTAATGGTCCGGTTGTCAATCTTGTGAAATGAAGTAGTTGTTATTGCTTGTTGGTTTACAAGTGTGTTGTTGTTCATTGTTGTTGACTGTTGGATTTTTGTGTGACATTCGATTGGCTCGGGTACCACGCCTGGTACAGGTTACTAATTGGTTGGCTCGGGTACCACGCCTGGTACAAGTTACTATTTGGTTGGCTCGGGTACCACTCCTGGTACAGGTTACTACTTGGTTGACTCAGGTACCATGCCTGATACAGGTTACTATTTGGTTGGCTCGGATACCATACCTGATACGGGTTCACTTTATTATATTGCTTCATTTTTAATAATGGTTCCCTGAGTGGACCGGATTGTGTTTATGAATTCTGATTGTGCATATGGTCCTTGAGAGCTCGGGTTATCATTGTATTGATTCGTGAGTTTGGTCTTGGTGTAGACCGGGTTACATGTTAACACTGAGGTGTTGTTTAGAGGGTATCCTAGGGTGAGTCCGGGCTATATAAAAAGGGTAAATGTCAAGTTTACTATATGTTGTACTATTTTACTTAGTACGGGTGTACTATTTATTCTTTGCATGTTGGGTTCCTGAGAGGGCCGAAATTTATTATTATTTGGTGCATAGTTGGTCCTTCAAGGGTCGGGTTAGTATGCTTAAGTGACAAGGTGGTTCTTCTGTGAATTGGGGTAGCATGTTATTGGCGTTGATGATGTCCTAAGGATCCTTATTTGGTCCGGGTTATATAAAAAGGTTATATGTTATTGTCACTAAGAATTGTCGAGGTCGGTTAGACTTATTACGTGCGGTTGATAAGCTAAGGATGAGACTTGTCGTCTGGTTATGATGTTGGTTGTTGTTACTTGTTGAATATGGCCCTGGGGGTTGTTGGGAGAAGTTTTGTACTAGTAGGTGATGGTATGACGGGTGTGGTCTACGTCACCAAGTTGTGTGGTTTACTCTGGGTTGTTGAGTCATAGCGGTTGACTTGGGTAAGAAAATGGTAGTCTGGGTATGGGCATAGATATTAGCAATGGTAAGTGTGACTTGGGAAGTCTAGGTGATAAATGTGACTTGGGAAGTCTAATGGTAAGTGTGACTTGAGAAGTCTAGGTGATAAATGTGACTTGGAAAGTCTAAGGGTTAATGTGACTTGGAAAGTCTAGGTGTCAAGGTGACTTGGAAAATCTAAGGGTTAAGGTGACTTGGGAAGTCTAGGTGTCAAGGTGACTTGGGAAGTCTAGGTGAAAAGGTGACTTGGGAAGTCTAAGGGATAGGAAGGTTGGTCCCGAAGTGGGTTTTGATAATGGTGGATGTTGACGGGTGGAAGTACTCGACTTATGTATTTACCTTGATTTCTTATATGACGGTAGAAGTGGATTCGGTTCGATCGATGATGCCTATCAGTACGTATTTTTATACTGATTCTACTCTTGCTATACCTTTTTGGGTATAGTCTGGTTGCAGGTGTATACAACGAAATTTTATTAAATATAAATTCGTAAGAAATTCGGATTATATTAAATTCAAAATATATTAGTCCAAATAAATATAATGGATTAATATAATTAAATTCATTAATTGTGTCCAATAAATATGGATTTAATTAAAGTCCAATTCTTGTTGGGCTAGTCCATTAATTTGGCCTACAAATAGTGAGCCCACTTTGTCAAGCCCAAGTTGTCATCTTATTGTAGAAGCCCAATTTGGTGCCACGTGTCAAATGACGTGGCATGCCAAGTCAAGAAAAGGATCCAATAGGATCACGACACGTGTCAAAATGATACAGCATGCCAAGCCAAATTAATGACCAATGGAAACACACCACGTGTACAAGTGACATGTTCCGACCAATCAAATATGGTCAGATCACTTCAATCTGATTGGCCGGAAAGAGTTGATACTTATCATAACTCTTCCCTCCTACAAATATAAATAGGGGTCCTCCATAATTCAAAGAAAGACACCAGAATTCTAATAAGAAGCCAGAGAGAGCTCGTGGATCAAACACAACAAATTTCTCTACAAGCTACAAGTTCAAGAATTCAACATTCAAGTTCATACAACTCAAGATCAAGACCACCAGATTCAAGATCAAGCTCAAAAGCCCTTGGATTTCAAGTACAAGTCAAGATCAAACTCATCAATTTCACAAGTCAAGATCAATTCCACCAAATTCAAGATCAAGCTCAACGGCCCTTGAATTTACATACTTGGAAAGACGAATCAGAGGATTAATAGAGATTATAACACTCATATATTCAAATCAAATACTACGATTGTTGTGATATTTTTGGTCCTGATTATTATTTTCTGCGACTTGAATTTTATTGTCTACAAATTCTTGCACGCCCAGTGGGACAATCTCTACCTCTCATCTCAACTTTTTAATCATCAAAGTTCAAGAACATCGAAATGGATTCCAAGAAGATCAACTCCAAATCAACTTCCTCCAAGGCTGCTGACTCCAAGTTCTCCGCTGAAGTGGAAAGCATCCTCGAAATTACCTTTGGAAGCTTTGGACCTGTTACGAGGAGAAAGGCAAGCATGTTGGGACAACAAACACTCCAAGTGTCATCCGGATCAACTCCAATTTTTGGATCTTCATCTACAAAATGAGCAAGATCCTCTACCGATGCATCAAGAGGAGGAAGCAACCTTGCTGAGAGGATTAAGAAGACTTTGGCTCAGCTCGATCTCTCTGGATCCAAGAACCCTGCCACAAAGAAAGATGATGACTCAACCAATGGATCCTCTCCCTATGGTATGAGTGCACCAAAGATCAACTTAGGCGATAGCCCATGCTACACTCCAACAACTCCAATGATCATGCAAGCAATGGTGACTGATGCTTCATCAATGGAGGAACAACTTGCAAGCTTGGAAAAAATAATTGAAGGATTGACCAAGCATGTACACAATCAGGAGTGTCCCGAATTGACAAGTTGATGGACAAGATGGATAGATTGATGGATGCAGAATCTTGCCATGCACCGGAAAAGTCCCCTGAAGTTCAAGAGATTGAAACTCCTGCAAAGCAAGCACCACCAACTAAATAACTTCCAGTTTCTTCCGCAGGGATGATCCCACTCGATCGGTTAAAAGAGTTCATAGAAGGGACCATCAAGGATAAATATGAAGTTTCTTCCAAGTCTTCTCTCATGTACGCCAAGACATACACTGCAAGGATTGACAGCCTCAAGATGCCTGCCGGTTATCAGCCCCTCAAGTTTCAACAATTTGAGGGCAAAGGAAATCCAAAGCAACATGTTGAACACTTTGTTGAAACATGTAACAATGCTGAAACCTACAGAGACTATCTTGTCAAGCAGTTCGTCCGCTCCTTAAAGGGAAATGCCTTTGACTGGTACACGGATCTCGAGCTAAACTCTATCGATAGTTGGGGGCAACTGGAGCATGATTTCCTCAATCACTTTTATAGCACAAGGCGTACGGTGAGCATGGTAGAACTCACAAACACTCGCCAAAGGGAGAATGAACCAGTTATTGATTTCATTAATCGGTGGAGGAATGCTAGCCTGAACTGCAAAGAAAGACTCAGTGAAGCATCTGGAATAGAAATGTGCATCCAAGGAATGCATTGGGAGCTTCTCTACATCTTACAAGGAGCCAAAAACCTTTGAAGATCTAGCTACCCGTGCTCACGATATGGAGACGAACATGTTATCTGTTGGAAAAGATGTGGTGCCTATTCACGACCCTCGCAAAGGAAAAGGCAAACAAGAACCCCGGAGATGGAGTAAGTTTGTCCCCAAAAATGACAACAAAGAATTAATGAATGTCAACGTATCTCCTGTGAAATTCACCACAAAGGTGAGCAAGAAGCAAGCGTGAAGACAATTTCTTCTCAAGGACGTCCAAACCAGAAGTTGACTTTGAAGGAGATGCAAGAAAGGGAATATCCCTTCCTCGATTCTGACATTCCTGAAATCTTTGATGAACTTCTCGAGCTAAAGCTCATTGATCTACCAGAGATGAAGCGGCCCGAGAAAGCTGGAAGAACTGATGACTTAAATTATTGCAGGTATCATAGGCTTGTGGTTCACCCTTTGGATAAATGTTTCATTTTCAAAGACAAAATCATGCAACTAGCCAATGAGAAGAAGATTGTTCTTGACGATGAGAAAGTCAGTTCTCATCAAATCTCTATCGTATTTGGCTCGCTTGATCGAGTCCAAGTTTTCAGCTTAGAAGAGTATGAAGAAGAACCATTGAAGCAGGATAAGCCTCAAATCGATAGAGATGGTGATGAAGGTTGTATTTTGGTGACCAGGCGGAGACGCAATAAGGCAAGTTCGCGAAAAGAGTCGTCTGAGAAACCAACTAGGAGGAGGACGGTGAGAAGACCAGTGAAGCAAAAATCACTTGTGCATCCAAAGAAGCCAAAAGTATAGGCGCATTACCACCAGAAACCACGACGTCCGGTGACTTTGGAGGAATTCTTACCGAGCTGGTTCCAAGACAATATCGAGGCATCAGGTTTTAACACTGACAAAGAAGAAGCAAAAGGTGAAAGTCCATCGATAGTACCTCCTTCATCTTTCAAAGAGCCTACTGAACTTCCTTTTCAAGAAGTACATGCATGTGATACAAAAATCACATTCACAGATGATGATCTCATGCTTGGTGAAACACCACATAACCGTCCTTTGTATATGGTAGGCCATGTGCTGGAGAAGAGGATAAATATAATCTTGATAGATGAGGGATCTGGAGTCAATATTCTGCCTATTCGCACAATGAAGGAGCTTGGAATTTTTGTCTTTTTTTTCCATGCTTTAATTTTGTTTAATTTATTTCCCTTTATAGTAACGTAATACTCATGTTATTCTAATTCTAACTAGTATTCATTCTCGCGCGATGCGCGGTTATCATCAAAGGAAATTAATCATGAAATATTATTATCTTATTTCTTTAATTTATTTTTTCGCATTACTTTTAACATTGTCTAATATTTTGCTCAAATTCAAATAGTTTTATCATTTAATTTAAATTAAAAAATTCAAAAGTTTCTCACAGTTTCAAATTCAAAGTCAAAGCAGTTTTGTTTTTCATTTTTTTGCAATTTTAATTTATTTTGCATTTTATATTTTTAAATAATTTAAAAAAAAATTAAACTTCGACATTTTATGGTAGACGCCCACCCTATGTCTTTAGCAAAATAAAGTTCGCTAATCTATTTCCCTAAACACAATAATAAATACATACAAACGTAAGATTTTCTGTCATGTCATCCAAGTGGATCAACTATAATAACGTGAAAATGATAGTAAGACTTGCAAAAGTTTTGTATGGTGAAGTTCGTTCAAAATCCTACAACTTGCTTTGTGACAAACAAAAAGTTATGTTCCAATTTCAAATTGTGTACCTGACATCAACTTCTTTTACGATCAAAGAAAAATATAATAGTAGCTTTTTACATAAATGATAAATATCTAATAACATAATTTTCAAGGAATAGAAAAACATGGCAATGATCATTTGTCAAGACTGTTCAGACTGAATAATCTGATGAAGACCGAATAATCTGAGAAAACATGAACATAGAAAACATCTTTCTTTGGCGGTCTTATGATGTCTTTAATTGCAATGATTTAAAAAAAAATTACTGAAATTAATCTGCAACGAAGCAATAACTCGAATCCATTTACAACATTGATCATCATATAGGAGCAGTCCACTTACATTTTCGTGACACGTGTCTCGAAGTAGCTTAACTTTTCTCAATCTCCTCTTCGTATTAATTCTATTATCAAATGCATTTTCTATTTTCTTAATCGCAACTTTCTTGCGTGTTTATGAATTTACAGCAGCACTAACAAATAGTAGAAAGTAAGAAATAGTTACTCCATCATATAACCCCCTCAAGCATTGCTAATATGACAAAAAAATAATCACTTACAAAAATTTTACTAAATATGATTTGAAATATTCAATGTTAATTTTTTATTTTTTTTTCAAAATTCATTTTAACCAAGAACACAAAATGTCTTGAACCCCAAAACAAATAAATAAAGAAAACAATTATCCATTACCTTAAGAAGTGAAGAAATCTTGTTGATTATTTTCAAATTGGTAATATTTCGTAGGAATTCTATATTCTTTGTATAGTGATTATAATTATTTTCTTTATATATTATAATCATTTATACATTTTTTTAGAAACCAATCAGAAAGCAGAAAATTGAAAGAGAAAACACTAATTTTTGCCTTATTTTAATGTCATTTTTTGTCTTCCTCATTCATCAAAGTATGAATATGCTCCTTCCTTCTGTAACACGTATAATTTTTAGTTTTTGATTAATTTCAATTCACATTATTACAAAATGAAGAAATCAAATAAAACAAAGAGAAATATTTTGGTCCCTCTGTTATTGTCTAATTCCACTTTTGGTCCTTGTGACATTTGACTGTGCACATCTAACCTTGAATTAATTAAAGTGAGCTATTTTAGTCTAATTACTAATTGAAGTTAACCGTGCAAACAAACCATTTATTTTCGTAAAGGAAAATTTTGAAATTACATAAAAAAAATACTTGATAAAAAAATCTAATTATACAGTTTAGAAGTCTTCACTCTTTCGTTGCAATCCTGCCTCGCAACCACTTGCAACCTTCCTCTCTTCTTCCATTTAACAATAAAGGAAAACAATCAGAATTCGAAATACTTCAAAACATCATGTAGAAAAGCTTTGGCCAATGTCACAGATAAAAATCATTGTGAAGGTTATTTCTCAAGGAAAAAGAAGCAGTCATAGTGAACGAAAATTAAGCACAAAATGACGAAAAAATATCTATACAAGCTTTTACATATTCGAAAAAATATGGAAAGAGCATCGGAGGGAGAGTCACTGCAATTTTGAAAGGGATACATATATATATTTAGGCGAAAGAAAGAGTGGCTCCCCAAAGAAATAATTCATCACAACTACACCTATCACACCCACTAAACTAGAGCTCCATGCCCACACTGCCATTTGTGTTTAGAAAAAGAAAAAAAAGGTTCAGATATGCAAGTATATTACCTGGATCCGAGAGCTTAAGCAAAAATCAGTAAAAATGTAGAGTTTAAGAACCAAAGTAGCTTGATCGAATATGAAGAAAGATCAAAATAATACCTTGGATCTTATCTCGTGTTGAAGAAGAACTGAGAAGAAAAATCAAAATTTAATCCAATCGAAGCAAACACTGCTCTAATCATATGAGCTCCGCCATGAATTTCCTCTTAAAATTTCATGAATTTCACATGAGCTCTGCATTTGATTTTAAGAGAAAAAGAAAGAGATAAACATCAAATTGAGAAAGTATGGGATTTAGGAGAGAGAGAAGAGCATGCGAATCTGTGATGGATTAATTTATTAATAATAAAAAGTTTATTGTGTAGAGTAAATAAAGTAGTATAGATAATTTCAATATTGCCCTTCACGAAAATAAATGGTCTGTTTGCGCTGTTAACCTCAATTAATGATTAGATTAAAATAGCCCACTTTAGTTGATTCAAGGTTGGATGTGCACAGTTAAATATCACAGAGACCAAAAGCACAATTAAGCAATAACACAGGAATGAAAAATGTCATTTTCCCTTTGTTAATTGAAATTTACAAACGTGTATAGCGGAATTACAAAAGTGTATTTTCTTTTCTTGGTAAATCACCCTCACTTTTTTTTGCCTTAATTTTTTTATACTCCTTGGTAGAGTTTAAAAGAAAAATGAATTAAATGATTCTTGACTAAAAAAATAGAAATTATTTTTCTTTGTGTTTGAAATCGTGGTAGGCAGTTAATTAGTAGTATTCAGTTTTTGTGAGTTTGCAGTTTTTATGTTTATTTTTATTTAAATTTAAATTAGAATTTCATGGTACTTACACTTGGCATTCTAGGAGGTTTTTCCTCTTCTATTATATATATAGATTTAAATTAAAATTTTATGGTGCTTACACTTGGTATTTTAGGAGGCTTTTGCCTCTCCTATTATATATAGATAGATAATAGAAGTTTTATCATATTCAATTTGAATCGGGATCAAAGTAATGATTGTTAGACCAGAACTTAGTTAAACAGACATGTGATATTTTTTATATTTACGAAAATAGTCACTCAAATATAATAGAATTGAACTAAAAGGGTATATAAGTCAATCAATATTTTAGGAATATTTTTGTCACTCAACATTATTATTCATACTTTTATAATAACATAGATAGATATAGATATAGATATAAATGTAGAAATAGATATAGATATAGAAATAGATATAGATATATATAGATATAGATAAATAGTTTGAAGATAAATCTTATCGCATTTACTTTGACTCTATAGAATTCTAGTATAAATTAGATGAACTTAACGTGTCAAAATACTTAAGGAAAAAAATAAATTTATTAAGTATTATGTATTTAATTAGGATTAGAAACTGCGCCATATTAAAATAAAGTAAAAGAAAATTTAAAAGCATTACTCCAAAATCTACTTAATTATAAGAGGGAGTTAGCAGGAAGCAGGTAAACATGTCTGCTTGAATATTTCCTTTTGAATTTTCTTTGTTTTAATTTATTTTCCTTTTTAATCTGTTATATATTTAAAAATTACATAAAAAGTAGCATAAATTATGGTAATTAATAACATAAAGTATTTAAAAGACATAAAAAGATTTGGTTAACTCTCAAAATTTTATTAATGTCACATAATTTGGGACAGAAGAAAAGTACATAAATCACAATAATTAACAACTCCAAATATTCAAAAGATATATAGAAGATTTAGTTGACTCTCAAAATTGTATCAATGCCACATAAATTGGAACAGAGGGAGTAACATATATTATTGAAAATTACGTAAAAAAAATATTATAAATCACAATAGTTAACAACTTAAAATATGTAAAAACCATATAAAATTTTTGATTGATTATCTAAATTCTATCTGTATCATATTAATTGGGAAAAAATTACAATAAATAACAACTTAAGATATTTAAAAGATATAAAAATTGATTGACTCTCAAAATTTTATCAGTGCCATATAAATTGGGACAGAAGAAAAAAGTACTATAAATCACAATAATTAACAACTTAAAATATTTAAATGTATAATTATCTTATAAGAGGGAGTTACCTGCTGAAGCAAGCACGAGATCACAGGCCTGCTTTAGCATCTAAGGGTATTTTATTTATTTTTGTTAATTTCTCTATTTTAATTTGTTTGTCTTATCTTTTTAATCTATTATATATTTATGTAATGACCATTTCGGTCATTTACGCATTTTTGCCTTTTTTATACTGTTAGATCTTGCCTGTAATGGCTTCAAGTTATTTATGGCTTGCTGGGACCGGTAGTTCGGTGCCCGGGCCGTTTGTTTGGTCTTTATGGTCGTTTCCCCATTTTAGAGCTTTAACTTTGGAAATCGTTGACTTCAGTCAACACTCTCGCTCGAAATTGAATTCCGACAGTTCTGTTAGCTCTGAAGTGTGGACTTTGGTCTAGTGGGACCTTTGGTCGGGATTCGAGAGCTTTTCAGCTTGGAATTCTCTCTCATTTTGTGTTTTCAGGCCAGTTGGGCTTGTTTGGTTGACTTTGATCAACATTCAGAGAAGACGGCCTCGGATGGAAATTCTGTTAGCGTTGTTAGCTCCAAAATATCGAGTTTAGGCTAGAGGGACCATTGGTTTGGGTCTCTAGGCTCCTGGACTTGATTTTATCCCTTGGGTTCCGTTTTGGAAAAGTTGGCCTAAAGGTTGATTTTAGGCGCGGGGCCCACTTTTCATAAAATTGACCTCCGATGGGATTTTCATCAATTCTCTTAGATCCAAAATGCCATTTCTAGTCGAATAGCTCAGCTAATTTATGTTCGCGCGACCCCAAATGCTTTCCCGGGGGTCCATCGTGTAAACTTTTGCCTTAGGTTGGTTGTTGGTTGCTGGTGTGGGCAGCAGTGTGCGCCTCAGCGCCCTGGTGCGCCTGTGCCCTGGCCGCGTTGGTGCGCCTGGGCCACCCTGGCCCCTGGGCGCTGGCAGCTTAAATAGCTGGCCAACCCTCTTTTCCCCTTCATTTCCAAAAACTCAAAAATGATTTCCTCCATTAAAATAGCTCCTAAAAACCTCCATATCACCATGGTTCATCCCAACTACTTGGAGGATAATATTTTATCGATCCTTGCTCATTTGTGGACTCCTAAATCCGGTAAACCCTCTCTTTAAATTTTGAATTCTCCATGGATGATGAACCCAAAACCTCCATAACTCACCTTGATCATTCCCAACATCATATAGGTTAATATTTATTGAGTCTTGAGCGTTTGTTGGCTTCTAAATCAGGTAAGTTCTTTCATTATTTTTCCCATTTCTTCCACGAATTTCATTCTTTAAATTTCTTGATTCTTCGTCTGTTTTGAGCCCTTTCTATGATCCGTTTCTGGTCAAATTTTAAGCATGTTCTCCCAGGAAGTTGGGGAATACCGTAGTGTTTTTCATTTTCAGTTTTGGGTTGCGAGGCCCACGAGCCCGTTTGTGATCTAGATTTCGATCCGGTTATGTTTATAGCATTATGGGTATCGTTAGTCTCGTGTTAATTCCTAGATTGTTGTGCTGATAGTATTTTCACGATTTGGAGCTTCCTGGAGCAGTTCGAGCTTGGACGACGTCGTCCCCACAGCTAGTCATCGGATGACTGGTAGGTTATGGCTTTCCCTACCTAAACTCTGAGTATATAGGCTATAAATGCATTAATTAGTATCCTTGGGTGGGTTGTTATAGGTTGGTACCCCAGACCTTGTCCGTCTTTTCAGTTTGTTTATTTCATACGTTGATTGTAGTATTCGTGTAGTATTGTATATTACCCTTGTGGTCCTGTGTGGCCTTTTATTAACTCTGGAATATAGATGGTGGGTTATTTGGAAATGTCCGTGAGTCTCGGACATCGAAATATTATTCTAGGTTGGTTATATCTGTTGTAGAGCTGTGAGCCTGTGCAGGGCCGGTAGGAATGTTTGTGAGCCGTTGGGCTAACCTATTATTTGCTAGCATATCATTCATGCAAAGGTTTTTCTGCATGTTTTACTACTGATTTTGATTTGGGCTGACTACAAATATTTTTTAAAACTTTGAATGACCCCGAGGGCCCATTTTCGATATCGTCTCTTTGAAAGGGTTCTAAATTGGCTTTTATGAAACCTCTTGGTGTAAAGAGGATATTATGATGATTTGATCCCCAGTTTTCATACTTATACTAGACCCGGTTGAGTTGTGGTGCTAGACCTGTCTTGAGATTTATTTGAGACGATATTAGACTCGATAAAGCTGAGCATCAGACTTGATTTACTACTGTTTTAGACCCGGATAAGCTCTGGACACCCTTTATAAGGGTTATTGAGATATGATTAATAATTTAGACCCCGATACACTTCGGGCACCCTTGATAGGGTTTTTGAGATTACTACTGATTTAAACTCGGATCAAATTCAGGCACGTACTACGAGATCTCAATTATTGAGATATATTTTAAGTTTCGTGCTTAGTATGTGGTCTACGAGTAGACCTCTATTGACCCTTTCGTTCCTGGTCCATAGGCTACGAGCTGGCACACTGTGCCAGGAGGGGGGGTGTACAGCGTAGGAGAGGTACTCGGGAAAGGTCCTTCCATGGATCCTGCCTCTATTGGGACTTTGGGGCACCGGAGGGGGTAACATACAACACTGCAATCAAACTTGGTTTCAGATTGATCATATCATATCATTATCTTGCATATTGCGATATGATTTCACCCTTGTTTGTTGTGTGCTCAGTGTACGCTCCGGTTGTATGGGCGACCGAAGGGTTTGTTTTCACTTGATTGCGTTCCTCGGTTGTATGGGCGGCCATTGGTACTATAGGTAGATTATATTACTCTTGTCCTTTTATAGAGCTTGTTATGGCATTCAGTTCTTGGTGGATTAGTAATTGTTAGCCTGTTGAGGCTCCGATTATTGGACTTGGATTATTGGG
The DNA here is from genome assembly GCA_003996215.1 of Jaltomata sinuosa. NCBI lineage: Eukaryota > Viridiplantae > Streptophyta > Magnoliopsida > Solanales > Solanaceae > Jaltomata > Jaltomata sinuosa. The sequence goes on from QJPP01000050.1 coordinate 664,091, forward strand.
GGGCTAGTGAGTCTTACAATTTTGAGACACTATTGTGTGGTCTTCTGAGCGGATTGTGGGTTTCTGATTCTATTCCTTATCATGATTCGGAGTAGTAGCTCTCGGTTATTATGGTTTTGTTATTCCATCCTAGGGTTGTACTTGTGAGGTGGATTCCTATTTATGCTTATCTTGAAGTTAGTTTTGTAATATGATTTCCTTATGTATGTTGATTCCATCTTGAGTAGTTAAATTGCTTTCCTTCTTTCCTTTTACTTGAGGTTACCGGTATACCGCCATTTTCTCAACTCCCTCTCTTTATTTATATTATTGTGCAAGGACTCCAGGTGTGTTCTTCTTTCCTTCACCTGTGTTCTTTGTATATATATATCTTTTATTCTAGCATTGTATGCTTATAACTCTTGGTTGACTATTCTCCGTGCTAGTTTTCATGTGCTTTCTCTATTGCTTCTGTGACTGCTTTCTTGCTATCTGCTATATTACTATTTTTATATCTTATATGCGCTCAGTTGGATGATGATGCCTACTGGGTACTCATTCTTAGCAATTGGTTCTTATACTATACTTCTGCATCTTTCTGGTGCAAATATTAGTTGAGCTTTCTCCATTGATCGCATTGGAGACTCGTGCAGCTTTTGGATATTCAAGACTAGGGTGAGCGCCTGATGACCGGGGCTTGACCACCTCTCATCTTTTGTACTATTACTCTTTGTATATTCAGAGACAGATGTACTCATCATTTTGTTACTGCTAGCACTTGTATTATATTAGAAGCTTCTGTACTATCGATACCAAGTCTTGGGGTTGGTGTAGTTTCATTATGTATATATTCAAGTTATTGCTTCCGCTTTGTTCTACCTTTATATTCTACTTCCGCTTACTTTTTGCTTATTGTGCGTATTGGTTAGGTAGTAGCTCATTACTAATCGTTTCGGCCTACGGGGATTGGTTCGCCTACTAGGGGATTGTAGGTGCAATCATGACCTGAGAAACTGGGTCGTGACAGTTGGTATCAGAGCCCTAGGTTCACTGGTGTCGTGGTACAGAAGCAAGTGTCTAAGCAGAGTCTCGCAGATCGGTATGATGACGTTTGTATCCTATCTGCGGGAGGCTACAGGGCATTGTAAGGAAAAGTTTTATCTTCTTCACTCCTTATCGTGCATTCCTGGCTCTATTGACTTCTAAACTTTGGTTATTTCATTCTTTCTCAGATGCCTAAGATGAGTTTGACAGCGGGTGATGTCGAGACTTCTGTGCCTGTTGCTTCAGTGCTTCCATTAGTGCCAGGACTTCAGAGTGAGAGTGTACCGAATCAGTTAGGGGGTGTGGGGCCAGCCTAACCTCCAATTAGATTTATGGCTACCTCAGTTCTTCAGGACACCGTGACTAGAACTTTGAGTCCTCCATTGGCTGTTTTAGTACCTCAAGTTGGGGCAGTACCCGGTTCTTCGAGCGGAACTTTAGTTAGGGTTGAGCTTCCAGTTCTTCAGCAGGCTTGTCTGTTATATTGGAGTAGGAGGCGAGGTTTCACGAGATGGTTAGGAGTACTGCTAGGACTGTGCCTTCAGAGTTTGAAAGAGTTCAGAACTTTGTTACTGCTCTATTTGGCGACCGAGCACTTGGTTACAGTTGGGATGACCTTCCTTCAGGTAGTGGGTCATACTTGGGCTATCGAGGGCTTATACCGTGAGGCTTATGGAGGTAGTGCTAAGAAACGTCATCGCCAGGATAGTTCTTGAGGTTCTCAGACTCAAGGTAGGGGGTTCTTCACCAGAGGTAGGTTCTATTACTTCTTATCTACCAGGCCAGTTTTGGTTTCTCCATAGGTTTCAGAGAGTGGTGGTACAGGGCATGTTAAGCCTAGTAGACATGGTACAAGTCAGATTCTTCGAGGTTTGCATTTCGAGTGTGTAGGCCATGGTGGCCGATCAGGTTCAGTGAGATCTTCCCGTATGATATTATTCCATGGGTTTTGCTTTCAGTGCGGTGAGTGTGGCCATTGTGTTAGGTATTGACCTATGAACACGCGCCCTAGTCGACATAGTTGTTATGATTATGGAGTAGTTGGTCATTATTTTAGAGATTGTCCCCTGCGAGGGATGGTTGAGCCTTCAGCTTCGACTACTCAGTCCAGAGTTAGATCCCGTCAGTCTAATTCCCCTCTTGGTGGGCCAGTGGTAGAGGTTCCTGAAATCGTTGCTCCAGGTAAGGCTTTTGTTACCTTTGGCTAGTGATAGTACTATTCGCATTGCGATTCCATCCCTTCTACCATTTAATTGCTTATATGCCTACCTGCTACTTGTTTAGTTGTGTGACTACTTGAGTTGTAGTGTTTATGCATGTATTTCTTGGTAGATTATTCCTTAGTAGTGGATGGGGTGAGTTATCCTTGTGAGGTGTTTACCCGGAGTTGTGGCTCGTGGGTAGTTCTTGTTAGTGTTGGTTGGTTTTGTTTCCAATTTCGTTGTGGCGCTAGATTAGTATTGAGCCTTACTTGTTAAGCAGTCCTAGATGGTTGTTGCCTAGGCTATTTTCTAGTGTTTGCTAGAAGTCCTTGTGTTGGTTTGGTGTTACCAGTGGTCGTGCCGGAGATTGAGGTTCTGTTTTAAGTTGAGAGGTGTTGGTTATACTAGTGAGCATTGGTTGGTTTTTCTTTTCTCGATTAATTAGAGTCAACCCTTTTTGTTTGGATGATGTAAAAGATTGGTAGGTATGTGGGTTATTCCTATAGTCTCCTTCAATTTCTTGTCTGGTTGGGTTGTCTTTTTGTTTTCCCTAGTCCTGTTTGGCATGAGTTTTGATCGTGGTACTCTGGTTGATCTTTTGATTGTGGCATTGTAGTCGAGTTTTGGCTTTGGCTTTTTGACTAAGTGTTGACTGTAGCATTTTTGGTAAGTTGGGCATCCAGCCCATTCTTCTGCCGCCTTAATGAGTTCTGACCACATAGATGTGAGAGCTAAGAGAATAGCTCCAGGTTTATCTAAAGAGTGTCTGTCGGTTGGTTGTATCTTTGGAAGAGATTGTGAAGTTCAGTGTATGGTAAGGAAAGGTTCAGTTTGGTTGAAAAATGAGGGATATGACTCCTTGTTCGTTCATATGTGTTTTGGTAGCTGACTGAGGTAACGACTGAGAGGTTGCTTGGGTTTGTGTATTGATGACGTGATTCGACCGACTACAAATTGCAGTGGCTTTTCCTTCGATTGGTTTGAGGTCATTTTTCCTTCTAGTATGGGATCGAGGTAGTGGCCATTTCTAGTCCTAACTTTGGGGACTTATTGTATCGATTGTGGTTTCCTTGTAATACTCTTTAGGAGACCCAAGTTTCAATAGTATCTGCGAATTTGGCAACTTGTATATTAGGAGCCTGGTTGGCTTTGGTTCCTAAGTATTCATCGATAGCGTACGGGTCCGCTCATGGGTTCGAAAAAGTCATCAGTTGGTAAATTTGAATTAGGTTTCAAAATCGTGGGCTAGCAGACTACTTTGGGTGGTTCATGGATAGTCCTCTTCAATTGCAGCATCCTTGTGCCGGAAGGTAGTGGGTGCAGGCAACTCAACTTCTTTACTTCAATTTCAGAGTGGTTGTTGGCCTTGGGCACCTAGTCCTTGACTAACCTTTGAGTTTGGCTGAACATTCCAAATTTCAGTGGTGTTCTAGATAATACGAGGTTCCTTCTACCATGGTTGGATAGACTCAACAACATAAGTTTGAGATTCAACAGTGGTGTATGCTATATGTGATCAGGTTGTGCGGGTTGAGGCTAGCGAGGCTATTTTGAGTTCTAATGATATTTACAGACTGGTGGTCACCATTGGTTGCCGAGAGTTGAAAGCTCGATTAGTTAATTCTTCAGGGGTTATCTTTTATGTGGGGTTCCAGTATTGGTTAGACTCGGCCAGTGTGGGCTAGAAGTTCGGTATGTTATATGCTTCAGAGTTGGTGGTTTTGTGTGCTGATGCAGTAAAGCGGTTGATTCGAGCCAAAGGGATGAGTTGAAGGTATATGCAAAAATTCCTATGGCTAGATGGCAACCTTGAACCCCAAACACCTTTTTCTTTTGCCTTCGGGGTGTTTTGACTTGATATTTGTGGCATGGTGGACTTCTTCCTGAGGTGAGATTAATAAGGTGATTTCAAATCCAAATGGTGTTTAAATATTCGGAGTAGCAGCAGTACTTCTTAGATTTGGAGCTTAGCTGATGATTACAGACTTCGTGGTAGGCTTACCATACTCCTTGCAGGCTCTTGGTTTTGGTTTGGGTCTATTGGGCAGGTTTCCCTGGTTCATTCGCTTCTAGTTGATTCAGACTTGGCATGCTTCAACGGGGTTGAGTTCGTTTTACAGTTTGGGAGTTTCTCCATCAACACAGGGTGTTCATACATGCCTTTCCTAACTCTGGTGTGCAAACTTCAGTCGGGTTCAGATGGGTTGTTCAGTTGGGTCCAGTAAGTGAGTTTGATGTTAGCAAAAGTGTTCGTTCGTTGGTTGATGGTCAGTCGGGACAGGTGACTCCAATTTTTTATGATGTGCTACGAGTTGTTATCTTGGATGGCAAAGGCTAGTAGACTATAGCTTGACTTGGAAAGAGTTTGAGAAAAAAGGGTGACTTCGCTCGTGGTAGAGTATAAGCGGGGACTATGGATCTCTGATGTGTCAGATGATGCTTCGAGGGTGGTTTGAGTGTTTGACTTATGTGAAGCTTCCTATTTTTGGTGCAAAAGGATTCAGTTCAGAATAAAAGGGTTTTGCAGATCAGCAGGTTCATGAGTTTGAGTTTTGGGTTGATGGATTTTCTGGTAACCTTGGTTGTGGTTTCAAGGATTCAAGTTTCGTGTGTTGATCGCCTTGGTTCTCTAGCTTGGATGTTGTGTCGGTGCTTCCCAGTTGAGTTTCTCGAGGTTCAGTTTGGGTTGGCATATTCTTAGGAGTTTTGGAGTTTAAGGTTGGAGTCTAGCTTGGCTAGTAAGAAGTTAAGGCTTGGTTGTTTTCTTTGGTTCCATTCTGTTGGGTGCCTTCCGGTTGAGGAGGCTACCCGGGTTTTCCGAGAGAGTAGTACGGGCTTCGTATCCGCTGTTCTTAAATCTCTAGTGATTCCTTCTTTCTTGACTTTCGGGGATGAAAGTCTTTTTAGTAGTGGATGATGTAATGACCTTCTGGTCATTTATGCATTTTTGCCTTCTTTATATTGTTAGAGCTTGCCTATAGCGGCCCCAAGTCATTTATGGCTTGCTGAAACCGGTAGTTCGGTGCCTGGGCCATTTGTTTGGTCTTTATGGTCGTTTCCCATTTTAGAGCTTTAACTTTGGAAATCGTTGACTTCAGTCAACATTCTTAGCTATCGCGCTCGGAATCAAATTCCGACAGTTTTGTTAGCTCCGAAGCATGGACTTTGAACTAATGGGACCTTTGGTCGGGATCTGGGAGCTTTTCAGCTTGGAATTCTCTCTCGTTTTGTATTTTCAAGCCAGTTAGGCTTGTTTGGTTGACTTTGGTCAATATTCAGAGAAGACGGTCTCAGATGGAAATTCCATCAGCGTTGTTAGCTCTGGAATGCTGAGTTTAGGCTAGAGGGACCATTGGTTTGGGTCTCTAGGCTTCCGGACTTGATTTCAGCCCTTGGGTTCCATTTTGGAAAAGTTGACCTAAAGATTGATTTTGGGCGTGGGGCTCACTTTTTGTTACATTGATCTCCAATGGGATTTTCATCAATTTTGTTGGATCTGAAATGTCATTTCTAGTCAAATAGCTTAGCTCATTTGTGTTCGAGCGATCCCGGATGCGTTCCCGGGGGTCCATCGTGTAAAATTTTGCCTTAGGTTGGTTGTTGGTTGCTAGTGTGGGCAGCAGTGTGCGCCTCAGCGCCCTGGTGCGCCTGTGCCCCCTGCGCCTCAGCGGCCTGGCCGCTCTAGCCGCCAGTGCCCCCTGCGCCTCAGTGCCCTGGTGCGCCTGTGCCCTGGCCGCCCTGGTGCGCCTGTGCCTGGCTGCCTTGGTGCACTGGCCTCTGGGCGGTGGCAACTTAAATAGCTGGCCAGCCCTCTCTTCCCCTTGATTTCTAAAAATCCAAAAATGATTTCCTCCATAAAAATAGCTCCCAAAAACCTTCATATCACCATTGTTCATCCCAACTACTTGGAGGATAATATTTTGTCGATCCTTGCTCGTTTGTGGACTCCTAAATCCGGTAAACCCTCTCTTTAAATTTTTAATTCTCCATGGATGATGAACCCAAAACCTCTGTAACTCAGCTTGATCATTCCCAACAGCTTGGGAGTTAATATTTGTTGAATTTTGAGCGTTTGTTGGCTTCTAAATCGAGTAAGTTCTTTCGTTATTTTTTTGATTTCTTCCACGAATTTCATTCTTTAAATTTCTTGATTCTTGGGGTGTTTCGAGCCCTTTCTATGATCCGTTTCTACTCAAATTTTGAGCATGTTCTCCCGGGAAGTTGGGGAACACTGTAGTGTTTTTCAGTTTCAGTTTTGGGTTGCGAGGCCCACTGGCCCGTTTGTGACCCAAATTTCGATCCGGTTATGTTTATAGCATTATGGGTATCGTTAGTCTCGTGTTAATGCCTAGATTATTATGCTGATAGTATTTTCGCAATTTGGAGCTTCCCGGAGTAGTTCGAGCTTGGACGACATCATCCCTACAGCTAGTCGTCGGATGACAGGTAGGTTATGGCTTTCCCTACCTAAACTCTGCGTATATAGGCTATAAATGTATTAATTAGTATCCTTGGGTGGGTTGTTATAGGTTGGTACCCTAGTCCTTGTCCGTCTCTTTAGTTTGTTTATTTCATACATTGATTGTAGTATTCGTGTAGTATTGTATATTACCCTTGTGGTCCTGTGTGGCCTTCTATTAACTCTGAAACATAGATGGTGAGTTATTTGGAAATATCCACGAGTCTCGAACATTGAGATATTATTCTAGGTTGGTTATATCTACTGTAGAGCTATGAGCTTGTGCAGGGCCGGTAGGAATGTTTGTGAGCCGTCGGGCTAACCTATTGTTTGCGAGCATATCATTCATGCAAAGGTTTTCCTGCATGTTTTACAACTGATTTGGCCTTGGGCCTACTACAAATATTTTTCTAAACTTTGAATGACCGCGAGGGCCCATTTTCGGTATCGTCACTCTGAAAGGGTTCTAAACTGGCTTTTATGAAACCTCTTGGTGTAAAGAGGATATTACGATGATTTGATCCTCAGTTTTCATACTTATACTAGACCCGGTTGAGTTGTGGTGCTAGACCTGTCTTGAGATTTATTTGAGACGATATTATACTCGGTAAAGCTGAGCATCAGACTTGATTTACTACTGTTTTAGACCCGGATATGCTTTGGACACCCTTTGTAAGGGTTATTGAGATATGATTAATGATTTAGACCCAGATACACTTCGGGCACCCTTGATGGGGTTTTTGAGATTACTACTACCGATTTAGACTCGAATTGAATTTGGGCACGTAATATGAGATCTTGATTATTGAGCTATATTTTGAGTTTCGTGTTTAGTATGTGGTCTACGAGTAGACCTCTATGGACCCTGTCATTCCTGGTCCATAGGCTACGAGCTGATGTAGTGTGCCAAGAGGAAGGGTGTACGACGTAGGAGAGGTACTCGGGAAAGGTCCTTCCATGGATCCTGCCTCTATTGGGCCTTTGGAGCACCGTAGGGGGTAACATATGGCACTACGATCACACTTGGTAACAGATTCATCATATCATATCATTATCTTGTATATTGTGATCCGATTTCATCCTTGTTTGTTTGTGCTCAGAGTAAGCTTCGATTGTATGGGCGATCGGAGGGTTTGTTTTCACTTGATTGCGTTCCTCGATTGTATGGGCGGCCGTTGGGACTGTAGGTAGATTATATTACTCCTGTCCTTTTATAGAGCTTGTTATGGCATTTGGTTCTTGGTGGATTGGTGGTTGTTAGCTTGTTGAGGCTCCGATTATTGGACTTGGATTATTGGGGGGCTAGTGAATCCTATATTTTTGAAACACTATTGTGTGGTCTTCTGAGCGGATTGTGAGTTTCTGATTCTATTCCTTATCATGATTTTGAGTAGTAGCTCTTGGTTATTGTGGTTTAGTTATTCCATTCTAGAGTTGTACTTGTGAGGCGGATTCTTGTTTATGTTTATCTTGAAGTTGGATTTGTAATATGATTTCCTTTTGTATGTTGATTTCATCTTGAGTATGTTAAATTGCTTCCCTTCTTTCCTTTTACTTGAGGTTATCAGTATACCGCCATTTTCTCAACTCCCCCTCTTTATTTATATTATTGTGCAAGGACTCCAGGTGCGTTCTTCTTTCCTTCACCTGTGTTCTTTGTAAATATATATCTTATGTGCTAGCATTGTATGCTTATAACTCTTGGTTGACTATTCTCCGTGCTAGTTTTCATATGCTTTTTCTATTGTTTCGGTGACTGCTTTCTTGCTATCTGCTATATTACTATTTTTATATCTTATATGCGCTCAGTCGGCTGATGATGCCTACTGAGTACCCATTGCTTAGCAATTAGTGCTCATACTACACTTCTGCATCTTTCTGGTGCAGATATTAGTTGAGCTTTCTCCATTGATCGCGTTGGAGACTCATGCAACTTTTGAATATTCGAGACTAGGGTGAGCACCTGACGACCGGGGCTTGACCACCTCTCATCTTTTGTACTGTTACTCTTTGTATATTCAGAGACAGTTGTACTTATCATTTTGCTACTTCTAGCACTTGTATTCTATTAGAAGTTTCTGTACTATCGATACCACATTTTGGGATTGGTGTAGTTACATTATGTATATATTCAAGTTATTGCTTTTACTTTGTTCTACCTTTATATTCTACTTCCGCTTACTTTTCGCTTATTGTGCGTATTGGTTAGGTAGTATCCCATTACTAATCGTTTCGGGCTACGGAGATTTGTTCGCCTACTGGGGGATTGTAGGTGCCATCATGACCTGAGAAATCAGGTCGTGACAATTTGAAAATTACGTAAAAAGATAAATTATAATAATTAATAATTTAAAATATTTGAAAGACATAAAAAATTTGGTTGACTCTGAAAATTCTATGAGTGCCACATAAATTGGGACAGAGGAACTAACATATATTATTTGAAAATGATGTAAAAAGTACTATAAATAATAATAATTAACAATTTAAAATATATAAAAAATTTAGTTGACTATCCAAATTCATCAATGACACATAAATTGAAGTAGAGAGATAACATATATTATTTGAAAAATTACGTAGAAAGTACTATAAATCACAGTAATTAACAACTTAAAATATCTAGGAACTATATATAAAAATTGGGTTGACATTAAATTTCATCAATGCCACATCTTTTGGGACAGAGAGAGTAACATATATTATCTGAAAATTATGTAAAAAGTATTATAAATCATAGTAACTAACAAGTTAAATATTTAAAAATCGTACAAAAGATTTGATCGATGACTCTTCAAATTCTATCTGTGTCACATAAATTGGGACAACAAAAGTAGCATATCACGGGCTCTTTGTATCTAGTTAGATAGAATAAGAAATAGTATTGTCTCAGTCCCATTTTATGTGACATCATTTGACTTGACACAGTAATTAGATTATTTTTAATTATAATAAGGTGACATTCTTTTATGACCAAATAAAAAGAAAATGTGTCACATAAAATGGGACGGAGGGATTAAGATATTTCCCATGAGTAAATAAGTAGGCGTTTGGATACTTTTTTCCGAAATATTATTTCACTTTTTTCCGGAAAATTATTTGACTTTTTTTCGGAAATTATTTCACTTTTTAATTATTATTTTTTTGAAAAAATCCTAATTTTTTTATTTTCATAAAATAACCCCATTTAAATTATATTTCATTTTAAAATCAAATTTTATATTTTTTTTAAAATACACTTTTAAGATCTAGATAATTATTGCAAAAGTTATGGCCAAACACAACTCCAACTCCAACTTTGAAAATTCCAAAAAAGTGAAATGATTTTTGGTTCTCATGGCCAAACGGCACCTAAATATTTTGACTTAATAATTAAGTTATTAAAGAAATAAGAAGAGAGCCTCGAGGGGACGCTAGAAGGCAGAAGCTGGCGCCTTAATGTTGGTCTCCCTTGGCTTTGCTTCCCTTTTTCAAAACAAAATTATAGCCATCATACAAAAGATTGGAACTTTCTCAACTCTTCTTCTTCCCTTCCATAGCTATGGAAACTGAGACTGCCACTGCGCCTCCGCTGGCAGCTCTTGCTGACACAGATATCAATTGGGACACGTTCGCTCTTCCTTTCATTTCTTTTTATTGAGGCATACATATGTCATTGATCTGAAGATACACGTTTAGGAAAAAGGTTTCAGCTTTTTGTAAATAATTTTGTTCAGAAGATTTAAGTTATGCTGAATCTTCCTTTTTTAATACGAGTACTTATTATAGCTAACTGTGAATGCATATACATCCAATTTAATAACTCTTCCTCAATTTACGTGTTCAGAGCCTAAATGACAACTTTTTTTATCAAAAATTTCAAAAGGGCTACAAAAATGAAAATAAACCAAAACGGTAAAAACGTGTACTGTTCCATGCCTTAGTAAATGAATTAATGGAGTCGTCAGTTACACATTATAAGGCGTGAAAGGCAGCACGCCTTGTAAGGCGTGTACAGCCCCACGCCTTACAAATATCATCTACAGCTAAAAAATTAAAAGTATAATGCATGTAGGTTATAGATGTCTAATGATAAGCTAGTAGAAGTGGTTGTCATATCAAAAATTTATAGTACTAATTAATTAATTAGTAATTAATATAATCAGTTTTTCAATTATTAAAACTAAAGCAAACATAATATAATATATATTTATCAATTTGATTGTTATCGGTTTGGGTTCAAGTTAATTCAATTGTTCGGTTATTAACCATACACAAAAATAAAAGAAATAATTTATTCAAAAGAAAAAAAAGGACAACAATTCATTCACAATGAAAAATAAATCATGAGATTACAACATAAAATAGTAACATGACGTATATGTAATACAAGATAATTAAATTATAAATAAATTTTGATGAAAACATATAAAAGATATTTAAAAATATTCCTAAAAAATAATATTATATATATATATAATTATAAAATATATATGTATATACATATACATATATACATATATATATATATATATATAATATATATATTATATATATATATATATATAATATATATATAATATATATACACATATCGGTTCGATTCAGTTATTTCTGTGATTTATTTTTAATAAAACCAAATATTATCGATTTTTAAAAATGTAAAATTAAATTAATTAAAAAATGATTTAATTCAATTTTTTAGTTTGGATCGATTTTTACCCAAATCATGAACACTCCTATTCAAAACAATTCAAACAGTACAATTAATGTGTAGATCACAAGGTTTCGCATGTTAGTCAATTAATTAGTTCAACCAATAATTATGTTGTCATTAAGGGGTCGTTTGGTTGGGAACAAGTTATCCCAAGATTAATTATCCCGGGATTAGCTATTATGGGATAAGTTATCCCACCATGTATATGGGATAACTTATCCCATCACTATGGTATAAATGGTGGGATAAGTTATCCCAAACTTGGCAACCAAACAAGACACCAAAATTTTATCCCTGGACTATTTATTTTATCCCAGGACTATTTATTTTTTTTCCTCACACCAAACGACCCCTAGGAGAGTATATTGAGCCTCCATTAATGAATTAATTAATTAGTACTATAAATTTTTGATATGACAACCACTTTAACTAGCTTATTATTAGACATCTATAACCTACATGCATCATACTTTTATTTTTGCAGCTGAAGATGATACTTGTAAGGCGTGAGGATGTACACGCCTTACAAAGCGTGCTTCCTTTCACGCCTTACAATATGTAATTGACGGCTCCGTTAATTTATTTACTAAGGCGTGAGGCAGTGCACACCTTTGCTGTTTTGGTTTGTTTTCATTTTTGGTTACCCTTTTGACATTTTTGATTTAAAAAATTGCCCTTTAGGCTCCGGACTCCTCAATTTACTCTTGTATGATAATAGGGCTTAAGGTGACATTACCTTGCCTTGTTTTTGTCAATGCAAGGAAGTTATTGAATACCAACCTAAAATGTAGTGAAAGAAAACAAAGTCCAAATAAAAGTAAATGCAAAAAATAAATGGTAATGGGAGCCTCATGCGCTGCAAAATCCCGCTAAGTGTGTCACATTTTTGGTGGTTCCCTTGATTGTTTAGCTCCAAATAGCCCCAAACTCACTTTATCATCAACATACACCAACATAAGCACAATCACTAGAATTATCCTCCACAAGACCGTAAAAGTACTAAAATGTGAGGTAAATAATGACTAAATATATACATTTTTGGCCGAGCATCACACTTCTCCTACATGTACAAATCTAAATCGAACGAACAATATCTCCTTGGATATAAGAACTAGCATTACTTATGGCATGCACGTAAAGTAGGAGACTTGAGGTTTCTTTTCTCTTTTTGAGGTAGAAAGTTATTGCAGGGTGCTTGCTACCCCTATTTCTCATTCGTTCAAAATATCTGATATCGGATGAAAAGTGGAAATAAATCTTTTTGACTTCCACCCTAGCGTAGATTCGTTTCTGGAAGAGAACGTAAAAACATAAAAATCTCGCCTTTCTTGAACTAGTACTAGTGTATGTTTTGTGTTAGATCCTTAGCAACACCTTTTTGTTTTCAATTACTTTCTTCACCTGTCCTAGTTTTTGCTTTAATCATAAAGTTCTTTCCGTAATTTTAGAAGTAAATTTCAGAAACCTCACTCTGTTTGTGGTAGGTTGGATAAGGCCAGGTTTCATATAATAAGAGCTATTCTATTCACTGCTCAGTCGGCGTTAATTCATCCAACAACAATAGTGAAGACAAGAATGCAAGTCGTTGGATCCGGACTTTCTCAAATGACTGGAATCTCTGTATTTAGGCATATACTTAGAAGTGACGGCATCCCAGGCATCTTTAGAGGCTTTGGCACATCTGTTGTGGGATCATTGCCAGGTAGAGTCCTGGCTTTGACTTCAGTTGAACTATCAAAAGATATGATGCTAAAATACACACAAGGTCTTAATATGCCTGAAGCAACTCGTGCTGCTGCAGCAAATGGCTTTGCTGGCATGGTCTTCAACTTAGTCTCATGTGTATACTTTGTGCCTTTAGATGTGGTGAGTAAAACTGCTTTTCACTAATTTCTGGAGTCTTTTTAGAGGCATCTTTTTCTCCGTATTACATAATTTCTTCCTTAAGTACTACCACATGTTATATGCTCTTCAGAATAAGTTGAAAATCAATAAAATCTCTAATAAAATACATAACTTTTGTACAGTCAATATCTTTAAGGAAAAGTTTCATCAAATAAAATAGATTGATGAGTGCTTTACACTGTTCTACAGGCCTTGGTGTTTGCTTAGAAAAAATGTACATTTAGTAACCTCCCCAAATGCAAATCCCAGATTCAATAGTTTCTAGAAACTAAAGGTGGAATTTTTCTTTATATATGAGTGAATGAAAAAATTAATTGATTTAAATTATGTGCTTATACGGTTAAATAACATTTTTAATCTGTGGAAGAGGTTGTTAAACTGAAGGAGTATTAGAGGTAGATTTAGGATTTAACTTTAATGGGTTCAATCTTTGATGTTCTTACCATTTAGCACATTGTACTTTTGAAATTGTGGGTTCAAAATTCAATATTTGTTAATATTTTGTAATTTTTCATATGTATGTCTATGCTCCGTATAAAACTGAACGCATCAAGTGTGTGGTGCATCCACCTCTGAGGGTATATGCTACTTTTAAGCATTGTGAACTGTGGCTCTCTCTCAACTTTCATTGGCCTAGATGCTTTCTGTAAGTCCAATATTGCAGAAAGCTGACTACTATACTTTATATTTATATTTTAAGCTCCGTATGCGGGGTATTAAACTAATGTCTATTTATAAATTCATGGAATGCAAGGAATAAGGACATCAAAATTTTGCTTTCTTCTTGCTCTTTGCTTTACCTTTGCCCAACTGGTGCTTGATAAGTTCTTTTAAACTCTTTATCTTCTGCCTGTGATGTTTTTCAGCAAATGAAGTTCCTTAGGTGAATTGTACTGCAATGCTGCCTGTTTTCTATAAGCTATTTCCTTTAGCTTGTGAAAATCTTTTATGCATGAAGTTACCAGTGCAAGCTTATACAGTAATGACTCTTTTCTATTTCAGATTTGCCAGAGACTTATGGTTCAGGGAATTCCAGGGACTAAGCCTTGCACTGGTCCAGTTGATGCTACACGGAGAGTACTAAAAGCTGAAGGAGTTCGTGGTATATATAGAGGATTTGGATTAACTGTTGTGACTCAATCTCCTGTACAGGCACTTTGGTGGGGTACCTATGGTGCTGCTCAACACATCATTTGGAGGTAAAATACTTCTTCTTACAGGACCAAAGAGATAGTTGTTGTCAGTTACTAAATTCCTCTTTTGTTATATTGTGACCTCAAGAATCTGGGTTATGGTGACAACGTGGACAAGAAACCATCTCACATGCAAATGGTTGCGGTCCAAGCTACAGCTGGATTGGCAGTTGGTGCCTGTTCATCAGTTATTACAACTCCCATAGATACTATTAAAATACGACTTCAGGTAAAACCTTATTCTTTTCTATGTTGCATTGGTGAAATAATAATTCAAATTTGGGAAGTCTATTCTCATGATTAAACTTTGCTGGTGTGTCTGAAGGTTATTGATGATTATGGTGTTGGGAGACCTTCTGTACTGAAGACCACAAAAATGCTTCTCAGAGAAGATGTACGGAGAGGATTCTATAGAGGCTTTGGACCTAGGTTCCTTAATATGTCTTTCTATGGAACAACAATGATCGTCACCTATGAGATAATTAGTAAGTTGACTGTGTCTCACTTGTCTTGCTGTTTGGGATCTGTTTTTTCTGGAAGACTAACTTTTTGGCATCTTCTATTGACATCTGCTCACTTTTGAAACCCCAATACTCTCCTCTCTGTATGGGCCTATGTTGCTCGGGCTCTCCAAAATTGTTGCCTCACCCATGTCGAATTCTCCAAAATGTACTACTTTTGGAGTATCCGACATGCACCATCTATATTTTTGAAGAGTCTGAGCAACATAGATATGAGCTACCCTTGACCCTCTTCCTCCCTAAAGAAATTATTCTTTTATTTCTTTTTCCTTTATTCACTTTCTACATTTTAAAAGCTAGTACTGGATGGGAACAACTATAACAGAGCAGATAATCCTTTTAAATCTGCAAGGATTCCAAAAAGTCTTAACTTATATCAGAATTATTCTCAGAAACAACATTTACACCAACTCTTTTAAATACTAAATACATGTGTTCTTATAAACAAATATTTTTCTCCTTTCCATCAAAGCATCTTTGGTTCCTTTTGAGACAAATACTACACATTATGCACAACATCTCCACCCTTTCTATCTCCCAGTTGTTAAAATTCCTTCTGAATTGAAATGTCCATGAGCTGCCAACCTAGTTGGCCAGCTATTGTACCATTTTTGTGAAATACAAATATACTGTATAAATCAGGAAACCTGATAGCTAAAGATTCCTCCTTGTCTGATATGATATCACCGCCACATCTCCTACAAGACCATTCACTCTGAGCGAGTCAAGATGCGGAACTCCAAGCTCTACAAGCTTTGTTCACAAAGAAAGAGGCTTTGGAGACCCTTGAGGAGAACTAAACAAGGATCTACAATGTGTGGATGATCGAGTGTGATGAAGGAGACAAGGACACTACCTTATGCGACGCCACAACAGGCCATGTGATGCCGCAATAAGGAGATATGGCCGCATCAGGCATGGCATTAAGGATGCAGACCACTGGCCAACATCAAGGAGTTTTCTACCCTCCATGCGGTCGCAACACTTCCCATGCGACTGCACCAAGACATGGCTAGTGACAAATGGGCCTTATCTTGCTTTCTTTGCAAGGCCAGTTTTGGGCCTTAGTATAATAACTATAAATAGGGGTTCTATTCCCTTAGAGAGTAGTTTTGATGAATATTGAATTGTCTCTTTGAGATTTAGTCTTGGGAGTTTTAATCTAGTGATTAGTGAACATTGGGTGAATTCCCAATCTAGTGCTAGCTTAGTGAGTGATTAGTGGTGGATTCCCCTAGTTGCCTAATAACTTCTTTCCTTATAATTTACATAAGAATACTCATTTGTGGATTCATCTAGAGTACTTTTGTCTTGTGAATTCAAGTTCCGTATTGTGTTATTGAATTGGAATCAATTGGGAGGTGATGGTAACCATCCATTGTTGCCCTAATTCTATTTGCGATAGTACTTTACTCTATGTTTTCTTATTTAATTCCATATTTGATTTTGATTAGTTTCATCCCCGATTGAGGTTTTGTACCGGGATCTCAAATTCCCAATCGTCCGGCTTATAGAAGCAATCTGGAAGAGAATAAGGAGTCACAAAAGCAAGTTAATGAACTCCTTGAAAAGGGTCTTGTCAAAGAAATTCTTAGCCCTTGTGCCGTACCGGTGATCCTTGTTCCAAAAAGGATGGTACTTGGAGGATGTGCATTGACTGTAGAGCTGTCAACCGGATAATGTTAAAGTATCGACATGTTGTACCTAGACTTGATGGCATGTTAGATGAGCTATGTGGCTCAAGTGTGTATATAAGATTTATCTTAGAAGTAGCTATCACCAAATTCAGATGAACCCGGATGATGAATGGAAGACGGCCTTCAAAACCAAGTTTGGTTTGTATGAGTGACTAGTTATGCCTTTTGGTTTGAGTAATGCCCCTAGCACTTTCATGAGGTTGATGAACCATGTGTTGAAGCCGTTTATCAACAAGTTTGTAGTCGTGTATTTCAACGATATACTTTTATAGTAAGACCGTTGAGGAACATATTGACCATTTAGGGCAAGTGTTTGTTGTATTATTACGTGAGTGACTTTTTTGCAAATCTCAAGAAGTGTTCTTTTTGTGTTGAGAAGGTGGTGTTCTTGGGTTTCGTGGTGAGTACTAATGATGTAGATTCCATAATCCCTTTGTCTAATGCAAACTTTCCAACCCATGGAAACTCCTACTAATGGGTTTCCTGGAATCTATTAGATCTTGGTCAACTCTTACTAATGCAACCGAAGTGGGGAGTTTCCATGGGTTGGAAAGTTTCTACAGGCGTTTTGTGAAAGGTATTAGTACTATTGTTTCCCCTCTAACCGAGTTGATCAAGAATGATGCCCCCTTTATTTGGGGAAATGATCAAGAGAAAGCCTTTCGAGAGTTGAAGTCTACGTTGAGTTCGTCTCCTTTGCTTCAATTACCCAAATTTGATAAAATATTTGAGATAGAGTGTGATGTTTCGGGTGTTGGCATAGGTGGAGTCTTAATGCAAGAAGGGAAACCTTTGGCCTACTTTAGTGAAAAGCTATAGGGGCCTCTTTGAACTACTCAACATATGATAAAGAGTTATAAGCACTTGTACTGGTGTTGGCTCATTGGCAACACTATTTATGGCACAAAGAGTGTTGTGGTAAGGACGGATCATGAGTCCTTGAAGCATGTAAAGAGCCAATCAAAGTTAAACAAGCGACATGCGAAATGGGTGGAGTTCATTGAAACATTTCCCTTTGTGATCAACTACAAACGTGGTAAGGAAAATGTGGTTGTCGATGCTTTTTCTAGAAGGTTCGTATTGGTTAACACCTTGACTTCTAGAATGATGGGATTTGAAAGCCTAAAGAAATTCTATTCTAAGGATTTCGACTTCAAGGAATTTCTAATGAACCCAATCAAGGGAGGCGTGTGGATCGTTTCCAAATGATTGATGGCTATTTGTTCAAGGATGAAAAAGTGTGTGTGCCTATGAGCTCGTAGAGAGTTATTCATCAAAGAAGCTCATAGTGGTGGAATGATGGGATACTTTGGTGTCACCAAGACACTTGACATTCTCATGAAACAACTCTATTAGCCAAAGATGAAGCATGATGTGGAGAAGCTATGTGGACAATGCCTAGAATTCAAGCAATCCAAGTCCAAGACTCGGCCCTAAGGTATGTACACACCCCTTCCCACCCCTATTGGTCCTTGGTTGGACATTTCAATGGATTTTGTGTTAGGTCTTCCAAGAACCAAAAGAGGGCATGATAGTATATTTATGGTAGTGGATAGGTTCTCTAAAGTATCTCATTTTATTCCATGCCATAAATGTGATGATGCATCTCATGTTGCATCTTTGTTTGTGATTCATATGCTTAAATTTCATGGAATACCTCACACTATTGTGAGTAATAGAGACTCCAAGTTTCTTAGTCATTTTTGGAAGAGTCTATGGGGTACACTTGGTACCAAGCTTATGTTCTCTACTTCTTGTCATCCTCAAATGGATAGTCAAATTGAAGTAGTCAATAGGACTCTTTGGAGCATGCTTTGTTGTATGATTAGAGGATCCCTAACTTCTTGGAAGGACTGTTTGCCTTTGATTAAATTTGCCTACAATCGGTCTCTTCACACCTCTATTGGCATGACTCCATTTGAAGTATGCTATGGGTTTAACCCATTGATTCCTTTATCCTTAACCCCTTTATCTAGTGATGATGTTGTGAGCTTAGATGCAAAGCGAAGGGCAAAGGAGATGGTGAAAATTTACACCAAGGTGAGGGAGGCTATGGAGAAGAACATTCCAAGGTGGCACTTCGTCAAAACCATGGAAGGAGGAAAGTGACCTTTCAATTCGAAGATTGGGTTTGGGTTCACTTCCGAAAGGAGAGGTTTCCACAACTTTGAAAAGGGAAGTTGAGTCCAAGGGGTGATTGACGTTCAAAGTGCTTAAGAAGATCAATGACAACGCATACAAGATTGTTACCATGTGAGTATAATATTAATAATGTTTTCAATGTAAGTGATCTATCTCCTGGAGTAGTAGGTGACTCTATGGATTCGAGGAAGAATCCTTTTCAAGAAGGGGAAGATGGTATGATATCGCTAGCATATTCCCTATAAGACCATTCACTTGGAGCCAAGCTAAGAAACTCCAAGCTCTACAAGCCTTGTTCATGAAGAAAGAGGCTTTGGAGACCCTTGAGGAGCACCAATCAAGGATCTACAATGTGTGGATGATTGAGTGTTATGAAAGAGACAAGGACATTGCCTTGTGCAATGCCGCAATAGGCCATGTGACGCCGCAACAAGGATATTGTAATGACCCTTCCGGTTATTTCCACGAATACGTTTTCCTTGTGCCGTTAGAGCGTGTTTGTAGCGGCCCCAAGTCACTTAAGGCTCGTCAGGACCGGTATTTCGGTGTTGGGTCCATTTGTTTGGTCGCATTATAAGTTTTGAAGCCAAGCAAGTCGGCAAAAGTAATCGTAAGTTCTTTAATAAATTTCCTGAACTTTGGGTCAAATGTCTCAGGGATTTTATCTCAATATATAAAGAGTTAGAAGTCTCCCAAAATACCAAATCGAAGGTCTACGAGTCTAGTTTCCAATGCACAAAACCTCACGTCCAACTGATCTCGGAGTAAAAAGTTATGACTGTTTTACCGCAGACTGTCTGGCAGAAAATGGGTTGCGAACCGGGTCGCGAACCGGGTCGGGTTAAACTCGATTTAAGCCTCAACTTCACATTTTAAAATGACATTTCAGTTCCGAAACAGTGATAAAACATAAGGGAGGATCCCGAGATAATTCTTGAGTATCAAAATCGTGCGTTGGTGAATTACGAGCCTAAGCTTAAGAATTTTATTAGCATCGTGCGTGTATTTGAAAATGTTTTATTTAAAAGTTGAATTTGGTAAAAATTATATTATTATTGCCTTTTCAAAATATTTTAAAGGTTTATGAAGAATATTTTGTTACGTTATAATTTTATATGTATTTATTTTATAAGGTTTTTATACATTGTAATATTTTAACGGAGATAGAAATTTAGTTATGTTAAAAATTTATTATTATAATATAGTAGGTTTTGTTTGAAATAATTTTCTAATGATTATGGTATATTCAAAAAATATATTTATTATACCACGAACTTATGCAATACCCGAGTATGTATATACCGGAACAAAAATATCCTTGGGTGTGTCAACCCCACACCCACGTGGAAGTGGAGGGAGTTGACAACAACCTGTAAGGATGGTGGTGGGCTTTTCATATTAGGATTAGTGGCTTACATTAATTAATTAATTAAATAATAATATTAGTATTTATCCTTAACTTAGCTTAGGTATTATTGTGATATATGGTCAGCAGAAGTTGCAAATTAGGATATATGTTCATACCGTGGAGAGTATTTGGTGGAAAGAAACTACGTTGACACCTCGTTCGATCACCAAAAGAAAATTAATTATCGACGTCAAGTTATTCAAGCCCGAATTCGAGTTAATTTCATTTCGGAGTTTTTTCGGAGAGGTTCAAGCTTGTCATCGGACGACAGGTAGGTTACGGTTTATTTTCCCTAGACTCCACGTATATAGAATAAAATTGTATTAATGGGCATCCTTGGGTTGGTTTATTAGGTTGGTACCACAGACCTCGACCGCTTTATTCATGTCCGCCTACTTTTGTTCCTCCGTTGCTTGTAGTATTTGCCGATTTATTTTATTTACCCTTGTGGTCCTGTGAGGCCTTGTTGACTCTGGAACATAGAAGGTGGGATTTTGGGAATGTCCGCGAGTCCCGGGCATAGAATTATCCTTCTAGGCTGGTTATGCTTGCTGAGTAGCTGTGGGCCTGTGCAGGGTCGATAGGTTGATTGTGAGCTGCTGGGCAGCTATTGTGTGTGATCATACCATTTTCATGCATATAAAGAGGTTTATCCATGTTTTACTATGGTTTTGGCTTCGGGCCTACTGACACTATTTTCTAAACCTTGCATGGCCCGGGGGGCCCGTTTTTTATGGAAATAATTTGGAAATGGTTTGATTTAACTTGTGAATATTTTTGGGCAAGAAAGTAAAATTATGATTTAAATCACCAGTTTTACGATTAACGCTAGACTCGGCAGGGCCGGAGTGCTAGTTGAGTTTTCTTGCCACTTGAGATGATTTTTAGCCTCGGTCGGACCGAGCACCTGAGATGGCTTTTTACTGTTTAGACCCGGTTATCCCCGGGCACCCTTGGAGGGGTTTTTGAGACATTTTCCTACTACTTTAGTCCTAGACAGGGTCTGGGCATTGCATATTCGAGATTGGGTCTCCATCCTGATACCGGACTTGCTTCCGGACGACATGTTCTGATACTGAGTTTTAGTATGGGGTCTGGGACCTCCATGGACCTTGCCATCCGGGCCAGGGGCTACGGGCTGCGTGTGCCGGAGGAGGGGTATACGGTGGAGTAGAGGTATACGGGCAGTGTACTTCCATGGAACCTACCTGCTGGGCCGGATCGGCGCCGAAGGAGGTACGTACAGAGATACCATGGCACTTGAGATCTTCATGCATCATATCATTCATGGTTCGAGGTTCCACCCTTGTTTGCTGTTTGTTGATTGTACGCTCCGATAGTATGGGATGCCGGAGGGTTTATTTTCACTTGTTTGTGTTCCTCGGTTGTATGGGCGGCCGGGGGACTGTAGGTAGACTTTTGCTATTTACTTACAGAATTGTTCTCTATTATAGATAAGTATGAGATTGGTACGATTAGTTGAGTTTGATTCATGTCTCTGAGCATGCCTATCATTACTCTTTCTCCCTTTTTCTACACTTGAGGTTACCGGTATACCGTCTATTTCGTAAACTTATTTTGTATACACTGTTGTTTCAAGGACCCCAGGTGCTTTGTTTCTTACTTTCACCTGTTCCTATGGTGTGTATATTCTGCTTACTAGCCTCACATGTGGTTCTGTTGATTTCCCTCTAGGCTAGTTCCTGTGTACCTTTCGTTGATTTCTGTGACTGCTTGCTTCTATTCTGTCTATTACTACACTTTTATCTTATATGTGCCCAGTCGGCCTATGATACCTACTGGGGTACCTTATGCTTCGCATTTGGTGCTCACCCCTACCCCCCTGCATCTTTGGGTGCAGATCCTAGCGTGGGCCATCGCCGTTAGGTCGCTGTGATTCGTGCTTGGAGATCTGTTGGGGACTACTTCAGACTGAGGGTGAGCTCTTGGCGATCAGAGCTTAGCTTTAGTTTATCTTTTGCTTCATGTACTCTATTACCATTCAGAGACATCTGTATATATAGTTTTGGTTTATTTGCACTCCATGTATGTAGTTTGGCTTTGTACTATGATACCAGGTCTTGGGGTTTAGTTTAGTTTTCGCATATGTATATATTTATATTCCTTTTATTTGTTCTCTTCGTCTTGTTCCCTTATTTGTTAAATAGTAGCCCATTGCTAACTGTTCTGGGCTACGGGGATTAGTTCACTTACCGGGGGTTGTAGGTGCCATCATGACCGAGAAATTGGGTCGTGACAACTTAGTATCAAAGCTTTAGGTTCACCGGTGTCATCGGTATAGGAGCCAATGTCTAGTAGAGTCCTGCGGATCGGGGCGGAGACGTCTGTACTCAATCTTTGGGAGGCTACAATGGCATTTTAGGAAATTTGACTCTTTCATTGCTTCTGTGTCGTGCGTAGAACCCTTGAAGTTTCTGGAAATCTCATTTGTTCTACTTCATTCTTCCGCAGATGGTTCGTACGAGATCATCGGCATCACGCGGGGATGAGCCTCCCGTTCCAGCACCAGCTCCAGCGCCAGTTCCAGCGCCAACTCCAGCGCCAGCTCCAGCGCCAGCTCCAGTACCAGCTCCAGTGCCCACTTATGTGCCAGCTCCAGCCGCAGCTCAGTCTCCAGATATTTGGGGATTACTATTACAACTTTTGGGTGTGATTGGAGAGTGGCCTTCTGAGGTAGCACAGACATCCGCTCAGGGGGCAGCCCTGGGTGCACAGAGCTCAGGAGCGCATCCTGCTACTATGGCTCCCCGTGCGGAGGTCATTCCAGTTCCATCTGTTGCGCAGCCTCTTGCTCCTCGCCCAGTTATGACAGAGTCAGAGCAGAAGGCGTTGGGTAGGTTTTGAGGTTAGCACCTCCGAGGTTTGCTGGTACTTCTGGGCAGGATCCACATGACTTTATTACTACCTGTGAGGAGATGTTGCATCATTTGGGTTTGTTAGAGATTCATGGGGTTGGTTATACTACCTATCAGTTGGAGGGCCCAGCGAAGTTATGGTGGAGGGCCCAGGTTGCTTGTAGACCAACATCGTCACCTCCTTTGACCTGGTCTGAGTTTTATGAGGCCTTTATGGCCAAGTTCCTACCCCAGAGTGATCGGGAGCGTCGCAGGGAGCAGTTTACTCAACTTGTACAGGGGTCTACGACTATCTCAGAGTATTAGACCCATTTCCATCAGCTAGCACCGTTTAGAGCTATGATCATTTCCCTACCGAGGCTGATAGGATTCGCAGATTTGTATGGGTTTGAGGCCAGAAGATCAGGCAAGCCAGCTGAGATAAGTTGCAGGGTTGCGCATTCAGGCTATCGTAGACTATGCCCGCACTGTGGAGGACTTACAGCGACATGATCAGGGGTCCAGAGATAAGAGGCCTTGATATCAGGGTGTTTATAGTGGTTCCAGATATGGTGGTAGAGGTCCTGGCCAGTGGAGCCGGAGTTATCAGCCACAACAGTACTAGGGTAAGTCCAGCCGACCGATTTAGGATCTCTTCAGACTTTCGGTAGTACCCAGTTCGAGCAGGGTCAGGGCAGCCATCAGGGCTATAGCGGCCAGTCTTTGAGGGGTACAGTTTCTGGGGCATCAGGCCGTGGTGGTCATATGGGATTTGCTGGTTCATCTCGACTGAGTAGGCCGTCAGGGGCTTGTTTTACTTGTGGTGCGATGGGTCATTTTGCTAGAAATTGCCCTCAGCAGGGTACAGTTCAGTTGGCCGAGCCTTTACGAGCAGTTCAGCCTACGGCTAGAGGGGGTGGTCGTCAGAGTAGAGGTAGTGCTCCACGCGGCAGAGCAGGTGGTAGGGATGGCGGTCGGGCAGGTGGAGGTCGTCGTCAGTTTTACGCGGTCCCTAGGAGACCAGAGGCAGAGGCCTCAGATGCTGTGATTACAGGTACGATTTCTGTGTGCCATCAGTCTGCTATGGCTTTATTTGATCCTGGATCCACTTGTTCATATGTATCTGCCTACTTTGTGCCTTGCTTGGGGTTGGCTAGTGAGCCATTATCTGTTCCTGTTTCTGTTTCGACGCCAGTAGGAGATTCTTTAGTAGTGGATCGGATCGTGAGATCCTGTATGTTATCTATTGGTGATTCAGAGACTTGGGGTGACTTGATGATTCTTGATATGCTAGATTTTGATGTGATACTGGGCATGGACTGGTTATCCCCTCACCGTGTGGTTTTGGATTGTTATGCCAAGACCATTACCATAGCTGTGCCCGGTGTATCCCCGGTTGTGTGGCAGGGTTCTGTTAGCCATGCACCATCTGGGATCATCTCTTGTCTTCGAGCTAGGAAGTTGATTTCCCGTGGGTGTTTAGCTTATCTAGCATATGTCCGAGATGTTAGTGCTGACCCTACTTCTCCTGAGTCTGTTCCTGTGGTTAGAGACTTCCTCGATGTGTTTCCTACCGACCTGCCAGGCCTTCCACCTGAGAGAGATATTGATTTCACTATTGAGCTAGAGCCGGGCACTAGGCCCATTTCTCTTTCTCCTTACCGTATGGCTCCTGCTGAGTTGAGGGAGCTTAAGGAGCAGCTCCAGGATCTGTTAGCTAAGGGGTTTATTAGACCTAGTGTGTCACCGTGGAGTGCTCCTATTCTCTTCGTGAAGAAGAAGGATGGGTCTATGCGCATGTGTATTGATTATCGGCAGCTGAATAGGGTGACAGTGAAGAATAGGTATCCGATGTCGAGGATTGATGATTTGTTTGACCAGCTTCAGGGTTCAGTCGTGTTTTCGAAGATTGATTTGAGGTCCGGCTACCATCAGTTTAGGATTAGGGTGGAGGACATCCCTAAGACAGCATTCAGGACACGTTATGGCCATTATGAGTTCCTAGTGATGTCTTTTGGGTTGACTAATGCCCCCGCATCCTTTATGAACTTGATGCATAGGGTTCTTGGCCCGTATTTGGACTCGTTTGTGATAGTTTTTATAGACGACATTTTGGTATACTCGCGTAGTAGAGATGAGCATGAGCAGCACTTGAGCGTTATACTCCAGGCTTTGAGAGATCATCGGCTTTATGCCAAGTTCTCAAAGTGCGAGTTTTGGCTTGAGTCAGTTGCATTCCGAGGGCACGTGGTGTCTAAGGATGGGATTAGGGTTGATCCGGGAAAGATTTCAGCGGTTTATGAGTGGCCTAGACCTACTACTGTTACTAAGGTCCGCAGCTTTATTGGGTTAGCAGGCTACTACAGACGGTTCGTTGAGGGATTTTCTTTCATAGCAGCACCCTTGACTATGCTGACTAGGAAGGATGTCCCATTTCAGTGGTCGGATCAGTGTGAGGATAGCTTCCAGAGGCTAAGGCCTTATTGACTTCAGCTCCGGTTTTGACTTTGCCGGTTGAGGGTCAGAGCTTCTCCGTGTATTGTGATGCTTGTGGGATTGGTCTTGGTTGTGTGTTGATGCAGCAGGGTCGAGTAATAGCATATGCGTCAAGGCAGCTAAAGGTTCATGAGAGCAACTACCCCACTCATGACTTAGAGTTGGCGGAGGTAGTTTTCACGCTCAAGATCTGGAGGCATTACCTATATGGAGTTCACTGTGAGATCTTCACCGATCACCGTAGTCTTCAGTATATCACGAGTCAGCGGGAGTTGAACTCGAGGCAGAGGAGATGGGTCGAGTTACTGAAGGACTATGACTTCACTATTCTGTATCATCCGGGCAAGGCAAACGTGGTAGCGGATGCCTTGAATCGGAGGGCAGTAAGTATGGGTAGCCTAGCTTCTCTTTCAGTTTCAGAGCGACCGTTGGCCTGGGACATCCAGTCCTTGGCTAACCGTTTGGTTAGGCTTGACTTGTCGGATCCTAGCAGAGTTCTCGCCAGTGTTGAGGTTCATTCTACTTTGATTGATCAGATTCAGAGCCGTCAGTTTGAGGATCAGCAGTTGTGTGACCTTCGTGATCGGGTTGCTCAGGGTGAGACCAGTCAGGCTACTCTAGATTCAGATAGGGTTCTGAGGTTTGATAGTCGCCTCTGTGTTCCGAGGATTAGTGATTTGATTCAGTTGATACTTCATGAGGCACATTGTACTAGATACTCCATTCACCCTGGCACAGCAAAGATGTATAGAGACTTGAGACAGCTTTACTGGTGGAGTGGTATGAAGCAGGATATAGCAGAGTTCGTATCTCGGTGCTTGAACTGCCAGCAGGTTAAGTTCGAGCATATGAGACCTGGTGGTTTGATGCAGCGACTTCCCATTCCTGAGTGGAAGTGGGAAGGGATTACTATGGACTTCATTGTTGGTTTGCCTCGTACTTCTCATGGGTTTGATTCCATATGGGTGATTGTTGATAGGCTGACTAAGTCAGCATATTTCTTGCCGGTTCAGACTTCTTATGGTGCAGAGAGGTAAGCTCAGATCTACCTTCGTGAGATTTTTTGGTTGCATGGGGTCCCAGCTTCTATCATTTCAGACCGCGGCACTCAGTTCATATCTCAGTTCTGGTGGAGGGCTATTTAGCGAGATTTGGGTACAGAGGTTCATCTTAGTACCGCTTTCCACCCTCAGACAGATGGCCAGTCCGAGAGGACCATTCAGATTTTGGAGGACATGCTTTGAGCCTGTGTTCTTGACTTTGGAGGTTGTTGGGATCAGTTTGTTCCCTTGGCAGAGTTTGCTTATAATAACAGCTTCCATTCGAGTATCGGCATGGCACCTTTTGAGGCTTTGTATGGCAGGCGTTGCAGATCACCGGTGGGTTGGTTTGATGGTTTTAGTGCTTGGCCACAGAGCACAGATTTGCTTCGAGATTCCTTAGACCGAGTCCGAGTGATTCAGGACAGACTTCGGGCAGCTCAGAGCAGGCAGAAGAGTTATGTTGATCGTAGGCTTCGTGCCTTGGAGTTTAGTGTCGGTGACTTGGTGTTTCTCCGTGTATCGCCCATGAAGGGCGTGATGAGATTTGGTAGGCGGGGAAAGCTTAGCCCCAGGTACATTGGGCCGTTTGAGATTCTTCAGAGGGTCGGTAGCGTTGCCTATCAGCTAGCCTTGCCTCCGATGTTTTCAGCTATACATCCTGTATTTCATGTTTCGATGTTGCGTCGGTATGTCCCAGATAAGTCTCATGTGTTGCAGTGGGATTCAGTTCAGTTGGGTGAGGATTTAGCCTTTGTTGAGGAGCCGGCAGCTATTTTGGCCAGAGATGTCAGGATATTGAGGTCTCGAGAGATCCTGGTTGTTAAGGTTCAGTGGAGGCACCGTCCAGTCGAGGAGGCTACCTGGGAGACCGAGAGAGATATGCTGGCCCAGTATCCGCAGCTGTTTGAGCCTTCAGGTACCCCCTTGACCTTGACTTTCGAGGACGAAAGTCCTTTTTAGTAGTGGATGATGTAATGACCCTTCCGGTCATTTCCACATACACGTTTTCCTTGTGCCGTTAGAGCTTGTTGTAGCGGACCCAAGTCATTTAAGGCTTGTCGGGACCGGTATTTCAGTGCCGGGTCCATTTGTTTGGCCGCATGATAAGTTTTGAAGCCAAGCAAGTCGGCAAAAGTAATCATAAGATCTTTAACAAATTTCCTGAACTTTGGGTAAAATGTCTCTGGGCTTTTCTCCCAATATATAAAGAGTTAGAAGTCCCCCAAAATACCAAATCGAAGGTCTACGAGTCTAGTTTCCTATGCACAAAACCTCACGTCCAACTAATCTCGGAGTAAAAGGTTATGACTGTTTTACCGCGGACTGTCTGGCAGAAAACGGGTTGCGAACCGGGTCGCGAACCGGGTCGGGTTAAACTCGATTTAAGCCTCAACTTCACGTTTTAAAACGCCATTTCAGTTCTGAAACAGTGATAAAACATAAGGGAGGATCCCGAGAGAATTCTTGAGTATCAAAATCGTGCGTTGGTGAATTACGAACCTAAGCTTAAGAATTTTATTAGCATCGCGCGTGTAATTGAAAATATTTTATTTAAAAGTTGAATTTGGTAAAAATTATATTATTATTACCTTTTCAAAATATTTTAAAGATTTATGAAAAATATTTTTGTTACGATATAAGCGTATATGTATTTATTTTATAAGGTTTTTATACATTGTAATATTTTTACGGAGATAATAAATTTAGTTATGTTGAAATTTATTATTATAATATAGTAGGTTTTATTCGAAATAATTTTCTAATAATTATGGTATATTCAAAAATTATATTTATTATACCACGAACTTACGCAATACCCGAGTATTTACATAATAGGAGAGAAATTGAATAGTGTTGGTACCACCACTTCCACGTGGAAGTGGTGGAGACATGTAACAAGTGATTGCTGCCACTAATCACCCCATCAGAGTGCCACCATTAGTTTAGTAATTAATTAGCATGATATAAGTCATGTGCCATCCATTTACATGCTGATGGACTTTTGCATTTTCCCATTTTGTTCACTTTGAAAATTTCAGCAAACTTCAATTTGTTAAAGATCCCTGCACATTCTTAAATACTCATTCACGTGAGAGGTTTTGTTTGTGAGAAAAATATATTTGATAAAGTAAATCAATTATCTACGTCAAGTTATTCCATCCCAAATCCGATTCCGATTTAGTTTTGGATTTTCTTGGAGTGGTTCGAGCTTGGACATCGTTGTTCTAGCATTTTGTCGTCGGACGACAGGTAGGTTACGGTTTATTTTCCCTAGACTCCGCATATATAGAATAAAATTGTATTAATGGGCATCCTTGGGTTGGTTTATTAGGTTGGTACCACAGACCTCGACTGCTTTATTCATGTCCGCCTACTTTTGTTCCTCCGTTGCTTGTAGTGTTTGCCGATATACTTTATTTACCCTTGCGGTCCTGTGAGGCCTTGTTGACTCTGGAACATAGAAGGTGGGATTTTGGGAATGTCCGCGAGTCCCGGGCATAGAAATATCCTTCTAGGCTGGTTATGCTTGCTGAGTAGCTGTGGGCTTGTGCAGGGTCGATAGGTTTATTGTGAGCTGCTGGCCAACTATTGTGTGTGATCATACCATTTCCATGCATATAAACAGGTTTTATCCATGTTTTACTATGGTTTTGGCTTCGGGCCTACTGGCACCATTTTCTAAACCTTGCATGGCCCGGGGGGCCCGTTTTTGATGGAAATAATTTGGAAATGGTTTGATTTAACTTGTGTATATTCTTGGGCAAGAAAGTAAACTTATGTTTTAAATCATCAGTTTTACGATTAACACTAGACTCGGCAGGGCCGGGGTGCTAGTTGAGTTTTCTTGTTACTTGAGATGATTTTTAGCCTCGGTCGGACCGAGCACCTGAGATGACTTTCTACTGTTTAGACCCGGTTATGCCCGGGCACCCTTGGAGGGGTTTTTGAGATATTTTCCTACTACTTTAGTCCTAGACAGGGTCTGGGCATGCATATTCGAGACTGGGTCTCTATCATGATACCGGACTTGCTTCCGGACGACATGTTTTGATACTGAGTTTTAGTATGGGGTCTGAGACCTCCATGGACCTTGCCATCCGGTCCAGGGGCTACGGGCTGCGTGTGCCGGAGGAGGGGTATACGGTGGAGTAGAGGTATACGGGTAGTGTCCTTCCATGGAACCTACCTGCTGGGCCGGGTCGGCGCCGGAGGAGGTACATACAGAGATACCATTTCACTTGAGGTCTTCATGCATCATATCATTCATTGTTTGAGGCTCCGCCCTTGTTTGTTGTTTGTTGATTGTACACTCCGGTAGTATGGGATGCCGGAGGGTTTGTTTTCACTATTTACTTACAGAATTGTTCTCTATTATGGATAAGTATGAGATTGGTATGATTAGTTGAGTTTGATTCATGTCTCTGAGCATGCCTATCATCACTCTTTCTCTCTTCTTCTTACACTTGAGGTTACCGGTATACCGTCCATTTCGTAAACTTATGTTATATACATTGTTATTGCAAGGACCCCAGGTGCGTTGTTTCTTACTTTCACCTGTGCCTATGGTGTGTATATTCTGCTTACTAGCCTCACATATGGTTCTGTTGATTTCCCTCTGGGCTAGTTCCTTTGTACCTTTCATTGATTTTTGTGACTGCTTGCTTCTATTCTGTTTGTTACTACGCTTTTATCTTATATGTGCCCAGTCGGCCTATGATACCTATTGGGTACCTTATGCTTCGCATTTGGTGCTCACCCCTACCCCCTGCATCTTTGGGTGCAGATCCTAGCATGGGCCATCGTTGTTAGATCTCTGTGATTCTTGCTTGGAGATCTGTTGGGGACTACTTCAGACTGAGGGTGAGCTCTTGGCGATCGGAGCTTAGCTTTAGTTTATCTTTTGCTTTATGTACTCTATTACCATTCAGAGACATCTGTATATATTGTTTGGGATCGTTTGCACTCCATGTATGTAGTTTTGGCTCTATACTATGATACCAGGTCTTGGGGTTTGGTTTGGTTTCCGGATATGTATTTATTTATAGTCCTTTTATCTGTTCTCTTTGTCTTGTTCTCTTATTTGTTAGATAGTGGCCCATTACTAACTGTCCTGGGCTACGGGGATTGGTTCACCTACCGGGGGTTATAGGTGCCATCATGACTGAGAAATCGGGTCGTGACACGTGCAAGATTTCTCCAGTAGAGTCCACTATCATAGAGATGCTTCGTATCTCCCTAGAGTCAACCTCGAAAAAAAATTCATAGTTAGTATCCCCTTTTCAAAGGTCTAAGCTCAGGCGGTGGTATTAATTCTATTATGGGGTTCAAACCATCGGGTTTATATTTAAGGAAAAGAGGTACAAAACTTACCCATGGTTGTTTGATTAAGCTTTTGAACTGGTTCCTTTGCGCTTGTAGACCTGTATTGGAAGGATGAATCAACAAAAGTCCTATTAGCAGGACAGACTAGCTCTGAGTTTACCTTTTTCAATTCCTTGAAAGTGAAATCCAAGCTTGACCAAGTTGCTTCACCTCTTGCTTGCTTCCTCTTAAGCTAGGTTTGGTCATGGAGCTCCAATAGCGACTGGGAACGAAAGGTTACAGTAGAGTCTTCGAGCGAAATCTACAAGGAGCGTGGGGTGGAGAGGTACGAAGAAGCTACAATGATTAGCTGAGTTATAGAATCTAAGGTCACATCGAGATGAGCTTACATGACATGGCACCTCCATCAAGGAGGCTTAGCTCCGGAAGAATGGAAAAGGTTGCAGAGGATTTTTCTAGAAGATGCCCTTTCATTTCTCCAAGACAACTCTGATTTTGTTGTCTTTAATTTCCTTTTTTGTTTTTTTTATCTTTTTTGGGCCGGGTCTTTCACTTGGGCCAGGCTTTGTAAATATTACTTTGGTTTTGTTTTTAATAAAGAGGCCCGAGCCTCACCTTTTAATTAAAAACAGAATTAAGTTTTAAAAAAATACTGTCGTGGTATCATTGATGTCTGCTTCAATCCTTAGTGAGACATCTATGATATCATCATAGTATATCTATATACTGGAAGGGTATCATGGAGGAGTGTTTCAAATGAGACACTCATTAGTATATCACCATAGTATATTTATTTATTAGAATGGTATCATCCATCAATGAGACAGTCATCAGTCCTCTATGATATCATCACAATATATCTATATATTGGCATGGTATCATGGATAACAGTTGTAGTCCTTCAATGAAACACTACTCAGTATACTATCGCAATATATCTATATGCTACATGGTATGGTGGAGGACTACTTCAGTCGTTCAATAAGACACTTCTCAATCCTTTATAATACCATCACAGTATATTCATATACTATCATGGTATCATTGAGATTTGCTTCAGGCCTCAATGGTATCATCACAGTATATCTATATATTGTCGTGGTATCATTGATATGTGCTTCAGTCCTTAATGACACCTCTATGATACCATCATAGTATATTTATATACTAACAAGGTATCAATGAGGTATGTTTCAGTTCTTTAATAGACTATAAAATTTCAAAGTCTTCTTTACTTGCTTAAACTGTATGACAAGTTAAAACATGACAAACAAATTGATACGATCGGAGTATATGTTTTATTTTCATTTGCAAAATCAAAATAAACTATAAAAATAATTTTTTTATTAATTTGAATTTTAATAAACAAGATAGTGGACTTTGGTATTTTTCTCATTTATTTCTTATTGAAGTCTAGATATTTAATTATTTTATTTTTATTAATCTAAAAATTAATAAGTATTTTTTATCTTTGTATTTTATTTTTGCTTTATTTTAAAAATACAAAAGTATAGAAAGAGATAAAAAATTAAAGAGAAGATAAAATAACAAAAAAAAAGTAAAAAAGAATTAGGAAAAAAAATGGACAAAAAAAAAGAAAATAAAACAAATAAAAAAGAAGGAAACAAATAATAAAAATATACCAAATGATATCTCTAATAAAAGATAAAATGAGACAAAGAATAAAAATAATAAATAAAAAAAAGTATAAAATAGTTAAAAATAGTAAGATAGTATCTTTAGACTAAACATCATCACAACTGCATTATTACCTTGGCAAGTGGTGCAAGGGTTATCAGTATTTTTATCACTATCAGATAAATCAAGCAGTTTAATATCAGAATCAGAATGAGAGTAATAATCATCTTCAGAACCTGAGGTGTATAACAAACCATAAACTTTATCATAAGTCTCACTATCTAGTTCTAAAGTTTTCAACTTATTCAACTTACAATTTGGTGCTATGTGGCCCAGTTTTCCACATGTATAACACTTGATTTTGGATAGATCCCTTCCAGATCGATCTTTGGTAAATCTAGTAGACTTACGGAAGCTGAAGATGGTATATACCATGAAAGTTCTAGGCTCTGATAAAAGAAGACTTCACCTATGATACTTCGCCTGGTCAGCCGTGGACCTAAGCCCGATGTTGAGGAGAAAAAGGGAGTCCTTTCCCGGCAGTTATATTTTAATAAAGCTTAGATCATTCATGGTCTATATAGGAGAGAAGTTAGTTATTCAACATAGATATGATATTTTTAGCCGGACATCGTCCTGGCTAAGAGAGTATCAACTAAAAGAAAACTAAACAAGGAAAAAATAAAAATATACCTTATATGGATGGCTGTCTCCAAGAAACAATTCTTGAAATTGATATAAGAGAGATTTACAAGAAGAGAGAGCTATCTAAATTTTTTTGATCTTTACAAGTTTTTTCTCTGATCCTCTTCAACAAAAATGAAAGACCCTTTAAGTAGAAAGAAAAAAAAAATATAAAGAATCTATATACAGTGAAATGGGTCCCATATCTGGGTCCTTGTACAGTTTATCTACTGTTGATACAGTGTATCTACTTTGTTTGCTGGGGTCCATGATGTCTTTATTGTTTGTCTTTACCATGTATTTTCTCCATGGCTTTGATCTGTTGCAGAAAATCTTTTGTATTCTGAATATCATCGGTAGACAATATTTTGTCTGTTTCGATAGGCTGGGTTTCTCCGATATCATCATTGCTTGTCTCACTCCACATGGAAGTGTCCGATTTATCAATCTGGTTAATCGTCAGAAGTAAATTTCTCTTGACCTCTTCTAAATAGTCATTGATCATTTCTTCTTTACCTCTGTCTTGGAAAAAGATCTTTCTGGCAATATTCCTGACCGAGCTATCGTCTATAATTCCCTTTTGAGGGGCTCGAGTGTATTCTTGGATTCTTAGTTTAATGGAATCCATAAGCTCTTGGCCGTGTAAAACTTTTGTTTTGAGATCTATTTTCATCAATTTGTCCCAAAAATTATTATAAAAAGTCCTATATAGACAGGGAATCTTTTCATCAGTGAACCCTAATTCAGGAGTCCATTTATGAATCCATGGAATGGAGAATTCAATAAAGAAATAGATCTGATCAATTTTTTCCAAATTGCAAATATGATCTGCATGATATAATTTGTTCAAATCAGGTGACACTTTGGTCAATTCCTTGTATAACATAAGGAATTGATCGGGCAAGATCTGGATTGTGGGACCGTGGTATGACCACCAATTTAAAAACCAATTTGGGATTGGTTCAGCAAATATCTTTGCGCACACCTTTATGAACCAAGTGTGTTTATGTCTATCATTATTGTAGTATAGCACTTTATCAAATGCTTGAATATAATCTCAGTATGTAAAGTTCATACGAGATTTGTTAAGGCTTATCTGTCTTTCCTTCATAGTAGAGATTCCCCAATCTTCAACAGATATAATCTGTTTAATAATAATGTTGGAGAAGTTATAAACATTCTCTTCCATGTTATAACCGGAAAAGTGCTGAAATTCTGCATTTCCTGTACTTGTCAGTATTGTCTCATAATAAGAACGGGTTTTGTATGATTCACCCGGATAGTATAATCCATTTATTAAGTACCTTTGGAGTATCTTCCATGGATCATCTTTTTGCTGGAGCTCAGAGTTTTCTACGAGAAATGATATTTCTCTTTTTAGTAACTTTTCATAGGACTTGATATCATCATTGTCCTCTTTGGCTATTGAAGCAAAAGTATTATTTTGCTTTAAGGCATCCTGGGCGGCCAAATATGCCTGTAAATGACCGTATAATGGACTGTTTTCTGGAATATCTTCCAGATGGATAGATGAAGATTCACCCTTTTGAGAAATCTTCTCATTTACTAAACTCTTTCTTCCCATTTGTATAACTGGGGAGTTTGATGAGGATACGTATGACGATCCTTGAGAATAGGACTGGGATGATCTCCCTGGGGTTGATCTCCCCCTTCCTTTTCCTCTACCTCGAATCCATGGAGGATCCATCATGTATACATAGCAATTTATAATTATATTAATCTGTCAGAATCATAATAATCTGTCAGACCTTCTCTGACAATTTCTGAGTAATCATGGATTGAGAAATCTTCCTTTATGATGTTATCAACAATTTTATCAATTATAAGACTTTTCAAGTCTCTATTTAATGTAATTACCTGTAATCTGGTAATCAAAGTATTTTCATCGAAAAAGACTTCGTAAAAATTCATTTTATTGGAGATATTCCCGGGATAAAAAATCCGGTAAAGAATTATCAATTCCCTTCTTATAATGAATTTCAAAATCAAAAGGGGCTAATTGAGCCTGCCACCTTGCGAATATTAATTTAGAAGCATCATGTTTAAAATCTTTGTTAAACATATACTTAACAGATTGAGCATCTGTTTTTATTTAAAACCTTTGATTGTATAAATCATCCCGAAATTTTAAAACACATTTCACAATGGTTAGCATTTCATGAGCCACGGTGGCATATTTTCTCTTGGCTTCAGTCCATTTGCCAGAGTGAAATCTTATTAAATACTTATTTTTATCGTTGGGATTTATTTATTTCAATATCCCACCATAACCAATATTAGATGCATCAGTCTCAATAATTTTTTGCCAAGCAGGGTTAACAAGAGTTAAACAAGGCAAAGATTGAACACGGAGTTTAATAGTTTGTACCAGAGTGGTATAACTATCAGTCCAAGATGATTTATAATTCTTTTTCAGCCTATCATATAAAGGGGCTAAATCACGAGATAGATATTTGTAGAATGGGGATATATAATTTAAGTTTCCCAAGAACCTTTGTAACTGAGTTCTATCAGTGATGACATCAGGAAATTTTGATGCAAATTCAATAGATCTTTGAATTGGAGTTATCTTTCCCTGACAAATATGATGTCCTAGAAATCGGACATTAGTTTGGAACAAACTAATTTTTGGTTTTGAGATAACCAAACCATTTTGAATGACAATTTTTTTAAATATATCAAGATGCTTTATATGCTTTATATGCATTTCATATGTTTTGGAAAAAACCAAAATATCATCAATATAAACAATGATAAAATCCAAATATGGATCAAAAATATCATTCATAATTTTCTGAAATTCAGATGGGGCATTTTTCAAACCAAAAGGCATGACATTCCATTCATATTGCCCAAATGGAATATTAAAAGCAGTCCTACAAGTATGTTCTTTAAATATTTGTACCTGCCAATAACCTGATTTTAAATCAAATTTAGAAAATATATTGGCATCATATAATCTTGATAATAAATCTCTTTTATTGGGGATAGGATACCTTATACATTTTAAAATATTTGTTCAATGGTTTAAAATTAATTACCAATCTAGGAGCACCTCGCTCCTTTTCAGCAGCATTATTGACATAAAATGCAGTGCATGACCAAGGAGATTTAGAAGGTTTGATCAAATCCTTTTGCAATAAATTATCAATTTCTTTTTTGCAAAATTCTACTAACTCAGCGTTCATTTGACAGGGACGCGATTTAGTAGGAATATTATCTTCCAAAAAATCATCTTCATACGGAAGGGTAACAATATGCTTTTTTCGATTCCAAAAAGCACTGGGGTGATCTGCACAGATATCAATGGCAATGTGTTGGGAAATCAATTTAATTTTTTCCTTTAATTTTGCAGAATTTAGAGAATCAAATATATTTAGACTAAACAATTCTAGTTGCAAAGAATCTACATGTCTTTGCTTCATATCAATTAAGGCATTAATATCTCTAGTTACAGGATCTGTAACAAAAGTATAACTTATTTCATTATCCTTATAAGTGGCAGAGAATCCTTTTGAGTCTATGCTGATAAAAGGATAAATTGCATTTATGAATGGGGTTCCAAGTATAATTGGAGGGAATAACTGATTATTAACCAGGAAAAATAAATGAGGAATGCAGACTTTATTCTGGCAAATATTCATATTAGGCAATTTATACTTTATATCTAAAGCATGTCCTGATGCAGACTTAACCATATGAGAAGTTCTTTGAAAGTATTTGATAGGCACTAAGCCTTCCTAAATACAACTAACATCAGCACCACTATCAATCATGGCAATGTTAGAAATCGAAAAACTTTTATCGATTAAAATAGTACATTTAACTTACCATTTATGGGCAATAATAATTTGCATCATTCCTAAAAACATATCATTTTTAGGGTCAAGATTAACAGAGTCTTCTCTTTTTTCAGAAATACCTTTGTCATTAAAAGACATATGATCATTTTTGGTAGACACAGAATTATTCATCTCTATCTGAGTAATTCTATGATCACAAATCAACTGATTTTGTTTAAGATATTTAATCTCTCTTTTTAAATTCTCAATTTCGTCTCTTAAATCATCAAAAGAAGAATCTCTTTCGGTGAAAGTATTTTTCATCATAAGACGGTTATCAACCTCCTTTAAATAATATGGTGCAGAGTATTCAAAATTATTCTTCTTATTCTCAAAAGGTTTTGAAGAACTTGAACTAGCCTCATTTACAGTAGCTAGATTGATAATTTTTTTGTGAAGCTAATTATCAGTAACTTCTTTCAAAAACTCAATCACATTATTAGAGGTGATCGTGTTAATATTGAAATCCTGAAATTGCGATTGTAGTTTATAAATTTCATCATCATCACAACTGCATTTATTACCTTGGCAAGTGGTGCAAGGGTTATCAGTATTTTTATCACTATCAGATAAATCAAGCAGTTTAATATCAGAATCAGAATGAGAGTAATAATCATCTTCAGAACCTGAGGTGTATAACAAACCATAAACTTTATCATAAGTCTCACTATCTAGTTCTAAAGTTTTCAACTTATTCAACTTATTCAACTAACAATTTGGTGTTATGTGGCCCAGTTTTCCACATGTATAACACTTGATTTTGGATAGATCCCTTCCAGATCGATCTTTGGTAAATCCAGTAGACTTACGTAAGCTTTTTCTAGTTTCACGTTCTTCCTTAGTCCTACGTCTAGATCTCCTTTTTTGTGGGATCCTTCGGTTCTAGAGGACTTATAATACTTGCTCTTGCTATTAGCAAAAGGTTCGGGTAAAACGAATTGGGTACAAAAGTCTCCTAGCTGAGATCTTTCTTTAAGCTTATCCATCTTAAGCTGTCTGGACAAAAGTAATTCATTACACAAGTTTAATCCCTCTTGCGTGAAAGCTCCTATAAGCTTTCCATAAGTATAATCCTTATAAGGAATTTCACCATGACTACCTCTCAAAGTTTTTCTAACTCTTTCAGTGAATAAGGAGGGAAGACCATCTATGAATTTAGCTTTCCAATGTTCAGACTTATTTTTGGGTAATTCCATCACCCGACTCATGAAGGTATCTTTATACCACCTAAAATTAGATAAGATGTTACATCTCAGACCATTAAGAAGGGTACGAACATTCTCATACTGATTGGTAAATCAACCATTAAAATATTCTAATATGGTGAGAACAAGGGTATAAACAGCATCTTCTCTATTTTTTATTAAAGTCATGCCTAAGTTATCAATGCCATCATCAGTAGCCACGGCATTTATTATTGAAGATTTCTCATCAATACTCAAATAGTTATCCCACCAGCCTCAAAGTTGGCCAATAAAACCAGCAATAATCAGTTTGCAAATAGTTCTATCTGTATTTTTAACACTTTTACAGATAGTTGCATACATAAGCATTCTATGAACCAAAATGGTTAATTGTCTATCAGTCAAACCATCAAGATTCCATTCATAAATTTCGGAACCACTATAAGAAGTATTAGTCTGATTCCAATCTCGTTCCTCGATCAAAACATCTTGAGGAGTAGGACGAGGATAATAATAAGTTTGCATGTTGGGTTTATTAGCATAACTATTATTTTTTCTAGGATAACCTCTGAGTTTATTAAACTCTAAAGAAACTTGATTTTTATAATCAACAGTTGTTTCTATTTTATCCGAAAAATCCTTCGATAAAGCTATTGGTTTTATATTTAAACCACAAAACTTTTTATCAAGAAGTTCTTCTAAATCATTTAAAGATTTAAATTTAAAATTCTGAATCTCAGGGGGTCTTTAAACATGAGTAGGGACAATCTGAGCATTAGCTTTACTAGCCGAAGTAGAGGCAACATTTGTTTTAGCCATATCAGTTTTTATACCTTTTATCAAGATAGTTAATTCATCAAGTTTTTTTATCAAGAGAACTAATATGTTCACCCAAAACTTTAACATATAAACTTAAATAATTATTTTGAGTAATAAGTTTATTAACTTCAGCAATGCTGACTGAAGCAATATCTTCATCAACGAATTTTTAAAATCCAGTAAAAGTAATACCTGTATTATTAGGCAATATAAAAGGTGATTGAGGAGGGTAGATGGCTTTTATAAGGCTACCATTACCATCTTTATAAGTTCTTTCAATAACATTTACATATAAAGGCAAATAAGTGGTTATAAACCAAGGAACAAAATACATAATTTGATTATGCAAAGCACAAGTTTCATAAAACTCTTGAGAGATATTATTCATATCCTCTTTACTATAAGTATCAAAAAACCATGTTTTAAACCGGTTCCATTTTTTATCAAAAAATTCTTTTTGTATATGTTTTCTTGCCAGAGAACCTGGGCTAAAATAAAAAGTTGTGGAATCATTAAGAATCGTTTGGGTCAAAATCCATTTCGGATACAGAAGGAATATCCTTATCAGAATTAGCATCATTTACTTGAACTATATTTTTTCGGGGGTCAATTTTAACCTTTTCTACCATTGAGTTACTATCAGTTGCAATGGTATGTAATGAAGCAACACGATCTCGTACTGGACCATAAATTGGTTCAACAGGGGAAATTTGATGCATAGCTGTCAAAAGTCTATGACTGGATAGAGAACGTCTATTATAAATAGGACTTACTGTAGGCATAAAATTATTAGAAAATGACTGCCTATGAGAAGTATAACTATTATCAGAAAACTTAATACAAATCCTTCCATCGGGATTTTGCGAAATATGAGAATAATCAAAATTGGTAACCGCATCAGTTACTTGACTTGGGGATATGACCGAATTTAGAGTCCATGTAGTTGGGAAATCAATTTCTTCCCACTTAATAGGTCTCCTGGTGGTGACCTTGGACCTTGCAAAATTGGTTTTCACCAATATAGTTTGATCGGATGTATCGTATAACTTACATCTTGGATTTAAAGTAGATAATAACTTAAAATAAATTCTATAAGATAAACTTATAAGTTTTGAACTAGGAACGTAATTATAACCATGCGTTTTAATATTTAATGTTAAAGCCTCAAGAATATTAACATCAAAAAGTGATAGCTGTAAATTAGGTTGCGTATTAAAATACACGAGACCATAGGCCACTGTAGATTCTATCGAACCCATTAAAGATTGTCAAAAATTTAGATTTCTAGCATCTCTGAGAGCAGCTAGAAAAGACTCAGGCAACCCTTTAAGAGTTAAAGGTTTAAAAGCAATCTGAACCATACCAATATGAAGGTAATTATAATGATTTTTATATAAATCAATATCACGTTTGTTTAACAAACGAATAGTTTGTTCAGATGAATTTAAAGCTAAAGACTTCTCAGTAGTCTTTATCAGTTGTTTAGAAGACAGTTTATCAAACCAACCATAATCATAAATAGTTTTAATCAAGACTTTAGGAATAGTCCATTTGTTTAACAAATCAAGGTTTTGAGGTATATCAACCTCTTCAAGTCTAGTACTTTTAGTACAAGTTTCTCCCGGATCCATATGACAAAGATCATATCTATGTCAAATACTTCACCTCTATCTCATATATACCATGAATGTTCTAGGCTCTGATACCAGATTACAAGTAATTACATTAAATAGAGATTTGAAAAGTCTTATAATTGATAAAATTGTTGATAACATCATAAAGGAAGATTTCTTGTCACGACCCGATTTCTCAAATCATGATGGCACCTACAATCCCCAGTAGGCGAACCAATTCTCGTAGCCC
The DNA here is from genome assembly GCA_003996215.1 of Jaltomata sinuosa. NCBI lineage: Eukaryota > Viridiplantae > Streptophyta > Magnoliopsida > Solanales > Solanaceae > Jaltomata > Jaltomata sinuosa. Next base: position 705,105 of record QJPP01000050.1, read on the forward strand.
AGAACGGTTAGTAATGGGCTACTACCTAACCAAAATGCACCAGCAAGCAGAAATAAGCGAAAGCAAAACTCGAATATAAATACATAAAGGAAACTACACCAACCCCAAGACTTGGTATCAATAGTACAGAAGCTTCTAATAGGATACACATGCTAGTAGTAACAAAATACAACATAAATTGCCTCCAAAAGTACAAGGAGAAACAGTACAACAGATGAGATGTAGACAAGCCCCGACCGTCAGGCGCTACCCTAGTCTCAAAGATCCAAAAGCTGCACGAGTCTCCAACGTGATCAACGGCGAAAGCTCAGCTAATATCTGCACAAAAAAGTGCAGAAGTGTAGCATGAGCACCAAAACCACGGGTACTCAGTAGGTATCATAGGCCGACTGAGCGCATATATGATATAAAAGCATAAAGTAACATATAGCAAGAAAGCAATCACTGAGGCAATAAGCAAGGCAAAAGGAGCTAGCACAGATCATCCATAAACAAGAGCTTCAAGTAACACATGCTAGCACAGAGATACAATTAAACAGAATCACAGGTGAAGGAAAGGAGAACGCACCTGGACTCCTTGCACAACAATATAAGTAAGTAGAGAGAGAGTTGAGAAAATAGCGGTATACCGATAACCTCAAGTGGAAGGAAAAGACGGAGAGCAGTCTAACATACTCAAAATGGAATCAACCAGTATAAGGAAGTCATAACACCAATCCAATCACATGATAGCATAACCAGGGAATCACCTCACAAGTACAACCCTAGGATGAAATAACTAGGCCACAATAACCGAGAGATACCACTCAGTTTCCCACAAGAATAGAACCAGAGTCTCACACTCTTCTCAGAAGGCCACACCAAAGTGCCTCAATAAGATAGGACTCCAAAGCCCTCTCAATATTCAAAAATCCCACAATTGAAGCCTCAACAGGCTAGCCATCACAAATTTTTCAAGAACCGGGTGCCAAGACAAGCTCTAAGTAAAAACACGAGTAAATATAGTCTACCTACAGTCCCAACGGCCGCCCATACAATCGAGGAACACAATCAAGTGAAAACATACCCTCCGACATCCCATACTACCGGAGCGTACACTGAACACACAACAAACAAGGGTGGGATCCAATGCATGATATGATATGATGTGAAATAGAACCTCTGTATGTACCTCCTCCGGTGCCAACCAGGCCCAGCAGGCAGGTTCCATGGAAGGACTCAGCCTGTATAACTCTACTCCATCGTATACCCTTCCCTCCGGCACACGCAGCCCGAAGCCCCCAGGCCCGGAGCGGCAAGGTCTATGGAGGTCCCCGACCCCATACTAAAACTCAGTATCAAGACATGTCATCCGGAAGCAAGTCCGGGATCAAGATAGAGACCCAGTCTCAAGTATGCATGCCCAGACCCCGTCCAAGACTAAAGTAGTAGAAAATGTCTCAAAAACCCCTCCAAGGGTGCCTGGGCGTAACCGGGTCTAACACTGTAGTAAATCAAGTCTAGTGCTCCGCCCTGCAGAGACTAGAATCAGTAATAAAATCAAGTCTAGTGCTCTGCCCCGCAGAGACTAGTATCAGTAATAAAATCAAGTCTGGTGCCTGCCCCGCAGAGACAAGTATCAGTAATAAAATCAAGTCTGGTGCTCTGCCCCGCAGAGACTAGTACCAATAATAAAATTAGTGCGAAAACATCCAAAAATCCCCTTTTCTATCAACAACAGTACCAAAAACGGGCCCCCAAGGCCACACAAATTTGGGAAAACTGTCAGTAGTGGCTCACAGCCAAAACTGTAGTAAAACATGCAGGGGAAAACCTTTTTCATGGATGATATGCTCGCACACAAATATAAAAGTAGCCCAACGGCTCACAACAATTCCTATCAGCCCTGCACAGGCCCAATAGCTACTCAGCAGACATAACCAGCCTAAAAGGATAATATATATGTCCGGGACTCGCGGACATTCCCAAATAGCCCACCATCTATGTTCCAGAGTCAATACAAGGCCACACAAGACCACAAAGGTAATATACATTACTACGCGAATACTACAAACAACGTATGAAATAGACGGACGAAAGACGGACAAGGCCTGGGGTACCAACCTATAACAACCTATCCAAGGATGCTAATTAATGCAGTTATAGCCTATATACGCAGAGTCTAGATAGGGGAAAACCATAACCTACCTGTCATCCGATGAATAGCTGCGGGGACGGCGTCGTCCAGGCTCGAACTGCTCTGGGAAGCTCCAAATCGCAAAACCACTATCAATACAACAATCTACAGATTAAAACGAGACTAACGATACCCATAACGCCAAAAATATAAGCGGGTTGAAATCCGGGTCACAAATGGGCCCGTGGGCCTCGTAACCCAAAATTGGAAATGAAAAACACACCTGTGTTCCTTACCATCCCGGGAGCACATGCTCAAAAATTGAGCGGAAACGGACAATAATTAGGGCTCAAAACACCCCGCAAATCAAGGAATTTAAAGAATGAAACTCGTGGAAGAAATCGGAAAAATCACGAAAGAACTTACCTGATTTAGAATCCAACAAACGCTAAAGATTCAGCAAATATTAACCTCCAAGCTGTTGGTAATGAACAAGGTGATTTATGGAGGTTTTGGGTTCATCATCCATGGAGAATTCGGAATTTAAAGAGAGGGTTTATCGGATTTAGGAGTCCACAAACGAGCATTGATCGACAAAATATTATCCTCCAAGTAGTTGGGATGAACAATGGTTATATGGAGGTTTTTGAGAGATGTTTTAATGGAGAATATCGTTTTTGGGTTTTTAGAAATAAAGGGGAAAAGAGGGCTGGCCAGCTATATAAGCTGCCAGCGCCCAGGGGCCAGGGCGGCCCAGGCGCACCAGGGCACAGAGGCCAGGGAGCATGGGGCGCATGGGCACAGGGGCAAGGCGCACCAGGGCACAGGCGGCCAGGGCGCATGGGGCGCATGGGCACAGGGGCCAGGCGCATGGTGCTGCCCACACCAGCAACCAGCAACCAATCCTTAGGCAAATTTTCACAAGATGGGTCCCCGGGAACGCATTCGGGGTCCCGCGAACACAAACGACTTGAGCTATTCGACTAGAAACGGCGTTTCGGATCCAATGGAATCGATGAAAATCCCATAGGATGTCAATTTAATGAAAAGTGGGCCCCACGCCCAAAATCAACCTTTAGCCAACTATTCCCAAAATGGAACCCAATGGCCAAAATCAAGTCTGGAAGCCTAGAGACCCAAACCAATAGTCCCTCTATCCTAAACTCGACATTCCGGAGCTAAAAGCACTGACGGAATTTCCATCCGAGACCGTCCTCTATGAATATAGATCAAAGTCAACCAAACAAGCCCAACTGGCCTGAAAACACAGAACGAGAGAGAATTCTAAGCTAAAAAGCTCCCGGATCCCGACCAAAGGTCCCTCTAGACCAAAGTTTACGCTTCGGAGCTAATGGAACTGTCGGAATTTGATTCCGAGCACGTACACCCAGGATGTTGACTGAAGTCAACGATTTCAAAAGCTAAAAGCTCTAAAACAAGGAATGGCCAAAAAGACCAAGCAAATGATCGGGCACCGAACTACCGGTCCCAGCAAGCCATAAATGACTTGGGGCCGCTACATGCAAGCTCTAACGGTACAAGAAAGGCAAACACACGTAAATGACCGGAAGGGTCATTACATCATCCACTACTAAAAAGACTTTCATCCCCGAAAGTCGGGAAAGAAGGAAAGACTAGAGATCAAAAGAACAATGGGTACAAGGCCCGCACTACTCTCTAGGACACCCGGGTAGCCTCCTCGGCTGGACGGCACCCAACAAAATAGAACCAATGAAAAGCAACCCAGCCTAACTCCTTACAAGCCAAGCTAGAACCCAAACTTAAAGTCCAAAATTCAAAGGGTCTGCCAACCCAAACTGAACCTCGAGAACCTCAACCGGAAAGCACTAACACAACACCGAAACCAGAGAAGCAAGGCGATCAACACACAGAACTCGAATCTTCAAAACCACAATCAAGTTTGCCGAAAATGCCATCAACCAAAACTCTAACTCATGAACCCGCTGATCCGCAAAACCCTTTTATTCTGAGCCAAATCCTTCTGTGCCATAATTATGAAACTTCATAAAAGCTGAACATTCGAGCCACTATCGAAACATCAACTGACACACTGGAGATCCATAGCTCACGCTTATACTCCACCACAGACGAAATCACCTTTTATACTCAAGTTATATCGAAGTCAAGTTACAGTCTACTAGCCTTTGACATCCAAAATAACAATTCGAAGCATATCGTCAAAAGTTGTAGTTACCTTCCCCGACTGACCATCAACAAATGAATGGACACTTTTGCTAACATCAAACCCGATAATTGAACCCAGCTGAACCAACCATCTGAACCCGACTGAACTTTGCACACCAAAGTTAGGAAAGGCACATGTAGATACCTTGTGTTGACGGAGAACTTCCAAACTGTAGAATGAACCCAACTGTTGCACCATGCCGAGTCTGAGTCAACTGGAAGCGAATGAACCAAGGCAACCTGCCCAACAAACCCTAAACCAAAACCAAGCCTCTGCAAGAAGTGTGGTAAGCCTACCATGAGGTCTGTAACCACCAACTAAGCTCCAAACACTTAAACACTGCATAAATTCTAAAATCACTTTACTAATCTCAACTTATGAAGAAATCAACCACGCTGAGAATATCAAGTCAGAACTCCCCGTATGAAAGGAAAGGGTTTCTGGGGTTCAAAGTTGCCATCTAGACATGGAAATTTGCATATAACTTCAACTCAACCCTTTGGCTCGAATCAACCGCTCTACCAAATCTGAACACAACCAACTATTTTAAAGCATATATCATACTGAACTTTTAGTCCATACTGGCTGAGTCTAACCAACACTGGGACCCCACATAAACAACAACCCCGGAAGAACTAACTGAACAAGCTTTCAAATCCTGGGCAAACGAATGGCTATTATCAGTCTCTACGTATCATCAGAGCTCAAAATTGCCTTGCTAGTCTTAACCCGCACAAGCTGACCACATAAAGCATACACCACTGCTGAAGCTCAAACTTACGCCGCTGAGTCTGTCCAACCATGGTAGAAGAACCTCGTACTAACTAGAACACTGCTGAAATCTAGAATATCTCGCCTCTTGCTGAGGTTAGACAAGGACTAGGTGTCCAAGGCCAATAGTCGCATCCACAACTGAAGTAAAAGAAGCTAAGTTGCCCGCACCCACTGCCTTCTGGCACTAAGATGCTGCAACCAAATCGAAACTGCCACAAACTATCTGATGTAACCTGCCAAGTTATGATTCTGAACACCGACTTTCAAAACTGCCAACCAAAGCCTTGCTCGAACCTTTGTGCTGCCAATGAACCCTTAAGAATCCAAGCCAACTAGGCCTGAAAATACAAGTTGCCAACACCGCAGCTGCTACTGAAACAAAAACCAATCGATGGAAAACCCACGACAATGTGTAGACGGTTGGATCGAATCACCAACACACAATCCCAAAGCAAACCTTCATCGCCACTTCAGGCAACTACGAGGACACTTAAACACAAACAAAGAGTCATCTCCCTTTTTTTCAACTAAACAAAAATGCTTCCTTAGCACATACTAAACCTTACAAATCTTTTCTCCAATAAGAACCTGAAGCCATTACCTTACGACTCATAGCTACACGTCAAATTCAATAAGGCAGGAGAAGAATGGGCTGGATGCCCAACTCACCCGAAATGCTTACAAATACAACCTAACCACGAGGTTACGATCAACACTTAGTCAGAAGTGCTTAAAGTCAAGACCCAATCATGATGCCAACATCTAGAGCTCATCGAAAGAACTACGATCAAGATTCATTCCAACTGGAGCTAGGGATACAACAAAACACCCAACAGACCAGGAAGTGGAGGAGAATATGGGAAGAACCCGCATACCTACCAACCTCCTAAACTAATCAACAAAGAGGGTCGACTCTAGACACTCGGGAGACCAAACCAATCTATGCACACTAGCATAACCAATATCTCCTAACTGAGTCAAAATCTTAACTCTGGCCCAACTACCGATAATACATCGAACCATCACACGGATCTCTAGACACGCTAGATAACGGCCTAGGCAACAACTATCTAGGACCGCTCAACAAGGGAAACCCAACCCAAAGTCCAGAATCACAATGAAACCGGGGTAACCCAACTAGAAACAGAATAACAAGAACTACCCACGAGCTACAACTCCGGGAAAACACCTCTCAAGGCTAACTTACCCCCATCCACTACTAAAGAATAAACTACCAATAAAATAACATATTGGTACTACAATTCGGGTAGCCAAACAACTTAAACAAATAGCAGGTAGGCATATAAGCAATTACATGACAGAAGGGATAGAGTCGCAACACGAGCGGGACTAACATAAGTCGAAGGTAGAAAAATCCTAACCTGCAACAATAATATCAGGAACCTCTACCTCTGGCCCACCAAGAGGAGCATCAAGCTGACGTAATCTAACTCTAGACTGAGTAGTCGAAACTAAAGGCCTAACCGCCCTCGTCGGGGACAATATCTATAAAGGTAACCAATCTCTCCACAATGATAACAACCAGGCTGTCTGGGATACACAATCCTGGGGCAATTCCTAGCAAAGTGCCCATGCTCACCACACCAAAAATAGCCTATACCAGATGAAATCCGACAGGAAAATCTCGCCTCGTACTCTAATACCGACAGACAACCCTGTGGAAGAACTAGAAGCTCAACTATAACTGAAGCACCACTCACAGAACTAGGTACTGAAACACTCATCGGAGGACTCAGAGTCCTAGCCATGATGTCCTGAAGCGCTGAGGTTGCTATAAATCCAGTCAGAGGTTGGGCTGACCCCACACCCCTATCTAGTGCGGTAAACCCTCACTCTGAAGTCCTGGCGCTAGTGGAAGCACGGAAGCAACAGGTACAGAAGCCTCGGCACCAACCGTTATCGCATTCGTCTGAGGAATTCGAGAATGAATGAACAACCGAAGTTTAAAAGTCAATAGAGCCATGAACGCACGATAAGGAGCCAAGAAGATGAAATATTTCCTAACAATGCCCTGTAGCCTCCCACAGATAGGATACGGATGTCATCGTACCGATCCGCGAGACTCTACCTAGACACTTGCTTCTGTACCATGACACCGGTGAACCTAGAGCTCTGATACCAAGTTGTCACGACCCGATTTCTCAAGTCATGATGGCACCTACAATCCCCAGTAGGCGAACCAATTCCCGTAGCCCAGAACGGTTAGTAATGAGCTACTACCTAACCAAAACGCACCAGCAAGCAGAAATAAGCGAAAGCAAAACTCGAATATAAATACATAAAGGAAACTACACCAACCCAAGACTTGGTATCAATAGTACAGAAGCTTCTAATAGGATACACGTGCTAGTAGTAACAAAATAAAACATAAATTGCCTCCGAAAGTACAAGGAGCAACAGTACAACAGATGAGATGTAGACAAGCCCTGACCGTCAGGCGCTCACCCTAGTCTCAAAGATCCAAAAGCTGCACGAGTCTCCAACGTGATCAACGGTGAAAGCTCAGCTAATATCTGCACAAAAAAGTGCAGAAGTGTAGCATGAGCACCAAAACCACGGGTACTCAGTAGGTATCATAGGCCGACTGAGCGCATATAAGATATAAAAGCAGTAAGTAACAGATAGCAAGAAAGCAGTCACTGAGGCAATAAGCAAGGCAAAAGGAGCTAGCACAGATCATCCATAAACAAGAGCTTCAAGTAACACATGCTAGCACAGAGATACAATTACACAAAATCACAGGTGAAGGAAAGGAGAATGCACCTGGACCCCTTGCACAACAATATAAGTAAGTAGAGAGAGAGTTGAGAAAATAGCAGTATACCGGTAACCTCAAGTGAAAGGAAAAGACGGAGAGCAGTCTAACATACTCAAAATGGAATCAACCAGTATAAGGAAGTCATAACACCAATCCAATCACATGATAGCATAACCAGGAAATCACCTCACAAGTACAACCCTAGGATGAAATAACTAGGCTATAACAACCGAGAGATACCACTCAGCTTCCCACAAGAATAGAACCAGAGTCTTACACTCTGCTCAGAAGGCCACACCAAAGTGCCTCAATAAGATAGGACTCCAAAGCCCTCTCAATAATCATAAATCCCACAACCAAAGCCTCAACAGGCTAGCCATCACTAATCTTTCAAGAACCGAGTGCCAAGACAAGCTCTAAGTAAAAACAGGAGTAAATATAGTCTACCTACAGTCCCAACGGCTGCTCATACAACCGAGGAACATAATCAAGTGAAAACAAACCCTCCGGCATCCCATACTACCGGAGCGTACACTGAACACACATCAAACAAGGGTGGGATCCAATGCATGATATGATATGATGTGAAATAGAACCTCTGTATGTACCTCTTCCGGTGCCAACCAGGCCCAGCCAGCAGGCAGGTTCTATGGAAGGACTCAGCCTGTATACCTCTACTCCACCGTATACCCTTCCCTCCGGCACAAGCAGCCCGAAGCCCCAGGCCCGGAGCGGCAAGGTCCATGGAGGTCCCCGACCCCATACTAAAACTCAGTATCAAGACATGTCATCCGGAAGCAAGTCCGGGATTAAGATAGAGACCCAGTCTCAAGTATGCATGCCCAGACCCCGTCCAGGACTAAAGTAGTAGAAAATGCTTCAAAAACCCCTCCAAGGGTGCCCGGGCATAACCGGGTCTAAAACTGTAGTAATTCAAGTCTAGTGCTCCGCCCTGCAGAGAATAGTATCAGTAATAAAATCAAGACTGGTGCTCTGCCCCGCAGAGACTAGTATCAGTAATAAAATCAAGTCTGGTGCTCTGCCCCGCAGAGACAAGTATCAGTAATAAAATCAAGTTTGGTGCTCTGCCCCGCAGAGACTAGTACCAGTAATAAAATCAGTGTAAAAACATCCAAAATTCCCCTTTTCTATCAACAACAGTACCAAAAACGGGCCCCCAGGGCCATACAAATTTAGGAAAACTGTCAGTAGTGGCTCACAGCCAAAACTGTAGTAAAACATGCATGGGAAAACCTTTTTCATGGATGATATGCTCGCACACAAATATAAAAGTAGCCCAACGGCTCACAACAATTCCTATCAGCCCTGCACAGGCCCAATAGCTACTCAACAGACATAACCAGCCTAAAAGGATAATCTATATGTCCGGGACTCACGGACATTCCCAAATAGCCCACCATCTATATTCCAGAGTCAATACAAGGCCACACAGGACCACAAAGGTAATATACATTACTACGCGAATACTACAAACAACGTATGAAATAGACGGACGAAAGACGGACAAGGTCTGGGGTACCAACCTATAACAACCCATCCAGCTTTCATTCGATTAAGAGTTTTTTAATTTAAGACTTTTTGGGATATATTATAAATAGATCTTAAGCACATTTTAGATATACTTTTACCTACGGAGTTTTGAGGAGGAATAGAAGAGTTCAAGACATGTAATTCATTACTTTCTTCTTCATGATTTGATTCAATATGAAAGTTTGAATAAATTATAATTAGTAATATTTTCGTATTCTTATCCTTTGATGTTTTTGTATTTTGTTATGGAGTAGTTTTCTTATAGAGTCTTGACATTCATGGTGTATGTACGATTAATCATGAACTTTTATTGTTGTTTTCATATTTGAATTTGTTTAGGAAGTTTTAATTAAATTGCAAACTTGTTCACTATTTTTAATCAAAAAATAAATATTTTAGCGAATAAATTTTCATTATCTTATTTGGTTTAAATCATGATTTGTTCCAATTAATCAAAAGAGCTTGTTGAAACTATCAATTGAACCAAGAAGAATAATATTCCAAAGATGTTTCTCCTCAAGACTAATGCTTAAACGCTCTTCTTGCATAACTACATTCGCAAGGGTGTAATCAATTTATTCTATTAAGTTTAAATTTAATCAGAAGAGAAATCCAAACCTAAGAAGTATTCTAATTAATTATTAAATTTGTGAGAATCAGTAGGACTTTAGACGCAAATTTAACAATAGAATCATGTCTCAATTATCATCTGGTATCTGCCATATCCATTACCCTTGATGGTACATTTTCTCTCATTATCAATTATAGTAGATATAATTTAGCCATAATCATGGTTTAGAACCACAACAACTTTAAGTTTTAATCACCTGAATAATTGTTAGCAACTTTTATTTGATTTATTATTTAGACCAATCTCTGTGGATATGATTTTTATTGTCATGACCAAAATTGGTCATGATGGAAACTACCACACCCCTGTGATAGGTAAGTCAACCCAACATAACTTAAACCAGAATAAAAAGACTAAGTGAAAGGAAAAAATAATAAAACTAAGTCTCATCTGGTATTAATAAAACAACGATAAAGGAGTGCATGAAAATAGAATCCAACCCTAAAATCTAGTAGTTACAAAGTACAAGCCTCTAAATAAAGAATACAATAAAAGTGTACAAAAGTATCTCAAAATACAAAAAATGCATGACTAAGATAGAGGGAGATCCGTAGGTGCTAAGAACAACAACTGCTACCTTAGGAATCTCCGAAGTGGATCAAAACATAAAATGCAGGATCAACATCCAGGAAGAGTCGACTTAGTACCTGCACATAAGGTGCAAAATAAATAAGCTGAGTACAGAGTCACGTGTACTCAACATCATCCTTGACTAACCCTAAGTCAAAGTGGTGGCGAGGACCACCTAAAATACTGATATCAAATATAACTCCCAATACCTGCACGCAGGAAAGCCAATCTAGACTAGTAGATATTCACAATAACAGAGCAAGAACAATAACAGATTTTCATAATTACTCAATTCAGTTCAACAAAGATAATCCACCAATCACAACATACAATTGCAATTCATAAACAAGTAACAATGATGTATATGAATGCAATATAATGCAATGTATGCTATAGTATACACCCAACCCTGTATAGCTAGCTGAGATCCATGAGGAACTTGTGAGGTCCATATATCCATCCTAAACAGTGTTCCATCAGGTATGCAAGTCATGAATCCATCCAAAACCATTTTCTATGAGGCCACCTGGAATAATTTCTCATCGGGCATGCAAGTCAAAATCAATAAAACTACTCGGAATACTTTTCCATCGGGTATGCAAGTTAAAAGTCAGTAAAATCACCCAAAATACTTTTTCATCGAGCATGAAAGTTAAAAACTAGTAAGACCACTCAGAACACTTTTCCATCAGATATACAAGTTATATCAAATCAATCTTTCTAAAAAATATCTCTTTATTAATACCACAATATGAATATGAATGAGTATGCATGAAATATAAAGATAAAAGATGACACAAATGTCACAGTCCGGCTCACAAGGCCAAATAACACAACTACCTCAATTCAAGCTCACAAGGCCAAATAACATAATTATCTCAATCTATGCTCACAAGGCCAAATAACACAATTATCTTAATTTAGGCTCACAAAGCCATACTCAACTCAATAACAAAGAACAGAGGAGAATAGGTAATTCACAATAAGTATTTCATTTTCTTGAACCCTTTTATAACACACCAGAACCTACATAGATTCTCGTCACCTCATCTATATAGAACCCCCTCTCCATTACTTCCCTTTCAAAAATTTAATACATAAGCACTTTGAAAGAGAGTAAAAAAGAGGTCTCAACTTGCCTTAATAGAAGACATGCAAAATTAACTCAAAGCCTTGATCTTCCGAATTTCCTTCAAATAAGCCAATTCTATTCAAATACGGGTTTTACATAAGAATACAAAACTATAGACACCCATATTGCTATACTTAGGTTTCTTGTCTAAAAAGTCAACTCCAAGCCCACAAGGCTAAAACTAAAATTTTATTTGAAAATTACTTTACCCAAACTTAAAGGGTTCACATATGAAATTTCATAAAAAATGAAGTCAAAATCGAGCTTGAAATCATCAAAATATCATTTCTTAACTTTACCGAGAAACTCCCAAATTTTTTATGTTCAAACACGGTTTAAAATGAGAAAATTCAGTGAATTTATGCCAAAATCAGCTTATCCATATTACAAAAACCTTAGTTTCCAAAAATCAATGAAAATCCATCACCAATTAATTCTAACATGAAAAACTTTTAATTTCTTAACTTTGGGGTTCTAAATCTCAACTTGCAAATCAAAATTATGAAAACCATAAAGGATAATCTTGGAGAATGAATAAAATAAAGGTAGAAACACATACCCAATGATCATACAAGAAAAATGCATTAAAAAATACCTCAATTAAAGATTTCTAGCTCCCAAAATATTAAAAATACTCAAAAATTGTGATCTATCCATTTTAATCACTGCTCAGGTTATTTTTATTTTTTATCTTTGCGGGACTCCACCACCTTCGCGAAGAAGGATTTTTCGCATTGATCGGTTAACCCAAAAATCCATCTTCGCATTCATGTTACCCCACCGCGTTCCAGAAAAAAATCCCACACCAAAAAATCAACAACGGTTGTCCATACTAAAATGATCATATCTCCCTTATATGAACTCTAAATGCGATAATTCTTTTTGTGTTAATTTTAAAATTTTGATACAGATCTAATAGTTCAATACACATACCAAATAGAGATCATTTTCTTTATGTGATATTATTAAAACTCAACAATGAAAAACTCCAAGCTTTGAATAAATATTCAAAACTCATCCGAGACCTCCTGAACACAAACCAATAATGCAAAACACTTGTAAAACATATTTCGTACCTGATGTAATTATAAAAATACCCAAACAAGGTCATTTTGGCTGAATATTGACCAAATTCAACTCTTAACCTAGAAATTTCCAAATTTCTAACTCAAAACTCATCTAAAAGCCTCGAGAAATGAACTAAACCTTCAACTAGACCAAACATCACCCTCTGGACCTAGTGGAATCATTAAAACTTGAAAATAACCTTTTTAACATCAAATATTGACTTTGGTCAATTTCATAAGTTTTCAACTTTCAAAACTCATCTAAATGATTCAAAACCCAAACCAATAGTCTTACTAATAAAACAATCATGATCCAGAGAGGATGGCTCTGGCAGAATTTTGATATAAGATCAACTTCTATGGATGTTGACTAAAGTCAACTATATTAACTTTCCAACTTTTCAAAATGAAAAACTCACATATTTCTCAACCAACTACCTCGGGAACCATGCCACCCATTTTTGCAGACTATAAATACCCTAAAGCAACTATAAAAAAGGATAAAATAATCAAAATATAAAAAAACTGAAAAACAACCATGAGGATTGTTATATTTATACTTTACTATTTTTGAATAGCACAATGCTAAAATTACATTGTGTTTTGCTCTTGTCAATAAGCCCAGATGGTGAATATCTTCAAAGTAGCACAAGGTAGTATGCAGTTGCTTCAAGAATGTATGGACATATTCTAAAGGGAGAGAATGATGTTGCAATCAGTACCAGATGAGTGGGTATAAGAAGCTCTTACTAAGGGTCTGAGTCCTCAAAGTTTGCACACTTCTCAAAAGTTGAAGGAAAATTTGATAGAATTCCCTGCAACAACATGGGCAGACATCCATAACTGGTACGAATCAAAAATTCAGGTGGATGATGACCAAATCCCTTGATGCCCTCACCGTTGACCAACTAAAGCTGATTCTAAGATAGGATGAGAAGGGGTATCTACCTTAATTAGAGAACTTCTAGAAGTCAAAATTAGCCGTATTCATCATTTGAGAGATCATGTATAGATAGATGGTTGGAGTAGGGGCATATAATACAAGATTATCAATTATCTGAAAGACTTGGGCTGGACAGACGATCAGAACAAAGCTGAAGTGATAGGGCTTTTCAAAATAAGAAAGCAGTTGGATCTTCCAAGTTGCCAGTAAAAAGTATGAAGGCTCCAAGGCTCTCAGAGTATAACTTTAGCATGAGTATCCTGGAGTTGGCTTTAAAGATGATAAATATTAAAGAAGTCAAATGACCTAAGGAAATCCAATCAGATCCCATGAACCAAGACCAGAGTTTTTGGTACAAGTTTTGTGGTACACATGGAAATAACACTAAGGATTGTAGGCATCTTTAGCAAGAAGCAAATAATCTGAGAGAATTTTTGAGTGATTGATCCAAAAACAATTATGTGAAAGCGAGGGATGGAGAAGAATAGGCAAAGCCTGCTTCTTCATGTCACACATAAATATGATATTCATAGGCACGAAAGTCAATGGAATAACATTTTTGGCAACCAAAAAGATAAAGGTATCTATTACATATGAAAAATCACACGGGAGGCCCCAACAGTGATGGATTAGCTTCGATGATGATAATGCTGATGGCCTCACACTTCCTTATAATAATACACTGGTAATTTCTATGAATATTTTAGATTTTAAAATTAGTGTGCACTGATTTATCCAGGCAGCTCAACAAACATCATATAATTGGGGGTCCTTAAACAAATTAAGGTGCTTGAGAAAATAATTACATCCACGATGTTACTGGTCGAATTCAATAAGTCAAGTGAAATAAACCAAGGTGAGACCAAATTTCCAATATATATCAAAGGCATTATAAAGGAAACCCTGTTCAAAGTTTTTGATGAGGATATGGCATACAATATCATCATTGGCAGGTGATGGATTCATAGCATAAGGGCAGTACCTTTGACGTTTCATAAGGTATTTAAGTTTCCTACTCCATATGGAATACAGGAAATCAGGATGCACAACCTGCTGATCAATAAATGTAATGACCCTTCCGGTTATTCATGTGTTTTCGCTATCCTTGTACTGTTAGAGCTTTCCTGTAGTGGCCCCAATTTATTTATGGCTTGCTGGGACCGATAGTTTGGTGCCCGGGCCATTTGTTTGGTCTTTATGGCCGTTTTCCTATTTTAGAGCCTTAACTTAAAAAATTATTGACATTAGTCAACATTCTTAGCAATCGTGCTCGGATTCAACTTTTGACAGTTCCATTAGCTTTGAAATATGGACTTTGGTCTAGTTGAACCTTTGATCGGGATTCGGGAGGTTTTGATTTGAAATTCTCTCTTTTCCTATATTTTCAGGCTAGTTGGGCTTAGAAGGTTGACTTTGGTCAACATTCGGAGAAGATGGCCTCGAATGGAAATTCCATCAGCGCTGTTAGCTTTGAAATGTTACTTTTGGGATAGAGGGACCACTAGTTTGGGTCCCAAGACTTCCGAACTTGATTTTTGGCCTTAGGTTTCATTTTGGTTTTAATTGGCCTAAAGGATGATTTTGGGTGTGGGGACCACTTTTCACTAAATCAACATTCGTTGAGATTTTTGTCAATTCCATTGAGTCCAAAATGCAGTTTTAATTGAATAGCTCAGCTTCTAATGCATTCCCGAGGGTTCGTCAGAGAAATTTCTAATGTTGGCATAGCTGTTGGCAGCTAGTTGCTATCATAGCACTAGCAGGACATCACCCAAGCATGGGCATGGCCGTGTGCGCACAACAGTGCTAGCTGCCCCCCCTTTCTCTTGGCCTGCGCCTATACATCGCTTGGGCAGTATGCACATGGGTCGCGTGCACAGTGGCCACGTGCATGCGCACTGGACTAGTACCTGGCCTAGATGCCGCATGGCCTGGGCATTCATGTGTGACTAGCTGCATGCACCTAGCCCACGTGCGCAGCGCCCGGCCGCGTGCGCCTGGCAGCCTATATGTTGGCCAACTTTTTCTTTTTCATTCTTTTAAAACCCAACTTCGTTTCCAGCATTAAAACCAGCTCCCAAAACACAATTCTTCACCTCTGGTCATCCAAGTTCTTAGAGGAGGATTATCATTGATTTGTGATTGTTTTTTCGACCTTAATCCAGTAAGTTCCCTTGTTAATTTCTGGTAAATCCCTTTATTCCCTCTTTGATTTCTCTTATTTGGTGGGCTGTTTTAGCCCCCTTTTCTGGTCCAATTACTTTAATTGTTGGGGCATGCACTCATGGGAGTATTGTGATCATCGTGCACTTTTTCATTTCCAGGTTCAGGTTGCAGGGACCACAGGCCTACCTTTGACCTGGATTTTTACCCGGCTAAAATATTAACAATATGGGTATCGTTGGCATCATCTTTATGAGTAGTTTATTGTGTTGATAGTGTGTTAGCTTTTTGAAGTTTTTCAGAGCAGTTTAGGCTTGGATGATGCCATTTTAGCAGCTAGTCATCGGACGATAGGTAGGTTACAGTCTTCCCTACCTTAGACTTTGCGTATATAGGATATAATTGTATTAATTAGCATCGTTGGATGGGTTATTCTAGGTTGGCACCCTAGACCTTGTCCGTCTCTTCTGTCCGCATTACTTCTTATGCTATTTGTAGTATTCGATGTAGTATTGTAATATTACCCTTGTGGACCCATATGGCCTTTGTATAAGCCTCTGGACCATAGACGATGGGATATTTGGGAATGTTCGCAAGTCTCATATATCAAGATGTTATTGATAGGCTGAATATCTATGTTGTAGAGATAATTATGCCTGTGCAGGGCCGATAGGTTGTTTGTGAGCCATTGGGCTATTGTTGTTTGCAATCATATTATTCAAGCAAAGGATTTTTCTGCATGTTTACTACTGTTTTGGCAGTGGGCCTACTATAACTGATTGTCTAAACTTTGCATTGCCCGAGGGCCCATTTTCGATATAAATGATAATAAAAAGGGATTTGGAACTGACTTGATGGATATTTTTGGAATAAAAGGGATATTATGATGATTTTATCACTGATTTTCATACTGATACTAGACTCCGCTGTACCGTAGCGCTAGACATGTTTTACTATGGATTTAGACCCAGAAATACTCTGGGAACCCTTTTATGTGGGTTTTGAGACTTTGATTATTGATTTAGACTTGGATACACTTCGATCACCCTTTATTGGGGTTTAAGATTTCTAATTCTGATTTAGACCCGGATAGACTCTGGGCATATACTATGAGATTTCAATCACTGATTTAGACCTGGATACACTCCGGGTGGTTATACTTTGAGATTTTGCATTCTTTACTTTATGTGGTTGAGGACCTCCATGGGCCATGCTGATCCAGACCAGGGGCTACATGCTGAATGTGTCGGAGGAGGGGTATACAATGTAGTTGAGGTATAGTGGGTACATCCCTCAATGGGTCCTCCTGCTGGGCCTATAAGCACCGGAGGAGGTGTATACAGGGTTACTAATCATACCGGTTTCATCATATCATATCACATCATGCATATTGTATTCGGATTCTACCCTTGTTTGCTGTTTGCTCAGTGTACGCTTTGGTAGTATGGGATGCCAAAGGGTTTGTTTTCACTTAATTGTGTTCCTCAGGTGTATGGGCACCCGTTGGGATGGTATGTAGATTATATTAATTATATCTTATTGTAAAGCTTGTTATGGCCTTTGGTTATTGGTGGTTTAGCAAATGTTATCTTGGCATAGTATTGATCATATGTGCTTCCAATTATTGGTGGATTAGTGGTTCCTATCTTATTGAGGAACTAATTTTGTGACCTTATGAGCACTTATGAGCTAGTGGATTCCATTTTATCGTGGTGCTGGTTAGTGGCTTATCATTTTCTTATGGTGTAGATTATCCTATCCTAAGATTGTATTTGTGAGGTTATTTTCTTATTATTCTGATCTGGAGAATTGTATCTGTTTTCAACATGATTCCATCTGTTATATTGCTTCTAGCATGAGAATGTTTACTTTCTTTTCTTTCTTCCCTTCTTTTTGAGGTTATCGGTAAAACGCCCTTCTATGTAAACCCTCTCTGTATATATATTGTTGTTGCAAGGACCCATGTGCGTCTTCCTTCCCTTCAACTGTGTTCTATGGTATATATATCTCTTCTATGGCTAGAATAGCATGCTTTTATTCTCATTGACTTCTATCCGTTTTAGTTTCTATGTACTTTCTTCATTATTTCTGTGATTGCTTCTTTGCTATCTACTATTTACTGCTTTTATATCTTATCTGCGCTCAGTCGTCCTATGATGCCTACTAGGTACTCGTTGCTTTGTAATTGGTGCACATACTACACTTCTGCATCTTTATGATGCAGATTCTAGTGTGAGCTTTTGCTTTGATTACGTGGATTCTCGTGCAGCTTTTGGATATTCGAGACTAGGGTGAGCTCCTGACGATCAGGGCTTGACCATATCTCATCTTTTGGCACTGCTACTCTTTTATTATTCAGAGATAATTGTATATTCTATTTTGTTATCTCTAGAACTTGTATACTATTAGAGGCTCATGTACCATCAATACCAGGACTTTGGGTTGGTTTAGTTTCTCTAAGTATATATTCAGGTTGTTTTCTTTCAAGTTATTCTATTTTGTATCTGCTTCCGCTTATTTCTGCTTACAATGTGTGTTGGCTTAGGTAGTAGCCTATTACTAACCTTTTCGGGCTTTAGAGATTGGTTCGCCTACTGGGGGGTTTTAGGTGCCATCATGACCTTAGAAATTAGGTCGTGATAGCTTGGTATCAGAGCTCTAGGTTCACCGGTCTCATTGGTACAAGAGCAAGTGTCTAGACAGAGTCTCACAGATCGGTACAATAATGTATGTATCCTATCTGCGGGAGGTTACAGGGCATTATTAGGGAAAGTTCCATATTTTTGGCTCCTTTTTATGCATTCCTGGATCTATCAAATTCAAAACTTCGTTGTTCTATTCCTTCTCAGATGCCTAGGACGAGCATGAAAATGGGTGATATCGAGGCTTTTGTGCCTATTGCTTTAGTGTTTCCTCCAGCGCCAGGATGTCAGAGTGAGAGTTTACCGCATCGGTTAGGGGGTTTGGGGCCAGCCCAACTTCCAATGAAATTTATGGCTACCCCCATTCTTCAGGACACCGTATCTAGGACTCCAAGTCTTTCGGAGGGTGTATCAGTACCACAAGTTGGGGCAGTACTCAATTCTTTGAGCGGTGCTATAGTTAGGTTTGAGGTTCTAGTTCTTCAGCAGGGTTGTATATCATATTGGAGTATGAGGTGAGGTTTCACAAAGTGACTTGTCACACTGCTAGGACTATGCCTACTGAGTTTAAGAGAGTTCATGGTTTTGTTAGAGGATTAATTTCACTACTCTGTTTGGCGACAGAGCACTTGGTGATAGTTGACACTACCTTTCTTCAGGTGGTTGATCACACTTGGGATATTGAGGGCTTATGTCGTGAGGATTACAAAGGTAATGGTAAGAGGTGTCACTGTCAGGGCAGTTTCCATGGTTCTCAGACTCGAGGTAGGGGATTTTCTAGTAGGGATTGATTTCATTGCTTTCTATCTAGCAGGCCAGTTTTAGTGGCTCCACAAGTTCTCAAGGATGGTTGTACAGAGCATGTTGAGCAGAGTAGACCTGGTATTGGTCAGGTTTCTCGGGGTTTGTATGCAGGGTGTGTAGGCCGTGGTGGCCAATCAGGCTTAGTAAGATCTTCATATCAGACTTTATCTGGTAGAGGTTGTTTTCAGTGCGGTGAGTATGGGCACTTTGCTAGGAATTGCCCTACGATCATGCCTTCCAGTCAGTAGGGACAATAGGTTTTATCTTTTAGGGTTATAGTGCCACCAGTTAGAGGTGGTGCACAGGGTAGTAGGGGTGGTCCCCAGGCCGTGAGAGGTACTGTACAGGGTTGTAGGGGTGATCCCCAATTGGTTAGAGGTGGCTTTCAGACAAGTGGTTCAGGTATTCATCCAGAGTTGACATGCACCGTGCATCAGAGCATGGCTTGTTTGTGTTGCTATAGTTGTGGAATAGTTGGTCACTTTTCTAGGGATTATCCTCATTGTTCCAGATATCATTACTGCAGGTAAGACTTTTGTAACCATCAGCTAGTGTTGGTATTATTTTCTTTGCGAATCTACCTCTTTTTTGTGTATATACATATATGCCTACTTGTTTCTTATTTGGTTGTATTAGTATTTGAGTTATAGTGTTTATACGTGTAATTTCTTGGTAGATTAATTCTTTTTAGTAGTGGATGGGGTGTGTTGTTCTTGAAAGGTGACTACCCAGAGTTCTGACTCGTGGGTAGGTCTTGTTAGCCTTATTTCTAGTATTCATTGTGGTTTGAGAGTTGGTGTGAGTATCTCTTTTCTAGCAATCTTGGGTGGTTGTTGCATAGGCCGTTATCTAGCATTTTCTAGAAGTCTTTCTGTTGGTATGTTATAGTACCAGTGGTTTTGTACTGAGGGAAGTTATTATGTCTTAAGGAGAATTGTGTTGGCTATGCAAGTGGGTACCAGATGGTTTTGCTTTTCCCAAGGGGTTAGAGTCGATCCTCTTTGTTTGATTGGTTTGGGAAGTTGGCAGCCTTATGGGTGTTTTCATTGTGTTCCTTCATTTCAAGTTTGGTTGAGTTGTCTCCATTGTTTTCCCCAGTTCTGGTTCGGTTAAGTTTTGACTGTGGCATTGTGCTTGAGTTTTGACAGTGGTATTGCGGTCGAGTTTTTAACTATAGCATTTTGTTGAGTTGGGCATTCGGCCTATCTTTTCCTGCCTTACCGAGTGTCGCTAGTAGAGTTGTGGGAGCTAAGGGAACAACTCCAGGATCTTCTGAGGAAGAGTTGTTAGGTTCAAGGTATCTTTGGAAAGGGGTTTTGTTTGGTTTGAAAAAGTAGAGAGATGACTCCTTGTTCGTATGTATGGGTTACTAGTAGTTGACTGAGGGTTTGCTTAAGTTTGTGTGTTGATGACTTGATTTGACCTACTTCAGAATGCAGTGGCTTTTTTCTTAGATAAATTTAAGGGCAGGATTCCTTCTAGTAGAGATCGAGGTGATGGCCCTTCCAGTACTACCTTTGAGGGCTTGTTGCATCAGCTGTGATTTCCTTGTTATATTCTTTGGGGGCCTAAGTGTCAGTAGAATATACGGATTGGGCAAATTATATATTCAGAGCCTAGCTGGCTCCAGTTTCTATAGTGTTCATCGGTGGCATATGAGTTTACTCAGGGGTTCGACACAGGCATTAATTGGAAATTAGAGTTGGGTTTCAAAATCATGGGCTAGCAAGTTACTTCGGGTGGTTCATGGAGAGTTCTTTTTTGTTGTGGCATCTTTGAGCCAGAAGGCAGTGAGTAGGGGTAACTTAGCTTTCCTATTTTAGTTTCGCAGTAGCCGTTGGCCTTGGACATCCAATCATTAGCTAACCATTTGATTAGGCTGGACTTGCCAGATCCCAGTGGTGTTCTTAATAATGCGGGGTCCATTCTACCTCGATTGGATAGGTTCTGCAACGTCAATTTGAGGATCAATGGTTATAGGATATATATGATCAGAATGTGTGGATTGAGGCCAGCAGGGCTACTTGGGATTCCGGTGGTACTTTGAGAGTGATGGTCACCTTTGTGTTCCAAGAATTTAAGGTTTAATTTGTTGAATCTCCGCGGGTTATCTGTCGCATAGGATTCCAGAATTGGTTAGGCCCTGCCAGTGTGGGCCAGAAGTTATGATATGATTGATTACTTTCAGAGCTGGTGGTTTGTGTAATGGTAAAACAGAGAGGGTGCTTTGAGCCAGAGGGTGAGTTGTGAGAATAATGAAATTTGCAATATCTAGGTGGCGACCTTGGACTTCGGACATCCTTTCCTCTGTCTACAGGGTGTTTTGACTTGATATTTATGGCATGGTGGACTTCTTTCTGAAGTGAGGCTAGTAAGGTGATCTTAAATTTGAATGGTGTTCGAGTAACTGGAGCATCATCAGTATTCTTAGAGTTTGGAGCTTAGTTGATGGCTATGGACTTCGTGGTAGGCTTACCAAACTCCTTGCAAAAATTGGGTTTTGAGTTTTGGTCTTCTTGGGTAGGTTGCTCTGGTTCATTCACTCTTAGCCAATTCATACTTGGCATGGTTCAGCGAGGTTAGTTCTGTTCTACAATTGGGAGAGACTCATTTGACATAGGGTGTTCATCCATGTCATTCCCGACCCTTGTGTGCAAATTGCAGTTGTGCTCCGATAGTTGGTTCAGTTTAGTTCATGTATAGGGGTTGATCTTAGCCAAGGTATACCCCTGCTAGTTAATGGTCAGGTCAAAAAGATTACTATAGTTTTTGAGGATATGCTATGGGTTAGTGTTTTGGGTGTCAGATGTTAGTAGACTAGAGCTTGGCTTGGATAGAGTTTAAGTATGAAGGTGATGTCGTTCGAGGTTGTTTATAGTGGGAATATGGATCTCTGGTGGGTTAGTTGATGTTTTGAGGGTGGCTCGAGTGATCGACTTGTGTGAAGCCTTATGGTTAGGGTGTAAAGGTTTAAGGTTAGATAGAAGGGTTTTGCGGATCAATGAACTCATGAGTTAGAGGTTGAGTGGGAGGGGGGGTTCTCTTGGTGAACATAGTTGTGGTATCGAGGTTTTGAGTTTTGTGTGTTGATCGCCTTGGTTCTCTTGGTTTTGGTGTTGTGTTGGTGCATTCTGGTTGAGTTTCTTGAGGTTTGGTTCAGTTGATAGACCTTTGGAGCTTTTTGAGTTAAAGGTTGGAGTCTAGCATGGCTAGTAAGGAGTTGAGGTTTGGTAGCTTTCTTTTTGTTTAGCTTCATTGGATGTCGTCTAGTCGAGGAGGCTACTAAGGAGACCGAGGGAGTGGTGCGGGCTAGGTATCTGCAGTTGTTGAGTCTCTGGTATTTCCTTTTCTTGACTTTTGCGGACAAAAGTCCTTTTCAGAGTCGATGATGTAATGACCATTCTGATCATTCACGCATTTTGGCCATCCTTGTACTGTTAAAGCTTGCCTGTAGCAGCCCAAATCATTTATGGCTTGCTGGAACTGATAGTTTGGTGCTCGGGATGTTTGTTTGGTCTTTATGGCCATTTTCCTATTTTAGAGCCTTAACTTTGGAAATCATTGACTTTAGTCAACATTCTTAGCAATCGTGCTCGGAATCAAATTCCGATAGTTCCATTAGCTCTAGAATGTGGACTTTGGTCTTGTTGGATCTTTGGTCAGGATATGGGTGCTTTCAATTTGAAATTCTCTCTCTTTCTGTGTTTTTAGACCAGTTAGGATTGGAGAAGGTTGACTTTGGTCAACATTCAGAGAAAACAGACTCGGATGGAAATTCTGTCAGCGCTGTTTGTTTTATCGCATTTTTTACTTTCTTTTTGAAAAGAAAAAGCAACTTCATATTTGAAACGGTTTTTGACTTGTATTAAATTTGAAAACTTTATTAAAAATTCTCAAACTTAACTAAAACAGAGTCACCACTTAATTTTTAGGAAAAATCAAGAAAACCTTTGAAAAATATTCGAAAGATTTAAAACTAGTTCTCTCTTTTCTTCCTCAACATGAGACACACTACCCATAGACAGTCTGCTGAGATGTTCATCGGCTGGCTCGCTTAGGAGTTTGCCTTATGGACACGTTAGAAGGTGGTGTGATAGTTCAAAATGGAGTGGAATCTTCACTAGCAGCAGAGGTTAAGGAGAAACAAGATAGTGACCCTATATTGCTTCAGTTGAAGGGTGCAGTTCATCAGCAGAGAGTAGAGGTTTTCTCCCAAGGGGGAGATGGTGTACTTCGCTACCAGGGTCGCTGTGTTCCAAATATGGGTGAGTTAAGGCAGCAGATCCTTACATAAGCCCATAGTTCCAGATATTCCATTTATCCAGGTGCCACTAAGATGTATCGTGATTTACGGGAAGTCTATTGGTGGAATGGCATGAAGAGGGACATCGCAGATTTCATGGCCAAGTGTCCCAATTGTCAGCAGGTAGAGGTAGAACATCAGAAACCAGGAGGTGTGACTAAGGAGATTAGCATTCCTACTTGGAAGTGGGAAGTGGTTAACATGGATTTCATAACGGGTTTACCCCGTACTCGCAGGCAACACGATTCCATTTGGGTTATAGTGGACAGAATTACCAAGTCAGCTCACTTCTTAGCAGTCAAGACTATAGATTCAACAAAAGATTATGTCAGGCTCTACATAAGTGAGATAGTCAGGCTGCATGGAGTTCCTTTGTCTATCATCTCAGATAGAGGCCCTCAGTTTACATCTCACCCTTCGAGAAGTCATTCCAGAAAGGTCTTGGCACTCAGGTAAAGCTCAGCACAACATTTCACCCGCAGACGGATAGTCAGGCAGAGAGTACCATTAAGACTTTAGAGGATATGTTGAGAGCGTGCGTGATCGATTTCAAGGGTAGTTGAGATGATCACCTACCTCTCATAGAGTTTTCCTACAATAATTGCTACCATTCTAACATTCAGATGCCCAATACGAGGCTCTATATGGGTGTAGATGTAGATCACCTGTTGGTTGGTCTGAAGTAGGTGAAGTAACCTTGATTGGACCAGATTCAGTTCATGAGGCTATGGAAAAAGTTCAGCTCATCAGAGACAGGCTTAAGACAGCTCAGAGTCATCAGAAATCCTATGTGGATGTTAGGAGAAGAGACTTAGAGTTCGAAAGTAGTGATTGGGTTTTCTTGAAAGTGTCACCCATAAAGGGTGTGATGAGATTCGGGCAGAAAGGGAAGCTCAGTCCCAGGTATGTAGGCCCTTACAAGATCCTAAAAAGGGTTGGTAATATGGCTTATGAGTTAGATTTGCCAGCAGAATTAGCAGTTGTTCACCCAATCTTTCACATTTCCTTGCTGAAGAAGTGTGTGGGTGATCCGACATTGATTGTCCCCTTAGAAAGTGTGGCTGTGAAGGATAGACTCACCTATGAGGAGGTTCCAGTTGAGATTCTTGACCGTCAGTTTCGTAGGTTGAGAAATAAGCAAGTCGCTTCAGTCAAAGTTTTGTTGAGGAATCAGTCCGTAGAGCGAGCTACTTGGGAAGCAAAAGCGGCCATGATGTCTAAGTACCCTCACCTCTTTCCCTCTGACTCAGTTTCAGCTTGAGGTAAATAGTTCCTATTTAGTCTCTCAGTTCACTCTTGTGTAATTCAGTCCCAGTACCTTGTTTTATCAGTTCTCCTTGCATTTCAGCATACTTGCATGTTCATGGAACTCAGTTCATCTAGATATCAGTTTCTAGTACTCCATTGGTAGGGATTGCAGCTCTTTCCCTCCAAACTCAGCTTGTTTTGTCTTCATTCGAGGACGAATGATCCCAAGGGGGAGATATTGTAACACCCCAGAACTTCCAAGCTTAGACTAAGCTCAAAAAACCAGTAGAAAATAAAATTTAAGAGAAAAGTTTAAGTTCCCAGAAGTCACGGATCCAACAACGGACCGTCATTCAGAAGAATGGTTCTTCGTTGGGAGCCGTAATCCCTGAAATAGTAGCCTATTTGTTCTGCCCAAGGAACCACGGTTCGAACAATAGACCATCATTTAGATGAATGGTCCGTCTTTCTCAACTGTAATCCCTGATCTAGTAGCTTAGTAAATTCTTCCCAGGAACCACGGTTCAGACAACGGACCGTTGTTTACAAGAACGGCCCGTCATCCTGAATCGTAGTTAAAAAATCTGGTAGACCCTCAGCTCTGATCCCAGGGACTAGGAGTCAAACCACGGATCGTGGTTTAGAACCACGGCTCGACCTGATGCACGTGGTTCCCCAGGATCAGAGGACCCCAGATTCTAGCCCCAGGAACCACGGGTCAAACGACGACCCATCGTTCAGAAGGACGGACCGTCCTGTTGAACTGTTGTTCCTAGGACCAGAGACCCTGAAACCCACAGGCAGAACCACAGCTCCAGTTGACGGTCCATCATTCAGAAGGATGGTCCGTCAACCAAGCCGTAGTCCCTGAGCGCGATTTTCTGCAGATTCTTTTAAACTTTTTTAGGGGTATTCTAGTCTTTTACAATTATTTTAATTCTGATTCTATGTCGTTTTGGGGGTAATTAAAGGGTTTTAACTCTATTTATCCCTCATTACTCCTAAATCACTCATACTTAGCAAATATCTAAAGAACAGAACGTCTCTCTCAAGAACAAGGCAAAAAGGATTTTCTCCAAGTTCCTCTCAGAATCCAAAGGTTCAACCGTAGAATCTTCATACAGGTATGTGGGATTTCACTAGTGGGTTCCTTTCACCCATTAGGTCCCTATCACTCAGTCAAATCCCGTCAGTTCTCCATAAATGCTAAAAACCTAGGGTTCATAGACCTTAGGGAATTCTTGCTATTCAGATGTTATGGAATTATATAATGCTTAGTCCATGTTTCTTGGAGAATCAGTATAGTTCATGTATAGAATTCAGAACCCTAACTTGTTATAGTTTTCAGTACTCCATAGATTATACATGTTAGGCAGACTTAGTCAGATGATCAGATTTCAGAATTTGAATGTCATATCCTACAACTTGGTTGTGTGCATTCTCAGATTATATCAGTATTTTGAGCTATCCAGTGTTATAGTTGCATGCTAGCTTATATTCAATTGGGAGTAGACTTAGTACCGAGCAGACTAGGGATAAAGGCTTAGCTGTCAGCTTAGGCTATGACCCTTAGTAGCAATCCCCAAGTCTCAGAACTACAGTGCCACCGTAGGTTTGAAGGAGTCAGCTGTCAGACTAAGATGCACCTCCTTGTCCCTTGTGTACATCAGCAGTGGATCCACGTCAGACTCGTTTGTTCTCATGGCAAGGTATAAACGCCCTTCCATCCAGGGTTACAGGTTGGTACCACAATTAGCTCAGCTTGGGGTATGTCGATTAGTAGTATATCCCACAGTTAGATTCATGTGCATTGACCTTGTATTCAGTACTCATGTTTAGTATTCAGATCAACATGTTATTTCATGATTTATACTTGGTCACTGCATTCATTACAACTCTCAGTTACAGTTCAGCATGTTTATTCTTATGTTCAGTTATATAGATATATATTGTTCAGTCCAGCTTGTATCCTGCATGCTCAGTACATTCAAAGTACTGACGCATACTTTTGTGCTATATCATTTAATGATGTTGGTTCAGGCACTCAGCATCCAGATCACACCTAACTTGACCTCCGGTCCGTGCTCAGCAGCTCAGTGGTGAGTCCCCAATAGTTCGGGTATAATAGACATGCCTTTATTTCAGTATTTATCTTCAGTTTTCAGTTTTGCTAGAGTTAGCTGGGGGGATGTCCCAGTAACTCATATTCAGTTAGATGGACTTTCAGACATAGACTAGATTCAGCACTTTTAGTATTGTTATTTAGTCAGTACTAAACCAGATTCTTACAAATTCATATTTCATTTGGGTTCTTCTCGCTTTCAGATATTTAATTGCTTTATCTTTCCGCACAGTACATATATTTAAACTGGTTTTACTTAGATATTCCATGCCATGGGTTAGCTTAGGGTCACTCGTGACACTAAGCACCATGTCGCACCTAGGGGGTAGCCTCGGGAGGTGACATAACCTTAGTCACAGAGCTAGGTCAGACCCAACTCTTAGCTGCCTTAGTCTTTTGGGGATCCACCATCGCTCTATTTTCTGACACCACATGCCCTAAGAAAGCGACTGAAGTCAACCAAAATTCACTATTAGAAAACTTGGCCTATAATTTCTGGTTCTTCAAGTCTAAAACAATACAAAGATGATCATCATGCTCCTCCCTACTCTTGGAGTAAATCAAAATGTCGTCAATAAACACAATGATGAACGAATACAGATAAGCTT
The DNA here is from genome assembly GCA_003996215.1 of Jaltomata sinuosa. Lineage (NCBI taxonomy): Eukaryota > Viridiplantae > Streptophyta > Magnoliopsida > Solanales > Solanaceae > Jaltomata > Jaltomata sinuosa. Next base: position 732,764 of record QJPP01000050.1, read on the forward strand.
TGAATACCCCATTCATCAAATTATGAATGCCACCGGCACATTGGTCAGCCTAAACAACATCACTAGGAACTTATAATGCCCATAGCAAGTCCGAAATGTTGTCTTAGGGATGTACTCAGGCCTAATCTTTAGCTGATGCTACCCTAATCTTAAGTCAATTTTTGAAAATACAGACGCACCCTGCAACTAGTCAAAGAGGTCATCTATGCAAGGTAAAGGATACTTGTTCCGTAGCGTAGCCTTGTTCAGTTGCCTGTAGTCTATACATATCCTCATACTACTATCCTTCTTTTTCACAAATAATATCGGAGCACCCAAATATGAAGCACTGGGATAGATAAAACCTTTATATAAGAGTTCCTGAAGCTAAGTCTTAAGTTTCCCCAATGCTGCCAGAGCCATGCGGTAAGGAGGAATAGAAATTGGGTGAGTGCCCAACTATAAGTCTATGCAAAAGTCAATGTCTCTATTCGGAGGCATGCCATGCAAATCTACCGAAAACACCTCCTGAAACTCTGAAACCACCAAAATTGACTCAATTGATAGGGACTCCACACTATCATCCCAGATTGAGCCAAGAAGGCGAAACAACCTCTCCCCACTAACTTCCTAGCCTAAATAAATGATATGATCTTGGCCGGATTAGACATGTACATACCTTCCCACTCTAATCTATCCTTACCCAGAATCTCTAGAGTTACAGTCTTAGTATTACAATTCAACACTGCATGAGATGGAGACAACCATGTCATACCCAAAATAACATTAAAATCCAACATGTCCAAAATAACCAAATATACCCAAGTCTGCAACCCCATAAACACTACATGACAAGTATGATAAATATGGGTCACTATCACAGACTCTCCAACTGGGGTAGAAACATGAATAGTGGAATTAAGAACATAACAAACCAAATCCAAACCCAAAGCAAAATTCACAGACACATATAAGTAAGTAGAACCTCAGTCAAACAATATAGAAGCCATCCTATCACAAACTAGAATTGTAACATTGATCACCGCGTCTGACGCCTCAGCCTCAAACTTTCTTGGAAAAGCATAACAATGAGCCCGATCATCAATCTGAGTAACTTCCTTGGATGGTTGTGCCACACACCCTTCCTGTGCTGCAAATTCCTTTGTCTCCTCTGCCTCCTTGGAAGTTACCTCGCCCATCATGTGGATGACCCCTAGCATAACAACCTTTAGCTGTTGGAACCATAGCCTTAGACTGTTGCTAAGTCTAATTAGTTGCCTGCCTGTGAGGGCACTCCCTATTGAAGTGACCCGGATCACCACAATAAAAGAATTCACGGTCAAGAGTAGGCCTTCTAGTAGAGGTATAAGAAGCCCCTGGCCTCTAGGAGCTGAGAACTGGTTGGCTCCTGGATGACCACATGTAGAAGCTAGCAAAGTTAACTGAATTGGACGAGAAGAATACACCTGCTGGTTGTGACCCCTGGAGTATGAACTGCTATAGTTACCTTTATTTCAGAACGTCTTGGCTAACACCTTAGCCTTCCCAACCTACCTGACCCTCTCAAATTTCTTCACATAATCCGTTACCTCATTAAAACTCTTCCCAGTTGATGTCATATGCACAGAAAACACCTGCAACTCAGTATTTAGGCCGTTCACAAATAGACAAATTCTCTCCTCTTCTATACCTAGAAGCTGAGTAGAAAAATGGGACAATGCATGTAATTTGGCCTCATAGGCTGAGACCAATATGTTACCCTACTCAAGTGATAGAAACTCATCCTTTTTATGGTCCTTGAGAGTGTGGGGCATATACTTCTCTAATAAAAGAGCATGAAACTCCATCCAGCTCAGCGAAGGTAAAGCTGATGGCTGACACTCCACATGAGACCTCCACCACTGCTTAGCATCACTCTGCAGCTGGAAGGTGATAAACTCTACGTCATGCTATTGCACAATTCCCAACTTATAAAGTCTCTCGTAATAGTCTAGAATAAACTCATAAGCATCCTTCTTCTCAATACCCTAAAACGTAGGAGTTTTTAATTTCAAGAACTTAGTCAGCATCTTATGCTCATTCTCAGTCATAACTGGAGCTAGCATCGGATGGAAGAAGTCATCAGTACCCGAAGCTGCATCCATCTTAGGAGCTGTTGTAGCCATTGCAGCCATTAGATGGGTGCATGGAACCTGATTTGCAATACCATAGGGGTGGCTCCAGCACCAACCAGTCCACTCAGAAAAGTCCACACCTGCTAAAATGCCTCAGGTATTATAGGGGGAAGGCCTGCACCTCCAGCCGGTGTCGCCTCCTCCTGTTCCATGCCTTCCTCAACAACAACCTCAACTTCTTCCTCAACCTGATCCTGGGGTGGGGAGGGGTTGCCTCTCAGTCCAGCAGCTGCCTGAGCCTCACCCCCAGCGGTGCTGCCCTCCCTCTGCCTCTACATCTGCCCATGCCTCTACCCCTCCCCCTGCCTGTAATGACCCTTCCGGTCATTTACGCGTGTTTACCTTTCTTGTACCGTTAGAGCTTGCATGTAGCGGCCCCATATCATTTATGGCTTGCTGGGACCGGTAGTTCGGTGCCCGACCATTTGCTTGGTCTTTTTGGCCAATCCTTGTTTTAGAGCTTTTAGCTTTTGAAATCGTTGACTTCAGTCAACATCCTGGGTGTACGTGCTCGGAATCGAATTCCGACAGTTCCATTAGCTCCGAAGCATGAACTTTGGTCTAGAGGGACCTTTGGTCGGGATCCGGGAGCTTTTTAGCTTGTAATTCTCTCTCGTTCTGTGTTTTCAGGTCAGTTGGGCTTGTTTGGTTGACTTTGATCTACATTCGGAGAGGACTGTCTCGGATGGAAATTCCGTCAGTGCTTTTAGCTCCGGAATGTCGAGTTTAGGCTAGAGGGACTATTGGTTTGGGTCCCTAGGCTTCCGGACTTGATTTTGGCCATTCGGTTCCATTTTGGGAATAGTTGGCTAAAGGTTGATTTTGGGCGTGGGGCCCACTTTTTATTGAATTGACATCCTATGGGATTTTCGTCGATTCCATTGGATCCGGAATGCCATTTCTAGTCGAATAGCTCTCGTCATTTGTGTTCGCGGGACCCCGAATGCATTCCCGGGGACCCATCTTGTGAAAATTTGCCTAAGGATTGGTTGCTGGTTGCTGGTGTGGGCAGCACCATGCGCCTGGACCCTGTGCCCATGCGCCCCATGCGCCCTGGCTGCCTGTGCCCTGGTGCGCCTAGCCCCTGTGCCCATGCGCCCCATGCGCCCGTGCCCTGGTGCGCCTGGCCTCTGTGCCCTGGTGCGCCTGGGCCGCCCTAGCCCCTAGGCGCTGGCAGCTTATATAGCTGGCCAGCCCTCTTTTCCCCTTTATTTCTAAAAATCCAAAAACGATATTCTCCATTAAAGATGATCCCAAGTTCTTTTACCCCATTCAGAAAGTCTTTTCTGCCGGACGACTCATAGGAGGTGAGAAGGGCCCTTACTCCGTCCCACACAGTGTATTACTATCGGCCCTACTAGGCAACATCTACCTACACAAGCTCGATCAGGAGATAGGGAGGATCCGAGTCAAAAACCTCCATATAACCATTGTTCATCCCAACTACTTGGAGGATAATATTTTGTCGATCCATGCTCGTTTGTGGACTCCTAAATCCGATAAACCCTCTCTTTAAATTCCGAATTCTCCATGGATGATAAACCCAAAACCTCCATAAATCACCTTGATCATTACCAGCAGCTTGGAGGTTAATATTTGCTGAATCTTGAGCGTTTATTGGATTCTAAATCGGGTAAGTTCTTTCGTAATTTTTCCGATTTCTTCCACGAGTTTCATTCTTTAAATTCCTTGATTTGCGGGGTGTTTTGAGCCCTAATTGTTGTCCATTTCCACTTAATTTTTGAGCATGTGCTCCCGGGATGGTAAGGAACACAGGTGTGTTTTTCATTTCCGGTTTTGGGTTACGGGGCCCACAGGCCCATTTGTGACCCGGATTTCAACCCGGTTATATTTTTGGCATTATGGGTATCGTTAGTCTTGTTTTAATCTGTAGATTGTTGTATTGATAGCGGTTTTGTGATTTGGAGCTTCCCAGAGCAGTTTGAGCCTGGACGACGCCGTCTCCGCAGCTATTCGTCGGACGACAGGTAGGTTATGGTTTTCCCCTATCTAGACTCTGCGTATATAGGCTATAACTGCATTAATTAGCATCCTCAGAGAGCTGATGCACGGTTGCACAGTTGAAGCCTTGACCATGCAGCTGACCGCATAGTGTATGCAGTGAAAAAACTTCTCCCTGCCTCCCTTGCATGATGGGTTGTGCGTTGGATCTTCAGGTTGTTCGGTCGTGCACAGTTTCTTGTCTGATTTCTCGCTTGTTCCATCCTTGTTTCATCCATTTTTCTCTCAAGTTAGGCACGTCTTCACATAGATACAAAATGACATAAATTAACAATATCCACACATAAAATATCTAACTTATCATAAAATTCACATCAAATAAGCTCATAAAACTCACATAATGTATAACTGTTAAACACCCCACACATACGTCATGGTTCGTCCTCAAGCAATCAAACTATACTTTATAGCATGGATAATCTTTTAACAACTCTCCCTAACTTTTTATGCCAGGAGTATTTAAAATAATTAAAGCATTTGTTCATAATCACCTAGCATCAGACTCGACTCAAAAGAAATTATAGTTTTCTTGTAGGGTTTTGACAGTTAAACTTTTATACGTAATTGAATCACATAAATATGTGATTTGAGGACATGTGGATTGAATGGCCCAACTGAATAGATTAGTATGCTTAGGTAAACTATAATATGATAGCTAAATAGTTAAAATATATTATTCCATCTGTTTTAATTTGTTTGTCTAGTTTATTTCAAGAAGAATGTCTCTTTCTCTTTTTGATAATTTTTTACTTCTAACTTTTCATATGGAATGTTTAAGACCGCAATATTAAAAGATATTTTTATACATTCTACATATTATTTATTTAAGACATGAGATTCAAAAGTCTTTTTTACTTTCATAAACTTTGTGTCAAGTCAAAATCAAACAAACAAATTAAAACAAGGGGAGTAATATGATAAGTAAGTAAGTGTTGCCTAATTCCGATGCCGATGACTGGCAATATCGTTGAAATCATGAAATAGCAGATCTTTTGAACAGTAAGTCTCTCGGAACATAATACAAGTACAATGCTCAATAATGAGTGGAAATCAGATGTCCTACAACAAGAAACTAAAGCACTATTTATATCTTAGCTAAAGGGAACAATATTCTCAAATCATGCTCTTATATAAGCCATTAATTCTATGTTATTGTGGCTGAATAACGTCCGACAACAATCTTGGATTCTCTCATAATGGTTGAACTTTCAAACCTCATCTTATCTTATGTGGTCTATCACTTGTATCCATTGTTTCATCTCTAGAGATAGATGGGCTCACACTGTGGTACATGTCTCTAACTTGCGTCCGACTTGTCGCTTTTTCCACGTGTCACATGTTGATTTTTCTATCTGTTGAGTATGAAATTTATCCTATACATTAAGCAGGTTGATTTTCTCCTTTCCTCACTTTTTCACCATACTTCTCACCCCTCACTCCCCTCCGTCCACACACACACTTACATTTTGTGATAAATCTCAAATAGAGTGCCGTTTTGGGAATTCAGGTAGCATAAGATCAACTTTCATCACAAGAATAGGGAAAGGGTCCAAATTTGATTATCAAAAGAATGGGAATAATTTATTAGGCATAAAAGGACTTACTAGGGCGTTCTGATAAAAACATGGTTATTCATTTGAGGCTAAAAGGATAGTAAAGAAGGCCTATGATCCTTTCTCAAATTACTAGTATCCTAAGATGTTGCCTCAAATCACTACGCAGTCAAGTTCTAGTTCTTGTCAAAGAAAGACTACTAATTAAGAATTTCTCACCATACACATTCTCAAATATTAGTAAACTCAATTTTAATTGTGAACAAGCTTATTCAATTTTGTCAACAAAGTGAGAATACATCATATAGGCTGGATACAGTCAACTCCACCTCTAAGTCTTGTTCGATAATTCAAGATAATTTTAATCCTAAAATTGTTTGTTTCAAAAATATTACAACCATAATAAAAAATCAAACATGAAACCCATCAACTTAAAAGTCAAGAAATTATCCTAAATAAAAAAAAATGCTTTTTTGGTTTTCTTATTTTTTGGAATAAATAACACATAAAATAAAAATATTTAAAGAGAAATACATATATGCAATGCCCCCATACTTAAAACATGGCATGTGTCCATGACATAAAAAATGTAGAAAGTAGAGGGAACTCCCCTGATTGTGTTAGTCAGTTTCAAAAATAATGTCATGGTCCATTTGGAAGGCCTAGCCAAGTGTGCTCAACCACGCCGTGATCTTGTCCTTAGACTTCTCCTTTTTCACTGTAGTGTGTCTTACTTGTTGTTCATCCCATCCAATGAGGTTTGCATCCTCGATACCTCTTTTTTTAACTTCGTGGACCTATCCTTTCATGAGTTGCTTGAAGTGCTCCCACACCTTGAGTCGGTAGTATATTAGTCACAGAAGCCTCTACATTTACATCCTCCTCCTCTATCGAGTCATGATTTTTCACCGCCCAAATCTCCTAAATTTTCTACCTCTTTGCAAATAGTCATTCTGTCAGCATGGAACTTGGGTTCAACCATAAGGTAAACATCAAACATTTTCTTCAGAGGGAATCCGGTTAGTTGATACAATTGTGTGACAAAGAAAGGGGAGAAAATTCATATTTCTACTTGGTCAACTTTCCCAATATCTCATCGAGTATGATCTTTTAAATTATTGAAGTCATTCTCAGTTAGCCAATACAGAATAAGTGTAGTTCGATGATCAATAATCTCGGTAGTGTTTCCCAAAAGAGTGAGCCAAATATTTATTATGTGCATCCAACACTTACTATCAGTTGTCAAGTTATTGAAGTTCAATGTAATGACTCTTCCAGTTATTTTCATATGTACGCTTTTCTTGTACTGTTAGAGCTTTCTTGTAGCGGCCCCAAGTCATTTATGGCTTGCCGGGACCGGTGATTCGGTGCCCTGGCTTTTCGGTTGGTCTTTATGACCAATTCCCTGTCTTAGGAGCTGAGTATCAAAATCGTGTGATGATGATTTGCGATCGTATGACCTCAGCAAGCCTTGTGAAAAGGTCAATCGTGATTTGTGGTGTCATAGCATTCCCGAGAATGAGGTGTTTTCATTTGAAAATTTTATTAACACCGCGCGTATTTGAAAATATTTGATTTAAATCAGAATTTGATAAAAAAAATTATTTTTCTAAAAATATATTAAATATTTATGAAAAACATATACTTTGTTATGATATATTTGTGTATGTATTTATTTTATAAGAAGTTTTATAAATTATTAATATTTTAACGGAGATAGTAAATTGAGTTATGTTAAAAATTATTATTATAATATAGTAGGCCTTATTTGAAATAATTTTCTATTAATTATGATATATTCAAAAATTTATATATATTTTACCACGAACCTATGCAACACCCGAGTACATATATAACGGGATAAAATCAAAATGGATGTTGTCACCTCCACTTCCACGTGGAAGTGGAGGGAGTGTACAACCAATATCCTTTTAATGTGCTGGTAGTGGCAAGTTAGCTATTAAATAAGTATGAGGCTTATATATATCTTAGCTAAGGTTAACTCAAGTCAGGTAAATAGTGCATCTAATATTGGTGATATATATAGATGGATAGGTGATGAACTTGGTATATATAAAACCAAGTGAACCATTTGTAGTTACTGTGCACGAACATATCTATGTGAACCTTCAAGTTTTTATCATTCATTTTTCTTCACGGATGCAAGTGCTGCCATTATATTTACTTATTCACGTGGAAATCAAGTAGGATGGAAAGAAAATATATTGATGTTTTACTCGATCATCGAAGCAAAATTGATTATGTACGTCAAGTTATTCAAGTCCAAATTCGAGTTGATTTCATTTCGGTGCTTTTCAGAGAGGTTCGATCTTGTCATCGGACGACAGGTAGGTTATGGTCTAACTCTTGTAGACTTTGCATATATAGGATAAAATTATATTAATAGACATCCTTGGATTGGGCTTTTTAACTTGGTACCACAGACCTTGACCGCTTCTTCATGTCCAATTCTTTCTTTCCTCTGATGGTTGTAGTATTTGTTATAGACGATATTATCACCCTTGTGGTCCTGTGTGGTCTTGTATTGACACTAGAACATAGAAGGTGGGTTATTGGGAATATCCGCGAGTCCCAGACATAGAAATATCTTTCTAGGCTGGTTATGCTTGCTGAGTAGCTGTGGGTCTGTGCAGGGCTGATAGGTTTATTGTGAGATGTTGGGCGGCTATTTGTGTTGATCATTCATTTCCATGCATATAGAAGAGGCTTTATCCATGTTTTACTACGATTTTGGCTTCGGACCTACTGGAATATTTTTCTAAACCTTGCATGGCCCCGGGGGCCTGTTTTTTATGGAAATGAATTGGAAAATGGTTTGATTTAACTGGTGGATCTTCTTGGGGTAAAGAAAGTTAAATTTTGATTTCTATCACCAGTTTTACTATTAATGCTAGACTCGGTAGGGCCGGGGTGCTAGTTGAATTTTCTTACTACTTGAGATAATTTTAGTCTCTGTCGGACTGAGCACCTGATACCTACTGGGTACCTTATACTTCGCATTTGTTGTTCACCCTACACACTGCATCTTCTGGTGCAGATCCTAGTGTGAGCCATTGCCATTAGCTCGTAGAGACTCGTGCGAGGTGCTATTTTGGTGATATTCTGGACTGAGGGTGAGCTCTTGGCGATCGGATCTTGGATTTTGGTTATCTTTTAATTATGTACTATATATCTACTCGGAGACAGCTTGTAAATATTATTTTGGATCCTTTGTATTCCTTATGTAGATCCGGCTCTTATACACTATGATACCAGATTTTGGATTTGGTTTAGCTTCCGCATTGTATGCATATTACTCCTGTTATCTATTTTATTTATCATGTTACTTTGCTTCCACTTTTTAAACTGTTCTTCCGCTTAGATTGTTAGATAGTAGCTCATTACTGACCGTTCCGGGCTACGGGGATTGATTCGCCTACTGGAGGGTTGTAGGTGCCATCATGACCAAAAAATCAGGTCGTGACATTCAATTTGTAGTCCCTCACCATCCATTGTACCTCCTTCTCGGGTGTGCAAATAGTCTCAAGGAACATTGACCACCAGTTCGACTCCCAAAATTGGTCTAAATCACAAACCAAAATTTTGAACTTTGGTATATTATACACATTTTGGATGGCTTCAACTGAAATTTGAAGTCCACCTTCTTTCTTCGCACTGTGCACACATAGTCCTCGTGCTTCAAGCAGTTAGCCTTGAATTCTTGCACTATTAGGTTGGCTTCATCGGGTTCTTCAAGAAAAATTTACTACATTGTGCACGATCGCACAACCTTTTTTTCATTTTCTCACTTGTTTCTTCTTTGATTCATTTACCTTGCACTTAATTTAGGTCATTCTACATATGTATATAAAGCTATGCAAATTAGCAATACTCTCATATAAAATCTCTAACTTCACATAATATCACATCATATAAGATAACAAAACTCAAGGAATATCTAACCATCAGTAAACCATAATAAAAGTTAGTATTACGGAGTTAAATTTGAATAGAGATAACTGAGATTATCCCTAAATTTTAACCAAATAAGTTGTATATATTTTTTTGAGTAATTTTCATAAAGAGCTATAGTTTGGACCATAATCATAAATAATAGTTATAGTTTACTTAATTACAATTCTCAACAAAGTCAATCTCTCTCTCTTGCTACTCTCTCTCTCTCTCTCTCTCTTGCCAGTCTCCTCCATCTCCCCCCTCTCTCGACCTTTCTCAATTTTTTTCTAGTTCTCCCTGTCTCTCTCTCCCTCTCTCTCCACCCCTCTCTCTCCCTACTCAAAATCCTTCTAAAACTCTAGTCCTTCCTTTCTTGTTCAGATTCATAAACTTTTTTAAACCTTCAAAGATCCAATCTTTATCAATTTCTAGAGATGAAAATTTTGAGGAATCCATTCTTGATGTATCATAGATACAGACTGTATCAATAAAGAGTAATCTTAGAATGTATCAGATGTATTAGACTCTTCTTCATTTTTGAAATTTCTCTTCTTCTTTATTGTTCTGGAGAAATTCAAACATTGTATCATAGATACAAATGATACAAATTGTATCAAAAAAATCTCAGAATGTATCAGACTTTTTACTGATACATAGATATAATTGGTTATATAAATATATATCAATCGAAGATTCTTGATGTATCATAGATACAGACTGTATCAATAAAGAGTAATCTTAGAATGTATCAGATGTATTAGACTCTTCTTCATTTTTGAAATTTCTCTTCTTCTTTATTGTTCTGGAGAAATTCAAACATTGTATCATAGATACAAACGATACAAACTGTATCAAAAAAATCTCAGAATGTATCAGACTTTTTACTGATACATAGATATAATTGGTTATATAAATATATATCAATCGAAGAAGAAGAGAAGATTTAAAAGAATTCTGACACATAGATACAATTGGAGTTCTAATACAATTATATACAATTGATACATAGATACATAGAAGAAAAAAAGATTCAAAAAATATTCAAAATATGTATCAGTCGAAGAAGAAGAGAAGATTTAAAGGAATTCTAATACATAGAAACAATAAGAATTTTGATACAATTATGTACAATTGATACATAGAAACATAGAACAAGAGAAGGTTCAAAAGGAATTCTAATGTGTCTGTATCCCAAAATTCTGATACATAAATACAATTAAAATTCTGATATAATTATGTACAATTGATACATTGATACATAAAAGAAGAGAAGATTCAAAAGAAATTCTAATATTTTCGTATCCCAAAATTCTGATATATAGATACAATTATGTACAATTGATATATAGAAGAAGAGATGATTCAAAAAAAATTCTGATAATGTAATTTCATCGAAGAAGAAGAAAATTTGACAAATTCGACAAAAGTTTTTTTGATACTACAATTTTCTCAGATTTGATACATTAGAGAGACACAAAAATACGACAAGTTTCAGCATTCTATGGCACTATTGATTAGCAAAGCAAATGAGGTAGTCGATGGTTGTGTAAGCAATAAAGTTCTTGACTGGTGTCTCATACTTTGACTCGTGGACCTCATAGAGGATATTAGAGCAGAGGTAGATTGGATCCAAAGCATTGAGGTTGACCCAACATCACATGGTACCATTAAGAGAGAGAGAGAGAGGGGAACGTGAGAAGAGAAAGGAGAGAGAAGGGGAGAGGGAGAGAGAAGGAGGAGAGTGGAGAGTGAGAGAGGGAGATAGATGAGAGGTTTGCTATAAAATCTTAGTATAGTTATATTAGATAATATTTTAAAATTATAACTATGTATCATAAATATACTAGCTATCTTTACCTAATTAAATAAAAAAAAATCCCTTCTTTTTTATACGTTCCAAAATATCTGTACAAAGAATCTAATTTTGGTGGACATGTAAAAAAACTTTCCGTGTAGTTAACATGTAAGTAGTGAAGCTTGATTGTTCTTTTGGCTGATAGAGACAATTCTGAGCTATTATTCATCTCTCTAACTATTTTTTATCTTTTTTTTTCTTCCATTCTTTTTGGGGAATCTATATATATTACGTAAAATTTAAGAAGTTTGAAATTCTCTAGTGTCTATCAGAATACTAAACGGAATAATGGTGTCAAATTTATTTTTCTAAAGCGGACGGACTCAATCGGTAAAGGATTAAATTAAATAAAAATATTGTTCAAAAACTTACGATCTAAATCGTTTAATATAAAGTTGATTTGTCAGAAAATAAACTTATGGATTTTCGAGGAACTCCATCGATTTTTTTCAATACAGATCTAGAAAACATACACCAGGCGTGCCATGAGCTCCCGGTTTAGCAATAGAAGCAGAGGCGATTCTAGGATCTCTAGAACATTGGTATACCACTAAGAAGAAAAATATGCATTTAGTAGGAATTAAATCCCTAGTCCTCAAGGTAAATAACTCAACCTTTAACCATGTGCACCTTTTAATCTTCTTGTAGCATGGTTGCCAATAGGTAATATTATACTAATTTCAAAATATATATACATAAAGTATCTAGTTTTACGGAGAGATCACGAGTTCACATGCCCCATTCTTTTAATGTAAATTTGCCCCTGAATAGAAGTATCTTTTTTTCTTTTTCTTTTCCCCATACGTTTTGAATTCCTTCAATTATAAGTGCTGGAACGGGGTTGCCTTAGCTACTGTGGTGTACATATGCTTAGGGTTTAGTTAATTTTGCACTGATTTTGCTTAGATTGAATTTAGATTTTCACTCTAGTGTCTACCAGAATACTAAACGGAATAATGGTGTCAAATTTATTTTTCTAAAATGGACGGACTCAATCGGTAAAGGATTAAATTAAATAAAAATATTGTTCAAAAACTTACGATCTAAATCGTTTAATATAAATTTGATTTGTCAAAAAATAAACTTATGGATTTTCGAGGAACTCCATCGATTTTTTTCAATACAGATCTAGAAAACATACACCAGGCGTGCCATGAGCTCCCGGTTTAGCAATAGAAGCAGAGGCGATTCTAGGATCTCTAGAACATTGGTATACCACTAAGAAGAAAAATATGCATTTAGTAGGAATTAAATCCCTAGTCCTCAAGGTAAATAACTCAACCTTTAACCATGTGCACCTTTTAATCTTCTTGTAGCATGGTTGCCAATAGGTAATATTATACTAATTTCAAAATATATATACATAAAGTATCTAGTTTTACGGAGAGATCACGAGTTCACATGCCCCATTCTTTTAATGTAAATTTGCCCCTGAATAGAAGTATCTTTTTTTCTTTTTCTTTTCCCCATACGTTTTGAATTCCTTCAATTATAAGTGCTGGAACGGGGTTGCCTTAGCTACTGTGGTGTACATATGCTTAGGGTTTAGTTAATTTTGCACTGATTTTGCTTAGATTGAATTTAGATTTTCACTCTAGTGTCTACCAGAATACTAAACGGAATAATGGTGTCAAATTTATTTTTCTAAAATGGACGGACTCAATCGGTAAAGGATTAAATTAAATAAAAATATTGTTCAAAAACTTACGATCTAAATCGTTTAATATAAATTTGATTTGTCAAAAAATAAACTTATGGATTTTCGAGGAACTCCATCGATTTTTTTCAATACAGATCTAGAAAACATACACCAGGCGTGCCATGAGCTCCCGGTTTAGCAATAGAAGCAGAGGCGATTCTAGGATCTCTAGAACATGGGTATACCACTAAGAAGAAAAATATGCATTTAGTAGGAATTGATCCCTAGTCCTCAAGGTAAATAACTAAACCTTTAACCATGTGCACCTTTTAATCTTCTTGTAGCATGGTTGACAATAGGTAATATTATACTAATTTCAAAAAATATATACATAAAGTATCTAGTTTTACGGAGAGATCACGAGTTCACATGCCCCATTCTTTTAATGTAAATTTGCCCCTGAATAGAAGTATCTTTTTTTCTTTTTCTTTTCACCGTACGTTTTGAATTCCTTCAATTATAAGTTTAGGGTTTAGTTAATTTTGCACTGATTTTGCTTAGATTGAATTTAGATTTTCACTCTAGTGTCTATCAGAATACTAAACGGAATAATGGTGTCAAATTTATTTTTCTAAAACGGACGGACTCAATCGGTAAAGGATTAAATTAAATAAAAATATTGTTCAAAAACTTACGATCTAAATCGTTTAATATAAATTTGATTTGTCAAAAAATAAACTGATGGATTTTCGAGGAACTTCATCGATTTTTTTCAATACAGATCTAGAAAACATACACCAGGCGTGCCATGAGCTCCCGGTTTAGCAATAGAAGCAGAGGCAATTCTAGGATCTCTAAAACATGGGTATACCACTAAGAAGAAAAATATGCATTTAGTGGGAATTGATCCCTTGTCCTCAAGGTAAATAACTCAACCTTTAACCATGTGCACCTTTTAATCTTCTTGTAGCATGGTTGCCAATAGGTAATATTATACTAATTTCAAAAAATATATACATAAAGTATCTAGTTTTACGGAGAGATCACGAGTTCACATGCCCCATTCTTTTAATGTAAATTTGCCCCTGAATAGAAGTATCTTTTTTTCTTTTTCTTTTCACCGTACATTTTGAATTCCTTCAATTATAAGTTTAGGGTTTAGTTAATTTTGCACTGATTTTGCTTAGATTGAATTTAGATTTTCATTGATTTGGCCTATAGCCCACCCTTTAACCAACGATCTGTAATTGTCACAAAAGAGTAGTGATTCAGTTTGTTGGGATTTATTTTGCATGGACTAAAGGGAGTATTTAAATTAGTTACGACATGAACTATCAAAGTATCTAATCATGTTTTCTTCTAAAATCTAAAAATTGTTGTTCTTACGAATAAGTAAAGCACAAATCTCTTTAAGCCTTTCACTCAAGTTGAACACTTTGTGTGGTCCATGTCAAAAGTGATACATTCAAAAAGTTTTATCTAGTCTAGTGTTAAGATAGGATGCTTAATACAATTAATTATAGATGGAATGAAGAACCTAGAAATGATGATCGAGTTGTCTATATATATATATATATATATTATATTATTATTATACTATTCTAAAAATGAAAAGCCACTTAGTTGAAAGTTAGATTACAAAAATACCCCTTTAAATATTGGTTGATATTATTACCCTCAATTCTAAATCAAAACTCTACCCATTGCATTAATTACAACCCCCTAAATTCTAACAACTAAAACTCCTTATTAGTTGGCTCATGGCTGCTTTGTCTTAACACGTTTAGTTGGCTCATGGCTGCTTTATCTTAACACGTTCAAATTTTAATAACCATAACCTCATTTATTGGCTGCATTAACCTAGAAATAACCCCAAATTCTAACAACCAAAATCCCATATTTCTTGGAGTAAATACTAATAATAGCTATAATAAATACTAATTTCTCTAATTCAATCGTGCAAAAGAATATTGATAATGATAGATAATTTAATAATTAATAGTAAGTATGTGGTTTAATAAAATTCTATTAAATTCTAAATTATTGTTACAAAAGTTAATTAATTACTATGAAAACTTACACCAAATAATGGCTCTGTAGCCTTTTCTAATCTTTTGGTTTGCGTTCATTTTATAAATAACACTATATAAATAGACATCATCCATATATCTAATCTACACCATTGGATTGCTTCAACCCAACAGGTATGTAACAATTTACCTAAGGTTTTTCTTTCATTTTATTTGCTCATTTCAATACGTAATATAGTGAATATTTTTTATATTCTATGTTAAATTTATTCTTTTTCATCATTATTTAACTTCTTATTTTTCATGTTGATCATTAACAACGTCAAATGCTGATCGTGGTGAAAAATTATGACAAAAGAATGGGACATTATCCAAAGTGCCAATTATGTAATTTATTTTTGCATAAAATTGTGTTTCATCCCTATTTTCTCTGTGGGATTAAGCATTACGTTCCTTTGCTTCTTTCTTATTTGCATTGGTTCGCTTTTGTCCTTTGTCCATGTAATATAAGATCTCTTGGTATTTTTTCTTTAGAAATTCAAGCTTTGTTTTGTTAATTAACTTTATTGCACAAACTGGTGGAGTATGTGAGCATGTGTCTATAAACCTAATAACATAAAAATGTAACACTCAATACATATTAATTTTTAAATGTCAAATTTACTTTAAATGTTTAAATTTTGCAGGTCCGGAGAGTATCTAAACATTGGACGGCCAATAAAGAAGTCATTCCAATACATTAAGGGATCGTTTGGTAGAGTGTATTAGATAAATAATACATGTATTAAGTGTGGTATTACTTAATACTTTGTTTGGTAGCAATTTTGGGACAATGTATAACTAATACATGTATTAGTTATACACCCTATTTGGTATTTTAGGGTGTATAACTAATACCTTCCATTTGGTGGTATTAGTAATACTTGAGTTTTAATACCATGAGATAAAATATGTAAAGATAAAAATATCCTCAAGTTTCCTTTAAATATTTTATATATTCTTCCTATATTTTTATTTATTTTCTTGGTTTTCATTCTTTATATTTGTACTAGTAACGTACCCGCACGATGCGCGAAAAATATTTTAAAAAAAATTATCTTCAAAAAAAATTATATTTGAGGACACTCAATAAAAAATTTATTATAATCATGCCACAAAATTTTCTCTTAGATCTAAAATAATAACCGACAATGAAATTTTGCATGATAAGAAGACATGTATTTCACTTTTTTACTAACATGTAGCTAAGTTTCATTCGAATAAGTCTAAAACAATTACAAGTTATAATGACTTCAAAAAAAATCATATATATATATATATTCACACTCATTTTTTTAGTCCACTTGATCATCATTTATTATTAAAATTTTCAAACTTTAGAAAAGAAACTTAACCATTCAACCTACTTTAATCATCGTACAATGCATAAGGTTATAAAATTATCACTATAAAAAATAATCTTAAAAAATTAACCATGACTCAAAAAAGATTCATTTCTATTTGAAAACGTTAATAAAAATTGGGAGCTCAATAATAAAAATTTATGAATAACTTATTTTCAATTTATCAATATGAAACTTTTCTCCAGATAATTTAAGTGAGAATATCAAAAAAAAAATTATTTCTCATTTTTAAGAATGAGTAATAACTAATAAAGCTTTGTAAAGAATGTACACAAACCTATAAAATATGAAAGGTATTTTGTAAACAAATATGTGATGACCCTTCCGGTCATCTTCGCGTTTGCGCATTCATTGTACTGTTAGAGCTTTCCTGTAGCGGCCCCAAGTCATTTATGTCTTGCTGGGACCGGTAGTTCGGTGCCCTGGTCGTTCATTTGTTAACATCGTTGACTTTAGTCAACATTCTTAGCTAACGTGCTCGAAATTAAAGTCTGACAGTTTCGTTAGCTCTGTGGCGTTGAGTTTGGTCTGGTTGGACCTTCAGTTAAGGCCTGAGAACTTCCGGTGTGGGTTTTGGGTGATTTTCTCTATTTTCAGGCCATTTGGAGTTGAAAGTGTAACTTTGGGTGGCTTTCGACGATCGGAGTGTCGGATTCAAAGTCTGATAATTCCATCAGCTCCGGAATGATGAGTTTGGGATGGGAAGATGGTTGGTTTGGGTTCCAGGTGAGCCGGACTCATTTCGAGCCTTTGGGTTCCTTTTCGTTAGTGTTGACTTGGGTCAACATTTCATCGAAACGATCTTGTATGGAAGTTTCATTGATTCCGTTGAGTCTGGAACGTCGTTTCCACTCTGTTAGCATTATTAGTTTCTGAATATCGGTTTCCAATTTTGCCCCGAATGCCCCGTCGAGCTTTGAAAAGTTGCAGACTTTTTCCTGTTGCAGGTGCAGGCATCAAGCCTCTATCGCGATCGCGAGCCTCACCCTTCGCGACCGCGATGAAGCGCCTGGCATCGTGTTCTTCGCGATCGCGAGATCTTCGGTCGCGATCACGATGAAGTCCCTCATTCTCTGTTCTTCGCGACGGCCTAGCCAGTGTGGTCCTTGCGACCGCGAGGGGTTCTTCGTGATCGCGATGAAGGACCCCTAGCAGTATAAAACTTTTTCTTTTCATATTTCCAGCCATTCTATCTCATTTTTCTCCAACTCTAACTTGCCCAAACCCTCTCTAACCTGCTCAAACCAGTACACCCTTGAAGAATTCCCGTACCCTCGAGAAATTCGTGTTCCATTGGTGTTTTGTAAGTTTTCCTCTCCTCCTTAGTTGTCTTCTCCAATTATCTAAACCTCTATTGTTATGAATCCTTGGAGCTCAAATTTTGGTTGTAGATTCTGTCCGGGAGGAGTGCATGCTTGGCAGGCCTGCCCTTATCCAGATTCTTGGCGTGATTCTTCTTTTTGGGTAGGTGATTCTTGTCGATTTCCAATTCCTCTTTCCGAAAATTCTATTGTTGTGTTCCTAGCATTAGGGGTTGTTTTAGCTCAAATTTTTAGCACAATTTCCTTATTTTCTCGGGCATGTACTCCATTGGTCATCGTGATCATAATATGAGTTTTCATTTTCGGTTTTGAGTTGTGGGCCCACTTTTGACCCAAATTTTGATCCAGCTACAATTATGGCGATATGAGTATCGTTAGACTCATTTTAACGTAGTGTTTATGTTTGTGATAGTTTGATTATCATTTGGGATCTCTCGGAGCGATTTGGGCTTGGACATTGTTGTTCGGGCAACTTATCATCGGACGACAGGTAGGTTACGATCTAAACTCCCTAGACTTAGCATATATTGAATAAAATTGTTCTAGCTGGCATCCTTGGGTTGGGTTATTAGGTTTGTACCACAGACCATGACCATTTTTTCATGATTCACACTGTTTCTTCTCTCCGTTATGTGTAGTATTCTTAGTAGTTGATGCTATCACCCTTATGGCCCTGTGTGGCCTTGTTTGACTCTGGAACATAGACGGTGGGTTATTCGGGGGTGCCCGTGAGTCTCGAGCATCGTTATCATGATATTATGCTGGCTATCTATGCTATAGAGCGATTGAAGCCTGTGCAGGGCTGATAGGTTGTTGTGGGCCGGGGGCCACAGTTGTGATTGTGTATGCCATTCACCATGCATATAGATGGGGGGAGTTTTTCTTGATTTTACTATGATTTTGGCTTCGGGCCTACTTGGACTAATTTTCTAAAATTTGCATGGCTCGTGGGGCCTATTTTTGGTAAAAATGATCTAAAGGGGGTTTGGTAACGTTTTGATGGGTCTTCTTGGGGTAAGGGAGTTTTAAAGGATATTTTCTCACTAGTTCCACTCTTACTGGACTCGACGGGGTCGAGTGCTAGACTTATTTCCTATAGCTTCCGGGTTGATGTTGGACTAGGCGGGGTCATATGCTAGGGCTATTAGACTTACTGTTTTAGACCTGGATACCCTCCAGGTAGCTTTACTTGGGGATTGATTCGATATTGTGGGGCATCTAGTATGTTAGTCGGGGGCCTCCATAGATATTACCATTCCAGACCAGAGGCTGCGATCTGCGGGTACCGGAGGGGGGGTGTACAGTGTAGTAGGGGTATACGGGTGTGACCTTTCATGGATCCTGCCTTCTAGGCCTTATAGATTGCCGAAAGCGGGTGACATACGGTACTACTATCACTCTTGACTTAGCATGGCATCACATCATTCATCTGTGTGAGGTACCATCCTTGTTTGCTGTTTGTTGATTGTACGCTCTGGTAGTATGGGATGTCGGAGGGTTTTGGTTTCACTTGTTTGCGTTCTCCGATTGTATGGGCGGCCGGGGGACTGTAGGTATACTCTTGTTCTTTACCATGATACCATCCCTACTGTCCCAGTTATGATTTTGAGACATTATTCTACAACGTTGTTAGTACTGGTTCTGAGAGTGATATTATTAGTTTGGGTATTGATTCCTGGTTTCCGAGCATGTCTATCTTCACTCTCCTCTCCCATTCCTTATACTTTGAGGTTACCTGTCACGCTTCGAGCCTATGCCCTAGACATAACACGGGACCTGAGACCACAAGTGATCCCAAGATAACCCTTCTTATTGGCATGATTCATGAGCAACTAAATAGAAATAGATAAACTGAAGAATATTATGCGGAAGCTGAAACATATGATGAGCTCTTAAGGAATACTGTAATAAACTAAAGTTTTATAAACTGAAATACAACTCTTTTGATAAAAATGATACAATTGATTGACTGACTGACTGTCTATGAAGCCTCTACTAACACTGACTAAAGTTATCCGGGACATGACCCCCAACTATTTTACGTCAATGCATAATAACTGAATTAACTACTAAAACTACTAACGGGCTGGAGTTCCCGAAGAAGGAGAACTCAATCTCTGCTAACTGGGAGTTGTGATCCGTCTAACTATGATCCTGGGAGCTAGCACTGAAACCTACATCATTAAATGATGCAGCATAAAAAGGTATGTGATCAGTACTTTGAATGTACTGAGAATGTGAGATAAAGTACTAACTGTAAATCATGAAAAGATACATGTATACTATAAGCATGGCTGAAAATTGAACTATGTAAACATGTATTTATTAGAACATAACTGAAAGCTGGACTAAGTATGAATATCTGAGAATGCATAAGTCAATGCTATAAAACATGGCCTCTTTTACTGAAGAGTATAAAATATTTCTGGGTTGCAAACTGTGAGATACATAGACTATGAGATAACTAAGCACGCTAGAAATATTGATGAGTTGTTTAAAACTGTAAGTTGTATCTGTAGTACTCAGGCCCAAACATAATATGCACAAAATCTGATATGTAAGGATATTCTGAAAAATGTAATTTAAAAACTGTAAAACTGGACTAAGGGCCTAGTACATAATTACTGAGTCTAATTCTGTGGGAGAGTATGTTAACCGACATAAACCACGTGATCTAAATGTAGAGTTCGATGTATATGCCCCATCGAGAGGACCCAATATACCTTGCCAGGGTATAAAGGTATGGCTGGTGTGATCACTAGTTTTGGGGCCCAACTGAGGGGCTAAATAACCTACGATGGCACGTAGTTCTGGGACTTTAGGTACGCTGAACCTTAGTCCAACTCGGTGCTAAGTACTACTCCCAAACTGAATTCTAATAGCTCTTTTAAAATTGGAGCTCTAGAATGATGCATCCGAACATAAGTAAATTGAATGATTTCTGAAAGACTGCATAACTAAAAACTATTCATAAAGCATGTGGACATATCTAGATGTCATACTAATCATGAAGTTTACTGAGTTCGTAATCATTGATGGAATATCCAGATACCATGCTAATCACGAAACTTACTAAGTTCATCATTATTGATGGCATGTCTTGAAGGTCTATATTTAAAATATATGCTTGTAAAACATACTGAAGGTAAGATGAATCCTGCTAAATCATGCATAGTTCTTTCTTACTAAAATAACTGGATTGAAAATCATGCATACTTATATAGACTGAATGCTGACAATCTGAGCTGAGCTCTAAAGGAGAAGTTAACTCATGAGAAGTTTCGAAGAAAACGTGTAGACTGAAAACTAACTAGTTTCATGCTTGTGAAGTAATTTAGGTCAAATTCTGAAGAAAACTCATTCTTATGAAAATACTATAATTTTAGGCTAAATTCTCAATTTCTTAAAGTTCTTGTAAAGACTCATGCAAGTCACTGAAAACATGGGGTTAATCTTCTAAAATAATACATAAATCATGTAGGAATCATAAGGACTGAATTCTGTAAAATTAAGCATGATTGGGTAAGAACCCTAGTTTCACAACTTGTAAAATCGTATGAAAATCTGAAACGTTGGGCATAAGGGAGAACTAAACTCTTACTGAATACCCACATACCTGGTGGAAGATGATTCTTGAATTAGTGAAGGAGGTAGAAGGTGATCCTTGAATTAGTGAAGGGGTTCTGAAGCTTTGGAGAAGGAAGCCCTAGGTTGAACTTGGAGAAAAATGCATTTTTTTCTCCTTGAAACTGACTTGAGAGAAAACTAACTTGTTTAAATAAAAGTGTTGGAAAAAAAACGTGATGAAAATACCCTAAGGGTCCTATTTATAGGCAATAGAAAACCAAATCTGGATTGGTCTAGGAAGGAAAAACGCATCCAAAATGGTCGCCAAAATGAACCATTTTCCCAGAAAATGGAATGTTGTCTTGAGCATTTTAACTCCTTGAAATTTAGGAGTTTCTAGTTCTGAAAACGGTTGGGAAAATAGACCGTTGTCCCGTCCGTTTTAACTTGCAAAATTTGACAGACTTCTGGTTAGACAGACGTCTTCTTGGTAAACTGATCATAAATTTTTACTCCGGACTTGGATGAATGTAAGGTTAGTGGCGTTGGAAAGAAGACGCAAAGCCCTTTAATTTGGTGTGTCATAGGACACCTAAATCTTTATATTCTAGGAGTTATGATTATTTGAAATTGACTCTTGAAAAATCTTACACTAAAACTCAATCGGTAAGGAAGCTTTCAACTCAACTTTGAGCTAGAGGTTCTTTATGAACTCAATTCATATCGAATACACTTCCCACACATAAGTATTGATATCAACACCTATTTATCATTTAAAATCATCTGGTTTGGATCTAACAACATATAAAAATGGTCTGGATCTTAGCTTAGAATTTTTGGGGTGTTATAATATCTCCCCCTTGGGATCATTCGTCCTCGAATGAAGACTAACTAGGCTGAGGTGGTGGGGAAAGAGCTGCAATCCCACCAACTGAGTTCTAAAACCTGGAGTACTGACATGGTAACTAATTTCCGACTGAAATATGAACTGATCTAGGTTTATAAGGCATGTATGCATACTGAGATCATAAGAACACTGATAGGACAGGAAACTGAATGTCCAACATGATAACTGATCTGGAGCAAGAGTAGGGTCTCAGCTGAAACTCATAGAGAATAAACTCAATCTTTAGAAATCACAATTTACTGGAAGGAGCATCAAACTGAGAGGAATAGCTATACGAGAAAACTATTCTTTTCTAAACTAAACTTACTAGCATGGACTGAACTGAGCATAGGGCCTTCTGACCTTAGGAGTGATTACTGGCAGGTCTGAACTGGTCTGATATGAGGGGTCTACAATCTTGCTAGCTGAAGCTATTGGACATAAAGTATGAGCACTCTGAGAAGGGAGTAAGAACAAGACTATTCCCGCCTCACACAATACAGTCGACAACTTTTAAGCTTAGGAACACTCTTTTTAACTACACCAACTTCTCTGAATACCATGCTTACCCTTTTGCAACTTAAATTCTCATCAATGCATATATAGATGTTATGGTCTGTGTCTAACTACCTACTTTCACCATTTTCAAGCCTATATCAACTAAATCTCTTGCATCTGGAGTTATCTTCCAAGAATGATATTCTTTCTTATCACAAAAATCAACTAACCTTGAGTTCTAATCAATGGGTCACTAGTCGCCTAAGGAAAAAGCCTACATGTATTCCATCACGACATTCAATCCTATCACTATGATCATCTTATGGCTTCTCTATAGCTAACACTATCTGAGACTTCTCCTCTTCCCTAGCATAACTGGAAGCTGCAGCTTCAAGAACTTCTACAATGAGACATACAAAAATTTCTCATCTATCTATTACATAGGAATAATCCTTACCTTGCATTTTTCCCACACTTACTATCTAAGGTGGAACCAATACATCAAAGAGAAAAATCCAATACTTCCCATCTAAGCTACTACTTAGCTCCCTCAACTAACACTATGACAACATAGGCCAAGATCACTAAAGGAATAGAGTGGGAGCATGAGCATCATGCATGTAGGAATACTGACAGTCTTGACTTATACTTAACATGATCTAGCCACTCAAAATAAGGTCTGAGAAGTTAAGTGCAAAGGCTTGAGTGTCTCACATTCTGGACATATGAAGCATGGTTAGAGTAAGAAAATCATCAACAAGAACTGTTCAAGAAATCTGTTCTAAGCATATACATGACGTAACATAATTTCACTAGCCATTAAGGCATATCTTGAAGACTGGACTGAGTACATAGAACTGAGCATACTGTGAGGCATGAGTTTACTTATATAATGAGTCTCATGGCATAAAGCTGGGATTCATAGATTCATAGAGTAAGACTAGAATCACTGTCTGGAGCAATTTCTATTTGTTCTAGGAGCTGAGCATGAACATGAATCTGTATGGAGTGCATGAACTTATCTGTGAGTATGACATAAATACGTCTAAGTATAGTTTCACCTTGACTGAAGTGCTAGGAAATTTGTTGGAATAAGAATGGATTGATATCCCATCATAGCCCTTTCTAGAAATTCTGTACTGGCTGAGTCACCAGACTCGACTTGACTCTTCATTCTATAATCTCCCCCTTAGATCAAATGTCACCTCTCTAAGTCTGTGGATCTCTCTCCTAAACTAGTCTATAATAACTAACTCTTGTAAGGTATGGGCAACTCTGTATTTTTGGACGCTAAACTCTCCTCAATAGGCTATAACTGAAGATGCTAAACCCTTGCTAGGTCTTCTTCTGAGACGTCTCTTAGCTTTCTCTTTACCCTTAGGGTTATCAAGAGGACTCATACTCTTGCTAGCGCACCTAACCACTTCTCTTAACACTTAGCAATCTGGCTTTTTCTTATTCATCTAATAACATCACATCTCTAAGTTCAAATCCACCCAAATCAACTGAATTAAAGACATACTAAGAAACTCAACATCGTCTATCTATAATCTCCTGAATTCATCTCTAAGACCACTGTCGCGCCCTATTTTGAACTGGCCAAAATATGCTTGCAACATCCGGCTCTTTATGCCTTTGTTTTGGAAAAAGGTTTAGAGTCGCCACCTAAATTTTAGGAAACTTAGGAAACCATTTTGTATGTAAAACTCTATTTTTAGTCTGCGAAAACGTTTGAGATTCTGGGTAAGTGTTTTGGTTACTCGAAGGGAAGGTGTTAGGCACCCTTCAGAGCCTATCCGAAGATAGTCCTTAAACTCAGTTTAGAAAACAATATTTGGAAAATTATTTGCTCATTATTTGCTAAAAGGTGATAAAAACATGGTTTATTAATTTAAAGAAAAAACTCAAAGTATATGACACATGCCACTACAATAGGCAAAAATATAAAATATACTTATGGTAAAAAGATGAAACATATGTACGTATATGTCAAAATATATGAAAGTTTAATAGCAATACTTTTATCGTAATTTAAATTAAAGTATGTAGAACTTTATGATTTATAAGAATATATACTTAAAAAGGGCTATGTAAAAGAAATGAGAATGTTATTTATACAAATATACTTTTTGTAAAGTAAGAAATATATATGGTTTTAGAGTTTTGGGAAAAGTTTATGACATGTTTATTAAAAGAAAGTAAAGGTGATCTATGTATGTTTAAAATACAAGGAATCATATGAAAAAGTTTATTATTTTAAAGAATTTGGACAAGTAAAAAAAAAATATAGGAAATAGGTATACCGGTAATAGAGAAAAAGCTATAAGAGAAAAATCATATTTGTTTTGGTAAATGTATTTCATGTAAAGAATAATTTGAAGACTTGAGTAGAGAACGAAAATTATTTGTTTTCATGTAAAGGAGACTTCTATTCATAAGGTAAAAAATGAACATGCATTGAATATGAGAGAAAATATTATGTACGTAAATGCAATTGTGATAAAATAATATATGTTTAATTTAAGTAGGAAGAATGAGTAAGTAAAAATATAAATATATATACCTTGTAGTAGATAGCATATGACATATATATACTTTGCGTTTTGAGGCCTTAAAAAATCTAAAAATTTCAAAATATATATATATAGAATATAGCAAAATAGTTGTAAAATATTGGGGTTAGAATAAGAGAATAAACGAGTTATTAATAAATATAAAGGAGACTTGCCTAAATTAGATAAGCATTCTATAGTTTAAAGCCTAAGAATGACTAAATATTCATTTAAAATATATTGAATCGCTACTTAATTTTTTTTTTTTGAAAATCTACCGCGAGTTATTTGGAACAAAGTTTTTTCTTGAAACAAGCCTAACATTAATTAATCCTAAAAAATCTGCACTATTCACCATTTTATTATTACTATTTTTTGAAAGTGTTTAACCACTAGTTTTAAAGTATTTAAAAAGGGAAACCCGAGACATTTGCCTAAACTAAAAAAGTGAAGGAAACTTACTTTCAAAATTTTAAGCTAAATAGAGTAATCCATGAAACTATAAACCGGAGAATAAACGTTAATCAAAATCACAAAGAAAAATACATATCCAAATAATACAAGGTTAGTCAAACAAATTCAAGTAATAAGAAAAGCATATAGAAAATAAAGGACTAAGTATGTTAAGTTCCTTTGGAGGAACTAGTCTCCTAATGAGTGACTCCGAACACCGCGATAGTTCCTAATAGTTGTTCGACCCAAAACATATTTGGGCCGAGATTGAGTTTCAAATGAGAACTCCAACTCTCCGGGGTGTACATGAAACACAAAAAAAAGATAAGGATTAGCAACTGGCATAACAAAGTTTACAAAATGTAGAAATATGCCAAGCTTAACAATAAAGTGATAAGGAAAACAAACATGTTATTCGGTGAATACACAAAGCATATATGAAAGAACGACATGTAACCATATTTTGTTTCATGTTTTATAAACAAGCGATCTTAGGTAAACAAACAACTTCGATACTAGTTGATTATTAGAAAACAAAGTACACAACAAGTAGCAATATAAAACCTTATTATTTTTTATTCACTTTAATTAAATAAGTAGCTATGAACAAATCACCTCAAAAAGTAAGGTGCTATGAACAAATCACCTCAAAAAGTAAGGCAACACTAATGACGGGAGGATAAAAAAGGGAACCAAACTACTACGTTAGCTCATGATAAATTCCTTAAGCTAGTATTCTCGAAATTAATCCTGAGTTAAAAAAAACCAAAATAATGAAAATATGGGCAGCCCTCTTTTTCTAACAATGCACACTAATTTAACCACTTTTTATTAGGATTAAGGTGTTTTGAAGAAAGATTAGATCGCAAGCAAGACCACAATATTTTTACAAACGCCGGAAATATAATCATAATATGTATATTCCTATCTTAAACAAACGTTTTCGGGCTAAAAAAAAATGACAAACCTATTGAAGCTTTTACCTTAAGAATTTAAACTTCAAAGAACTCAAACATAGCATACATATACCTTTTCCGATTTAAACAAAATCAGCCCCCTAATTGTGATTAAAACAAGACGGGACGATTACATACTCTTACATCTCAATCCGTAAGGGAAAGCAACAAGAAAACTCAACTTTTATGAAGATGTAAACATTTATCCTAATCTCTAGTTATGCAACAAAGGTAGCCATGTACATTTGAAGACTTGGAGCCTCTTGAAATTTATTTCAAGTTGAATCAAGATTGCAAATAGTCTACAAAACATACCATGGACTATAGATACAACAAATGATTCGAGAACTAAGTTACTTTAAGTTCACACTCCAAACAGATGAACCAACAGCCAACCCCATTCACAACATCAGACTTTATAAAATCTGTTTGAGCTAAATTTCAAGTTACAACAATTTTCCACACATAATCTAACATGAACAACATCAGCCAGAGACTATCAGACCATATTTTCTAACCAAAAATCAGCCAAACAACAACAAAACAAAACTCGCACAATTCTATAATGGATAGCTAACCATGGTTAAATCTTCAAACCTTATATAAATTAATCCAACTATATCGCAAGCCATGAAATACTTCTCAACCACAATCAGGTATAACCAAATGATCAGAAATTATTTTGGCTCCATATTTTACGCCAAGAATCAGCCAAACAAGAAAAACCAAAACTCACACGATCAATGGATCACAAAACTAAACATAAAGTAATTAGACGGGATAGAATTTACCTTGTGTTGGGCAGCGATTGAGGCCGTCAAGTGTTGAGTTTCAAACTAGCTCTTCCGACTCCAACTCCGGTTATCCGAATAGCAAACGAGACAACAAGAGCAAAATCGACAATGAGTATGAGCCAATAATCAGAGAACAATTTGGTGAACTGTTTGTGATAATTTTCGGATCTCTTTTCTTTCAATCCTTTTCTGTTTTCTTTTTCGTGATTTCTCCCTTTCTCTCTTTTTTTTTGTCCTCTTTTTCCGTCCCCCCTTTTCTCTTCCCCAAAGGGCTTTTTATAGCCAAAACAGTGGCCTGTAACGGCTCTCAAGAAGTTTCAAAAAATTGAAATTTGAAAACCCAAAAAAAAGGGGGGGGAAGATTCTGATTTCTGAGGAATTTCAAAGGAAGAATGATGAGGAAAGGGTCATAAATCTTACCTTTTCAAGGTGATGTGAGGAAGAGAACCGTTGGAGACTATAGACCAGTGAATATCCGGTAGGTTGAGTTTGGATCCGCCGGTTATTGAGACTTTTCCTCCTTCCCAAAGCTAGTAATCAAGAGGGAGAGATCTTGTAGCTCTGAAGCTATGCAAAAAAGGGGAAAAAGGAGACGTGGGGATGATGGTGATGGTGATAGCGCCGTTTGCCCGCCGGTACGAAGCGAAAACCAGCGGGTCTTGGCGGTGAGGCGACGGGCAAAAGGGTTTGGGGGTGGGGGCTGTCGGTTGAAATGGAGAGGGTGAGGGGATCTGTTGGTTTATGTTGAAAGTGGAGAGAAAAGAAAAAGGGATTGGGTTTTGGGTAATTAGGCTGGTGGGTTTTTGGGCTGGTGGGGCGAATTGGGTAGTGGGCTAGGAGAAATTTGGGCTGGGTTAGGTAATTGGGTAATGGGCTAGTAATTTTTTGGCTGAAACAAATAGGGCTTTGGCCCAAAATTTGGTAAATAAATTAGTTTGTAGAAAAAGAAATAATTTTCCCTAGTCGTTTTTCCACTTAATTAATTTAACGATGCTTCTTTCATCCCAATTAATTTTCAATACGTATATAGTTGACTTAAAAATGATTTTGATACACGTAATCGCGATCCTCAATCGATAGAACTGTATTTAGGAAATACTATAGCGATACGACAAAATTTCATTTAGAGTTTGAAATAAAAGTTACTATACCAATATTTTGTTAAAGAGAATGAATTATAAAATATTTTTGGGGTGATTTTATAAGATACAATATTATTAGTAATTATTATTATAAAAAGTAAAGGAAATCATTTTTAAAAAAATGATTATTGGTGCCAAAATTTATAAAAAATTAATATAAAAATAAAAAAATTATTTTGGAAAAGTCCTCGGGATTAAGAAGCATATAAAAATTAATTATGAGAAAAAGGAGGGCCAAAATTGGGTGTCAACAACTTGCCCCTCTTCGAACAAAGATGATGAAAGAGTCTTTGGGCGAAGATGTTGACGTAAAGCCAATTTTGTCTGGACTGGAAAAAATCAAATTTTGGAAAGGTCGTACCTAGAAAGAGAAAGGTTATTTGTCATTATGAATTCGACCGAACTCTGGTCTCCGAGTTGCCTACATATCTCGGGTTTCACGAGAATCAGGCCAATGTAGTTCAAAAATTTTGAGAGGTCCTCAAAATTTTGCCCCAGTGTTGGTTTTATGTCGACACTGGTATTTTTTGCGGTAAAAGGGGAAGATGATTTGGCATGGATGGAGTGGGTACGGCCATGCTCGAAGTTGAGCTGCCTACGTATCCCTAAGGAATGGGAATTAGGCCGGTCGTATTTCTGAATAGAGGATTATGGTAAATTTTGAGGCAGTCCTCAAAATTTGCCCCAGTGTACGATTTATGATTGACACTGGTCTCTTAGTTGAGCCTGGAAAGAGTTTTATGGAATTGCCGGCAGATCATTTGCTAGATGACAATAACCTTTTTAAGACGGGCGCGCTCTCACAGCCTCCCGATTATAAATGTGGTGCACAGCACACCCATAAACGAGACTCTACTAGGCGCATCTCGCATCCCTATAAGATCACGTCGGATTGCCGGATGGAGGTAGCCCCTTTAAAATCCTCTGGTGAGAACTCTAGGAGATAAAGAAAAAGGGTGTCGATGCTTGCGAGAGCAAGTGTACTCTGATTTAGGAATATGGACAACTGATTGTAGGAATTGGAGTCGGAGTGCTAGTCTTGAAACTCTGGCTTGTGAGTTTGGTATTCCTCATCAAGCATTGCCTTAATCGCTGCTTAGAGGTAGTTCCACGTTGTAGTGTGTCATCCTGCAAAACAGGTAAAAAGGGGTTACAAAGTACCTGTTGAGGCTCAAAAATGTAAATTAAAATTGTAATGTAAAGAGTAGAGTGTAGATATCCAAACGATTGTCGACGTCTCCATTTTGCGGAGTGGATGTACTGTAGGTGAGATAATCTTGTGTAATAAAGCCTCCGGCTGGCGGGGCAATGCTGTAAGATGCTGAGGATGCAAAATCGTGTATTTGCTGGAAAAGAAAGATTATGATGCCTGCTCCGGTTTGTGTGCCGAAGCGTTATTGAAATGGAATCTTGGGTTGTGTACCAAGATCCTAATGCATGCTCCGGTTTGTGTGCCGGAGCTTTGAATGAAATTGAGTCTTGGGTTGTGTACCAAGATCTCAATGCATGCTCCGGTTTGTGTGCCGGAGCTTTGAATGAAATGGAGTCTTGGGTTGTGTACCAAGATCTCAATGCATGCTCCGGTTTGTGTGCCGGAGCTTTGAATGAATACCCGCATTAGAAGGTGGGCGCCTGTAAAATGTACTGAATGTAAATACCCGCATTAGAAGGTGGGCGCCTGTAAAATGTACCCGCATTAGAAGGTGGGCGCCTGTAAAATGTACCGCATTAGAAGGTGGGCGCCTGTAAAATGTACTGAATGTAAATACCCGCATTAGAAGGTGGGCGCCTGTAAAATGTACTTGAATGTAAATACCCGCATTAGAAGGTGGGCGCCTGTAAAATGTACTTGAATATAAATACCCGCATTAGAAGGTGGGCGCCTGTAAAATGTACTTGAATATAAATATCCGCATTAGAGGGTGGGCGTGATTTTAATGCAAAATGAGGATGTTGATGGCATGCATGCTTATGATTGATGGAGTTATGATGATGCTTGCTATGATGCAGCCTCCGATTGGCGGAGTATGTTTTGCTTGCTAATATGCATTTCTCTGATTTGGCAGAGCGTCGCTTGCTTGTTTATGTACAGGCTCCAATCGTCAGATCGTCGTTTTGTTTGCTTATGTACAAACTCCAATCGGCGGAGCGTCGTTTTGTTTGCTTATATACAAGCTCCAATCGGCAGAGCATCGTTTTGTTTGCCTATGTGCAAACTCCAATCGTCAGAGCATCGTTTTGTTTGCTTATATACAAGCTCCAATCGGCGGAGCGTCGTTTTGTTTGCCTATGTACAAACTCCAATCGGTGGAGTTTGATGAAGTCAGTCCGCATTCTTCGATCGGCGGAGTTATTTGACGCAATTAGATGGCAATCTCCGATTGGCGGAGTTATTTGGAAAGAGATAAACTATCCTATTTGCCTATGAGAGCTCTCTGTCTTCGAGTGAGAGCTCTCTGTCTTCGATACTTGATCCGGATCTCGTACGCACCTGCAAAAACATAGATGAAAACTCTTTAAGAATTGTAAGAATCGGGATACAGTATTTTAAATATAGAATTGGGGAAGAATATTCGGCTTATGGTGTCGGGATAGCCGAAAGATTTCTCCGATCATGTCCATGAGCTTGACTTGACATCATCCTGTCTTGACTCCTGTTTCCCTGCGCTCAAAGGAAAATTCTTAGTTTTGGGAGGGGTGTTGATTTGTGTCAGCTTGCGGACCCTGGTCTTGCCACTAGATTTCTACAAAATCTCATCAGCCGCTCGTGATTTCCTATCCCGGAGACTCGGTATGGTGGATCCCTTCAAAACCTCCTTGGTTGCTCGCGACTTCCTATTTCGAAGGCTCGGTAGGTGGAAAGGCGGTAAAATATTTTGAAAAATATGTATATATATTTTTAGAAAATAAGTATATTTTGTGTATACTAGGCGCATATATATAGTGATTATTCATCGTTCCTTAGATTATGACATGTTCCGAAATCCAATCGAGTTTTCCCCTTTGTTGAGGACGTCCAAGTGTACTCTTCTCGTGGCTCCGGCTTTTGGTGACGCTTTTCTATCTCCCTGTAGATGTTGTGATCATTCTGAAGGTATAAATAAAAGGGGGGAAGGTTTATCCTAAGGGTATGACCGAACCTCTTAGGTTGCCTACGTATCCCCGAATGGGAATCAGGTCTGTACGTAGTTCGGGATATGAAGAAGGATGAAAAATATGTGATGCATTGACCGAGCCTAACTCAGGCTGCCTACGTATCCAAACGGAATCAGGTCAAGACGTAGTTCAAATACATTAGGAAGAGTAAAGACATGAAATGCAATGACCGAGCCTGACTCAGGCTGCCTACGTATCCAAAACGGAATCAGGTCAGAACGTAGTTCAAATACATTAGGGATAATGAAAAATATGAAGGGACCGAATCCGACGAGGATTGCCTACGTATCCCACCGAGGGAAGTCAGGTCAATCGTAGTTCTGAATACATAAAAGATGATGTTTTTGGTTTTTCTAAGGGAAACCGGACCCGATGTGGGTTGCCTACGTATCCCGCCGTGGGAAGCCAGGCTAATACGTAGTTCTGTTTACATTAGAGAAAAATGCAAAAAGTACAAGGAAACAACAACTGGTCCCTCTGTCTTCAAATGTAGTACTTCTTGATAGTGTCTGCATTGATCGGCTTTGTGCTCACGACGCCGTCCATTTCTGCGAGGATTACTGCTCCGCCTGAGAGCACTCGGTGAACCATGTAAGGACCTTGCCAGTTTGGCGCAAATTTCCCTTTGGCTTCAATCTGGTGAGGGAATATTTTCTTCAATACTAACTGCCCTGGTGTGAATCGTCGAGGCTTGACTTTCTTGTTGAACGCTCTGATCATTCTGTTTTGATAGAGTTGGCCGTAACATACTGCATCCAGTCTCTTCTCGTCAATGAGCATCAATTGTTCAATCCTGCTACGAACCCATTCCGCGTCTTCTAAACCAACCTCTTGGATGATTCTTAGAGAAGGTATTTCCACTTCAGCAGGTATTACTGCTTCCGAACCGTAGACCAACATGTAGGGGGTTGCACCAGTGGATGTTCTGATTGTGGTGCGATAGCCGAGCAAAGCATATGGTAGCTTCTCATGCCATTCTCTGCTACTATCTATTATTTTCCTCAGGATCTTCTTGATATTCTTGTTTGCGGCTTCAACTGCTCCATTCATTTGTGGTCGATATGCTGTGGAGTTCCGGTGGGAGATCTTAAACGTTTCACAAGTCTCTCTCATGAGATCACTATTCAGATTGGTTCCGTTGTCTGTTATGATTGATTTCGGAATTCCAAAATGACAAACTATGTTATTTCGGACGAAATCTGCTACCACCTTCTTAGTCACTGCCTTGTGCGTTGAAGCCTCAACCCATTTTGTGAAATAGTCGATAGCTACCAGGATAAAACGGTGTCCATTTGATGCGGGAGGCTCTATGGGTCCAATTACATCCATGCCCCAAGCAGCAAATGGCCATGGGGACCCCATCACATTGAGCTCGTTTGGCGGAACTCGTATGAAGTCGCCATGAACTTGACACTGATAACACTTTTGTACATATCGGATGCTATCCCTCTCCATAGTCATCCAAAAGTATCCAGCTCTTAAAATCTTTTTTGCCAAAGTGAATCCATTCATGTGGGGTCCACACGTCCCTGCGTGAACTTCCTCTAACAGTCTTGTCGCTTCTGTTGCATCGACACACCTTAGTAATCCCAAATCTGGGGTTCTCCTATACAGGATTTCGCCGTTAAGGAAGAAATGATTGGCCATTCTCCTTAAAGTCCGCTTCTGTTTGCTACCGGCATTTTCCGGATATTCTCCTGCTTCGAGCAACCTTCTAATATCATGGTACCATGGCTTTCTATCAAACTCTTCATTTACGTGAAAACAGTATGCGTGCTGGTCACGTATCTCCACTTCAATAGGGTCGATGTAATTCTTATCCGGGTGTTGGATCATTGAGGAAAGAGTAGCCAAAGCATCGGCGAACTCGTTTTGAGCCCGGGGGACATGTTTAAACTCAATCTTTGTAAACCTTTTGCTCAGCTCCTTTACACATTCCAGATAAGGAAGGATCTTGACATTCTTGGTGGCCCATTCTCCTTGTACCTGATGAACCAATAGGTCAGAATCACCTATTACCAAAAGCTCTTTGATGTTCATGTCCACAGCCATCCTAAGTCCGAGAATGCATGCTTCATATTCTGCCATGTTGTTCGTGCAAGGGAATCTAATCTTGGCTGAGATTGGGTAGTGTTGACCCATTCTTGAAACCAAGACTGCTCCGATTCCGACTCCTTTGAAATTTGATGCCCCATCGAAGAACAATCTCCATCCATCATACGACTCTGAGATATCCTCTCCTGCAAAAAATACTTCTTCATCGGGGAAGTAGGTCATGAGCGGTTCATAATCTTTGTCCACCGGATTTTCTGTGAGGTGATCGGCCAAAGCTTGTCCTTTGACGGCCTTCTGTGTCACGTACACAATGTCGAACTCACTCAGCAAAATTTGCCACTTTGCTAATTTCCCTGTAGGCATCGGTTTCTGAAAGATGTACTTGAGTGGATCCATTCTTGAGATCAAGTACGTGGTGTATACCGACAGGTAATACCTCAACTTTTGCGCAATCCAAGTCAAGGCGCAACACGTTCGTTCTAACAAGGTATATCTTGCCTCGTATGGTGTAAACTTCTTGCTCAAGTAGTAAATAGCTTGCTCTTTCTTTCCCGTGTCATCGTGTTGTCCTAACACACATCCAAATGCTCCATCCATGACGGACAGATACAGTAG
The DNA here is from genome assembly GCA_003996215.1 of Jaltomata sinuosa. Classification (NCBI taxonomy): domain Eukaryota; kingdom Viridiplantae; phylum Streptophyta; class Magnoliopsida; order Solanales; family Solanaceae; genus Jaltomata; species Jaltomata sinuosa. The sequence goes on from QJPP01000050.1 coordinate 767,369, forward strand.
CAATGGCTTTCCGGGCTCTGGTGGAACCAATACGGGTGGGTTGGACAAGTACTCCTTGATTCTGTCAAAAGCCTTTTGGCATTCCTCCGTCCATTCTGTGGCGGCATCTTTCTTTAGTAACTTGAATATGGGTTCACAGATCACTGTAGACTGAGCTATGAAACGACTGATGTAATTGAGTCTCCCCAAGAAGCTCATCACATCTTTCTTAGTCCTGGGGGGAGGCAACTCTTGAATCGCTTTGATTTTTGATGGATCCAATTCTATGACTTTTCTGCTGACAATGAACCCCAGTAGCTTTCCGGCGGGAACTCCAAATGCGCACTTTGCTGGATTCAATTTCAAATTGTACCTCCGCAACCTCTCAAAGAACTTCTGTAAATCCCCTAGGTGGTCCGAACTCCTTTTGGACTTGATAACGACATCATCTACGTACACTTCAATCTCCTTGTGAATCATATCATGGAAGAGGGTAGTCATGGCCCTCATATAGGTTGCGCCAGCGTTTTTGAGCCCAAATGGCATCACTCTATAGCAATACACCCCCCATGGAGTGATAAATGTTGTTTTCTCCGCATCATCTTCATTCATCAGTACTTGGTGATATCCTGCAAAGCAATCGACAAACGATTGCAACTCATGCTTTGCACAATTGTCGATGAGTATGTGAATGTTTGGGAGAGGAAAATTATCCTTGGGGCTAGCTTTATTAAGATCCCGATAGTCTACACATATCCTAATTTTCCCGTCCTTTTTTGGCACTGGCACGATATTAGCCAACCATGTGGGGTAATTAGTAACCCTCACAACATTTGACTGGATCTGCTTAGTTACCTCCTTCTTGATTCTTAAACTTAAATCAGGCTTGAACTTCCTAGTCTTTTGCTTCACAGGCGGGCAGGAAGGATCAGTCGGCAGCTTGTGTGAGACGATATCGGTGCTTAATCCTGGCATGTCATCGTAGGACCAAGCAAACACATCAACATACTGCTTGATCAATTCAATCAATTCTCGCTTTCTTTCGTCTTCCAAGTGTATGCTGACTCGTACTTCTTTCACCATTTCTTCATTTCCCAAGTTGACAACCTCGGTTTCCTCCATGTTGGGCTTTTTCTGACTTTCAAGTTGTTCGATCTCCTAAGGTAGATTTTCAGGCATCATGCTTTCATCGTATTCTTCATAGTCCTGCTCATGACTCGCACTTTGCTCAATGGATTCGTTATATGTCATAACCGTTGTACGATGAGTTTTACTAATATTAGCGCTAAAAAGTATGAAAGGTGAGTAAAAAAAATAAATAGTTATTTTAAATTTTAAGAAAAATAAAGACTTTTTATTAAAAAGCAGTCTAGCTTTTCAGAAGAGGCAAGCAGCAAAAAGGGCTTAGGCATGATTCAAGCCTCAATTGATCATGCAAAAATATTTTGAAATAAAACTACTTTTCCACACTACCAGGACTCTTGTCGAAACAGGGACGGGCTGATGGTCCAGTTCTGCAAGACTTCTCCAGGCTCGGCATCACGGATGGTCAGCTTCTTGATGTCTTTCTCCAGTCCATCGTTGGTCATGGCCACGAATAGATTTTCTATTCCCTCAATGACGTCTTCATCAACTGCTTCATCTGGGATTAGGACTTGTCCTGGCACGAACACTACTGCCCCAAACTTTGCACATTGGACTCCTCCTGAAGCAGGCTTATACCCTAGCCCGGCGGTACCTTTCTGATGTTTTAGCTGGATTGGTTCAATTATACCGTCAGCCTTAGGTCCGAGCCCTGTCTTTGGTTTATACCCATATTTCAACATCTCTGACGCAACCATCTTCGCTGCTCTCGACATCTCCATCTTTACAGACTCTACCTTCTCATCAATTCTTACGGCTTGCATGATCTCCAGAGCGTGGAAAGCGGCTCCATCCAATTCTTCGGTGATTGGAACAGAATTCACGGAATAGATGGGGTGACTGAGCTCCCCGTGAATGGTAACTTCGGTGCGACCCCACTCGAACTTCACACACTGATGGAGTGTGGAGGGAACTGCTCTTGCCATATGGACCCATGGCCTTCCTAGTAACAAGTTGTAGTTGGACGTAACATCCATTACTTGAAATAAGATGGGGAATTCAGCTGGACCCACTTGCAATGTGAGATAAATTTCTCCAATGACACTTCTCTGCGCGCCATCAAAAGCTCTCACCTTCACACGACTTTCCCTTATCTCTCCCATATTCACACCTAAATCTCTCAGTGTGGTGAAAGGACAAATGTTGCATCCAGAACCGCCGTCGATCAAAACTCTAGTCACGATCTTATCCCAGCACTTGACCGCGATGTGAAGTGCTTTGTTGTGGCCAACACCTTCTGCTGGTAATTCATCATCATGGAAAGAGATTTTGTTCACTTCCACCATTTTTCCAATTGTTGAAGCCAATGTGTCACTTGTAGTTTCTTTTGGTATGCTAACTCCGCTCAGAACTTGTACCAAAGCGTTTCTATGGGCTTCAGAACTCATTAGCAAGGACATAATGGAAATGTGGGCTGGTGTCTTCATTAGTTGTTCCTCGATTGAGTAATCTTTAGACTGCATCTTCTTCCAAAATTCTGTGGCTTCTGCATCAGTAACATTCTTCTTTGGATTTTGTTCTTTCCCGGGAACCCCTCGATTTAGATCCTCCAGGGTATAACACCTTCCCGACCTATCATCTTGCCTTTGGCTTCCGTCCGATAGTTCCATGGGACTGCTTTAGTGTCATAGTCAGGTTTTCCAGTGGCTATAGTGGTTACCACGACTCTCGGTAGGTAAGTTTGAATAGTCAAAGGTTCTCTCAACTGAACTGTGATAAAGGGTTGCGCTGGAGATGTGGCGGCAATTTCTTCTGTGTTCCAGATAGGCACGATATTCCCTTCCAGGTCATACTCTTCCTCCAGGGTAATCATGTTGACTCCTCGATTCTCATGATTTGGTAGAGGATTGTTGTTCACATTTGGAGGAGTATCGGTGCATTTAATTACTCCTTTTCTGATAAGAGACTCGATCTGGTTCTTCAAGCTAAAACACTCTTCCGTGTCATGTCCTTGTATTCCCGAGTGGTATGCACATCGCTTATTTCCATCAAAGCTTCGTGGTATTGGATCAGGGATTCTTCCCTCAATCGGCTGCAACAAACCTGCTACCCTCAACCTTTCAAACAATTGAGCCAAAGGCTCGGCAATAGGAGTATAGGTGCGGGTATTTCTGGCTTCAAAATTAGGACGTGGTCTCGGTGCATATGCTGGCCTATTTTGGTGAACGGGAGCTTGGACAGGGGCATACGGCTTAGGTGGATTTTGGTGTGCTGGAGCTCGAGGTGGATTATAGTGTGGCTGGGTACTATATACTGGAACATGTGCGATAATTTGGGAGTTGTTAGGGTATCGGTAAGATGATCCTCCGTGCTGGTAGTAAGGTGTGACGGCTGAGACGTCTTCCTTCTTCTTCTTGATACCACCAATGGAACCTGACTGTATGGCCTTGCTTGCGGCTTGCAGTGCGACCATAGACTGAATTTTCCCGGACTTAATACCTTCCTCAATAAAGTCTCCCATCTTGACCAAGTCGGCGAACTTTTGGCCCATCATTGACATCATTTTGTCGAAGTAGACGCCTTCCTGAGCTCGGATAAAGTACTTAGAGAGTTCATTTTTGTCAAGTGGGGGCTGGATCCGAGCAGCCTCGGTCCTCCATCTCCATGAATATTCTTGAAATGATTCAGATGGCTTTTTTTGTATGTTAGCAAGTGAGAATCTGTCTGGAGTGATTTCGGTATTAAACCTGAAACGACTCATGAAATCTTCGGCCATTTCTTGCCAATCACGCCATTTGTGAGGGTCTTGGCGAGTGTACCAAGTCAGAGCTTCTCCCGACAGACTTCGAATGAACAGTTTCATCCTCAACTTCTCGTTCCTTCCTACGCCGACCAGCTTGTCATAATAGGCTCTTAGGTGTGCGTGGGGATCGCCCTTTCCATCAAATACATCAAATTTTGGTGGTTTGTACCCGACTGGCATATCGATGTCTGGGTGGATGCATAGGTCATCATAGTCTAGACTTTCGGTTCCCCTGGTGACTTGCATGCTTTTAAAAGCCCTTTTCAAGCTTTCAAGTTGAGCTGCTATCGACCTATCTTCATTTGACCGGACATCCCTCTCCAATCCTACGTACTGATCGACCTCATATGGTACTTTGACAGCCGTGGATGTTGCGAAAGTAGGGGCTTCAGTAGCATATACCGGTGGAACAGGCATTTCACAAGTGACATGTGCCTCCGGTATGTGCTGCATTGTTGGGTGAATTGGAACAGTGAAGTTCTGCATAGGCGAGGAAAGATTAGGTGCAGTCCTAGCAGCGGGCGGGCGAGTAAGTAGATCTTGAGCATAAGCGGGAACAAGTGGTGTTTGCTTAGGCGCGTTTGTTAAGTCGGCGGAAGTGACCGGCCGCAACTCAGCATTTGGAAATTGGAATTGAGCGGGGAAGGTAGCAGCTGTAAGCTTAGTCAAATCCCGTACTTGGCGTAGTTCTTCTTTCAAGATTTCGATTTCTTGTGCCATGTTGGCCATTTGTTCGTCGTTTTGAGTGTCCATCGGTTTTTGAGAACTTTCGGCGCCATCTACTGGTATCATCGAGGCGTTGTTAGATTCTTCGCTCATTTTTCCCTTAGATCGGAGGTTGTATTGCGATTCCGCCAGTTTGCAAATCGACACAAATCAACTTCTTTGGGGGGTTTATAATAAACATAAAGAAAAGAAAGGAAAGAAAAAGGGAAACTATGTTAGTTTGGGAAATGTTGGAATATATAACAAATATATACGCCAAGTTGGCGATATTCACACAAAAATGCGTCCTAATATGGAGCCTCGTTTTGCCAGAGGTAGGCTTACGCTGCATACAATTTGATATAAATGATCCATTTTGAACACATTTAGGATTTGAGATAAACATGACTTTCATTAAGCAAAATGTGGTCTTGAAAGTTTATAATAGATAGGCTGATGGGAGCCTGAAAAAATGAAAGACATGGGATGGCCACTAGGGCGTACAAAGGGATGGGCCATGAGGCACCTTTAGGGAATATGAAAGGGGTACAATTGGAAAGGATAACCTAGGGCCACGTAGGACCATCGTCACTATCATCCTGTGGGGCTGGATGATACTCTGGAGATCCAGCGGAATGATGATACCTGGGCTCTGAGTCTGTCTCCATCATCCCTCCATCGTTAGGCTCATAAACATTGGAGCCGGTCTCAGAAGCCTCCTCAGGATCTTCTTCCGGACCCTCCTCCTCAGGGTCTTCTTTCGGATCCTCTTCCAAGTCTTCCTCCATTTCTTCCTCCGGATCTTCTTCTGGATCCTCGGGATCTTCTTCTGGCTCCTCCTCCGGATCTTCTTCTGGATCCTCGGGATCTTCCTCTACCTTTGTTATCAAGTAGTTGACGGAGTCTGGGACAATCTGGTTGTACATTGGTGTTGTGATCTCCATGCGGGGAAGCACCTCTTCCCTAACCCATCTGACCCACCGGACATCTGCCAAATCCCTGAATCCTTCTGCACTCGGTTGAGCCAAGTGGCTCACGGTCGTTCTCCAAGCGTAGTATTCCGGCGTACACCATTTGTCTCCTCCCATGTACAATGTGATCATATAATCCCATTCAGCCTGCAAGTTCATCATTTGTACCGCCGATATTGCGGCACCATAACTATCCTCATATAACACCATGTTTGACCACAAAGGTATGTCTTGGACCAAGCCGAACTGTCTTAAAACACGGAGAGGCGCATATGGCTGGATGCCTCCTAGTCCTATCAACTCGATGAAATACAAGTATCGAGCTCTGATGAAGGCCAATCCTGTCATCCAGGGATATCTCCACTGGATGAAATCTCCGGTAAGGTTGGTCAAGAAGGTGCGCCATTCTTCTTCTCCGGTGGGTGCATATGTCCAATATCTCATGCGCTCCTTGTGAGTTTGAATCCTGTTACGGGCATCGATACAGTAGTCCATTTGTGGGTGGCGGCGGTAGAAGAGTTCTACAGCCCAAATTTGCAATAGCAAATTGCAGCCTCCAAAGAAGTTGTGCCCTCGTGTGCATGCGGACAGCGACCGAAACATCTCAGCAAGGATCATGTGTACCAAGGTAAGTCTTTGCGGCTCTGCAAAGACGTTCATCACTATTGGCAGGATATTGAGGTCGATGCAATGAAACCTCATCGGGAAGATCATAGTTCCCAAAAAAGCCAACACAAAGACCCTCGGTCGCATGTATACCCACTGTCTGCGGGTACAGGCGAATTCACCTTGGTGTTCGTCAAAACTCTCGAGACGACCGTATCTTTCGAAGAGGTAATCCAACTTCACCTTTCCTCCTTCCACATTTCTCAGTGATGGAAAAATGTGTAATCCTAACAGCCTCAGAAAGTCTGCCTTCTTTATGGGTGATGGGAGTACCGGCACTCGTTCCCTTAGTGGTAGTTCAGCAAAATTACTAATCTCCTCCAAGGTAGGAGTAATCTCGAAATCCAGAAATTTGAAGGTCACAGTGGTTGGGTCCCAGAATTCCATTAATAAAATGGTGAGGGTTTTGTCAGCTTGGATCCCCATAAGTGACAGCAAAGCCCCCAGCTGCTCCCGTACCACACCTCCATGCGCTACGCGGATGTTTCGCCACCACTTTTTTAGGTTGTCAGGTGCTGAGATAACCATCTGGATGTTTGGTAAGTTTTGGTTGATATTCATCTGAAAGAAAAAGGTAAGGGGTATGATAAGTTTGTTTATCCTAAATCCATTATGTGTTTTAGTTTGGATCATTTACATCAATCACACACAAAGTATATGTCGTTGGGTTTTATGAAAAACCCGTTGACAATAAGGGTGGTTCCCTAAATGCAGTGTCAATCCCCGGGATCGTCCTGCCTAAGGCTATGCAACATGACCTGTTTCCAGAATAAGAATATTTTCCTAGATTTGAGAGTGGACTTGAATAACTGCGAGACGGCATACTAACCTAATTGCACCGCCTCTGAAACTAAAGAATCCAAAAGAAGGTTTGGGAGGGCATAAAACGTGTACCACAGTGTGTGAAATGTGTACGGCCAAAGACTCGATAGAGAAATGTAAGTGAGAAAGCAGTAACAAGTAGTGTTTATCAATCAAACAAAGAGCGCAAGTTTGGATTTGGCTTGCGTCCTTCCAAACAAAGAATGATATAAATAAAGCGAATAATGTACTGCAAATAAACAAATATTCCAAATAATATTCATAAACTAAGCATGCTAAGGCAAAAACATAAGTTAACAAATCCCCAGCAGAGTCGCCACGCTGTCGCGCCCTATTTTGAACTGGCCAAAATATGCTTGCAACATCCGGCTCTTTCTGCCTTTGTTTTGGAAAAGGGTTTAGAGTCGCCACCTAAATTTTAAGAAACTTAGGAAACCATTTTGTATGTAAAACTCTGTTTTTAGTCTGCGAAAACGTTTGAGATTCTGGGTAAGTGTTTTGGTTACTCGAAGGGAAGGTGTTAGGCACCCTTCAGAGCCTATCCGAAGATAGTCCTTAAACTCAGTTTAGAAAACAATATTTGGAAAATTATTTGCTCATTATTTGCTAAAAGGTGATAAAAACATGGTTTATTAAGTTAAAGAAAAAACTCAAAGTATATGACACATGCCACTACAATAGGCAAAAATATAAAATATACTTATGGTAAAAAGATGAAACATATGTACGTATATGTCAAAATATATGAAAGTTTAATAGCAATACTTTTATCGTAATTTAAATTAAAGTATGTAGAACTTTATGATTTATAAGAATATGAACATGCATTGAATATGAGAGAAAATATTATGTACGTAAATGCAATTGTGATAAAATAATATATGTTTAATTTAAGTAGGAAGAATGAGTAAGTAAAAATATAAATATATATACCTTGTAGTAGATAGCATATGACATATATATACTTTGCGTTTTGAGGCCTTAAAAAATCTGAAAATTTCAAAATATATATATATAGAATATAGCAAAATAGTTGTAAAATATTGGGGTTAGAATAAGAGAATAAACGAGTTATTAATAAATATAAAGGAGACTTGCCTAAATTAGATAAGCATTCTATAGTTTAAAGCCTAAGAATGACTAAATATTCGTTTAAAATATATTGAATCGCTACTTAATATTTTTTTTTTGAAAATCTACCGCGAGTTATTTGGAACAAAGTTTTTTCTTGAAACAAGCCTAACATTAATTAATCCTAAAAAATCTACACTATTCACCATTTTATTATTACTATTTTTTGAAAGTATTTAACCACTAGTTTTAAAGTATTTAAAAAGGGAAACCCGAGACATTTGCCTAAACTAAAAAAGTGAAGGAAACTTACTTTCAAAATTTTAAGCTAAATAGAGTAATCCATGAAACTATAAACCGGAGAATAAACGTTAATCAAAATCACAAAGAAAATACATATCCAAATAATACAAGGTTAGTCAAACAAATTCAAGTAATAAGAAAAGCATATAGAAAATAAAGGACTAAGTATGTTAAGTACCTTTGGAGGAACTAGTCTCCTAATGAGTGACTCCGAACACCGCGATAGTTCCTAATAGTTGTTCGACCCAAAACATATTTGGGCCGAGATTGAGTTTCAAATGAGAACTCCAACTCTCCGGGGTGTACATGAAACACAAAAAAAAAGATAAGGATTAGCAACTGGCATAACAAAGTTTACAAAATGTAGAAATATGCCAAGCTTAACAATAAAGTGATAAGGAAAACAAACATGTTATTCGGTGAATACACAAAGCATATATGAAAGAACGACATGTAACCATATTTTGTTTCATGTTTTATAAACAAGCGATCTTAGGTAAACAGACAACTTCGATACTAGTTGATTATTAGAAAACAAAGTACACAACAAGTAGCAATATAAAACCTTATTATTTTTTATTCACTTTAATTAAATAAGTAGCTATGAACAAATCACCTCAAAAAGTAAGGTGCTATGAACAAATCACCTCAAAAAGTAAGGCAACACTAATGGCGGGAGGATAAAAAAGGGAACCAAACTACTACGTTAGCTCATGATAAATTCCTTAAGCTAGTATTCCCGAAATTAATCCCGAGTTAAAAAAAAACCAAAATAATGAAAATACGGGCAGCCCTCTTTTTCTAACAATGCACACTAATTTAACCACTTTTTATTAGGATTAAGGTGTTTTGAAGAAAGATTAGATCGCAAGCAAGACCACAATATTTTTACAAACGCCGAAAATATAATCATAATATGTATATTCCTATCTTAAACAAACGTTTTCGGGCTAAAAAAAAATGACAAACCTATTGAAGCTTTTACCTTAAGAATTTAAACTTCAAAGAACTCAAACATAGCATACATATACCTTTTCCGATTTAAACAAAATCAGCCCCCTAATTGTGATTAAAACAAGACGGGACGATTACATACTCTTACATCTCAATCCGTAAGGGAAAGCAACAAGAAAACTCAACTTTTATGAAGATGTAAACATTTATCCTAATCTCTAGTTATGCAACAAAGGTAGCCATGTACATTTGAAGACTTGGAGCCTCTTGAAATTTATTTCAAGTTGAATCAAGATTGCAAATAGTCTACAAAACATACCATGGACTATAGATACAACAAATGATTCGAGAACTAAGTTACTTTAAGTTCACACTCCAAACAGATGAACCAACAGCCAACCCCATTCACAACATCAGACTTTATAAAATCTGTTTGAGCTAAATTTCAAGTTACAACAATTTTCCACACATAATCTAACATGAACAACATCAGCCAGAGACTATCAGACCATATTTTCTAACCAAAAATCAGCCAAACAACAACAAAACAAAACTCGCACAATTCTATAATGGATAGCTAACCATGGTTAAATCTTCAAACCTTATATAAATTAATCCAACTATATCGCAAGCCATGAAATACTTCTCAACCACAATCAGGTATAACCAAATGACCAGAAATTATTTTGGCTCCATATTTTACGCCAAGAATCAGCCAAACAAGAAAAACCAAAACTCACACGATCAATGGATCACAAAACTAAACATAAAGTAATTAGACGGGATAGAATTTACCTTGTGTTGGGCAGCGATTGAGGTCGTCAAGTGTTGAGTTTCAAACTAGCTCTTCCGACTCCGACTCCGGTTATCCGAATAGCAAACGAGACAACAAGAGCAAAATCGACAATGAGTATAAGCCAATAATCAGAGAACAATTTGGTGAACTGTTTGTGATAATTTTTGGATCTCTTTTCTTTCAATCCTTTTCTGTTTTCTTTTTCGTGATTTCTCCCTTTCTCTCTTTTTTTTTTGTCCTCTTTTTCCGTCCCCCCTTTTCTCTTCCCCAAAGGGCTTTTTATAGCCAAAACAGTGGCCTGTAACGGCTCTCAAGAAGTTTCAAAAAATTGAAATTTGAAAACCCAAAAAAAAGGGGGGGAAGATTCTGATTTCTGAGGAATTTCAAAGGAAGAATGATGAGGAAAGGGTCATAAATCTTACCTTTTCAAGGTGATGTGAGGAAGAGAACCGTTGGAGACTATAGACCAGTGAATATCCGGTAGGTTGAGTTTGGATCCGCCGGTTATTGAGACTTTTCCTCCTTCCCAAAGCTAGTAATCAAGAGGGAGAGATCTTGTAGCTCTGAAGCTATGCAAAAAAGGGGAAAAAGGAGACGTGGGGATGATGGTGATGGTGATAGCGCCGTTTGCCCGCCGGTACGAAGCGAAAACCGGCGGGTCTTGGCGGTGAGGCGACGGGCAAAAGGGTTTGGGGGTGGGGGCTGTCGGTTGAAATGGAGAGGGTGAGGGGATCTGTTGGTTTATGTTGAAAGTGGAGAGAAAAGAAAAAGGGATTGGGTTTTGGGTAATTAGGCTGGTGGGTTTTTGGGCTGGTGGGGCGAATTGGGTAGTGGGCTAGGAGAAATTTGGGCTGGGTTAGGTAATTGGGTAATGGGCTAGTAATTTTTTGGCTGAAACAAATAGGGCTTTGGCCCAAAATTTGGTAAATAAATTAGTTTGTAGAAAAAGAAATAATTTTCCCTAGTCGTTTTTCCACTTAATTAATTTAACGATGCTTCTTTCATCCCAATTAATTTTCAATACGTATATAGTTGACTTAAAAATGATTTTGATACACGTAATCGCGATCCTCAATCGATAGAACTGTATTTAGGAAATACTATAGCGACACGACAAAATTTCATTTAGAGTTTGAAATAAAAGTTACTATACCAATATTTTGTTAAAGAGAATGAATTATAAAATATTTTTGGGGTGATTTTATAAGATACAATATTATTAGTAATTATTATTATAAAAAGTAAAGGAAATCATTTTTAAAAAAAATGATTATTGGTGCCAAAATTTATAAAAAATTAATATAAAAATAAAAAAATTATTTTGGAAAAGTCCTCGGGATTAAGAAGCATATAAAAATTAATTATGGGAAAAAGGAGGGCCAAAATTGGGTGTCAACAACCACCATATAATATACACCTAACCTTCTCCATAAATAATAACCTGAGAATTCCAAACTAGTCACACATAGCACCATAGAATGTTTGAACACCATGCCACAACATACTATTCTGGGTACACATCTACCCTCCTACCATTAAGGGATCTTCTTCACCTAGTTCACAAATGCTCTAAGATAACTATAGCTATAGACGTTCGTTCATCACTATCCCAATCTTATGGATATTATACTTATGAATCCATACACCTAGTTATGGGGTCATTCTGCTACTTATCTCCCATAACATCTCAATTCGCACTAACTCTTGAGTGATTGTACTACCCAAAAGCTCCCATACCTTTTGGCTAAGGCACCATTCATAGTAAAGTTTCTGGAAGAGGGTCTGAGAGCACATTCAACTGTAGGCTTAGTTGCACGAGTGGAAAATGGTACGTGCCATTGGATTGGTACACTCTAATACACTAGTAGGCTCCTCTCAAACCCTTGTGCAGTTTATTAACTTTTTGATGGCTCTATCTGAGAGCATCTCACTGTCAAGGATCTGAACTACACTGTCTCCACTACCTTGAAGGTGAGGCCTGACTAAAGGAATTGGATCAATGCATGAATCTGCATAAGTTTCTGAAGGAACAACTTTATAGCATGATCTAGAGTATGAACAAAGGGAAACATTTCCTAAATTCCATGTAGCCCCTCGAAGAAAAGTACTGATGTTTTCGTACCATTTCGCAAGACTCTACTAGACACGGCTTTACAGACACCCTAGGACACTTGAACTCTGTGCTCTGATACCAAGTTCGTCACGCTCTGAGCCTACGCCCTAGACGTAACACGGGACCTGAGATCACAAGTGATCCCAAGATAACCCTTCTTGCTGGCATGATTCATGAGCAACTAAATAAAAATAGATAAACTAAAGAATATTATGCGGAAGCTGAAACATATGATGAGCTCTTAAGGAATACTGTAATAAATTGAAGTTTTATAAGCTGAAATACAACTCTTTTGAAAAAAATGATACAACTGACTGACTGACTGTCTATGAAGCCTCTACTAACACTGACTAAAGTTAGCCGGGACATGACCCCCAACTATCTTATGTCAATGCATAATAACTGAATTAACTATTAAAACTACTAACAGGCTGGAGTTCCCGAAGAAGGAGAACTTAATCTCTGCTGACTGGGAGTTGTGATCCGTCTGACTATGATCCTGGGAGCTGTGATCCATCTGACTATGATCCTGGGAGCTAGCACTGAAACCTACATCATGAAACGATGCAGCACAAAAAGGTATGTGATCAGTACTTTGAATGTACCGAGCATGTGAGATAAAGTACTAACTGTAAATCATGAAAAGATACATGTATACTGAAAGCATGGCTGAAAACTGAACTATATAAACATGTATATATTAGAACATAACTGAAAGCTGGACTAAGTATAGATATCTGAGAATGCATAAGTCAATGCTATAAAACATGGCCTCTTTTACTGAAGAGTATAAAATATTTCTGGGTTATAAACAGTAAGATACATAGACTATGAGATAACTAAGCATGATCAAAATATTGATGGGTTGTTTAAAATTGTAAGTTGTATCTGTAGTACTCGGGACCAAACATAATATGCACAAAATATGATATGTAAGGATATTCTAAAAATTATAATTTAAAAACTGTAAAACTGGACTAAGGGCCTAGTACATAATTACTGAGTCTAATTATGTGGGAGAGTATGTTAACCAACATAAACAACGTGAGATAAATGTGGAGTTCGATGTATATGCCCCATCGAGAGGACCCAATATACCTTGTCAGGGTATAAAGGCATGGCTAGTGTGATCACTAGTTTTGGGGTCCAACTGAGGGGCTAAATAACCTACAGTGGCATGTAGTTCTGGGACTTTAGGTACGCTGAACCTTAGTCCAACTCGGTGCTAAGTACTACTCCCAAAATGAATTCTAATAGCTCTTTTAAAACTGGAGCTCTGGAATGCTGCATCAGAACTTAAGTAAACTTAATGATTTCTGAAAGACTGCATAACTAAAAATTATTCATAAAGCATGTGGACATATCTAGATGTCATACTAATTATGAAGCTTACTGAGTTCGTAATCATTGATGGAATATCCAGATACCATGCTAATCACGAAACTTACTAAGTTCATCATTATTGATGGCATGTCTTGAAGGTCTATATTTAAAACATATGCTTGTAAAACATACTGAAGGTAAGTTGAATCCTTCTAAATCATGCATATTTCTTTCTTACTAAAATAACTGGATTAAAAATCATGCATACTTATATAGACTGAATGCTGATAATCTGAGGTGAGCTCAAAAGGAGAAGTTAACTCATGAGAAGTTTTGAAGAAAACCTGTAGACTGAAAACTGACTAATTTCATGCTTGTAAAGTAATTTAGGTCAAATTCTGAAGAAAACTCATTCTTATGAAAATACTATAATTTTATGCTAAATTCTCGATTTCTTAAAGTTCTTGTAAAGACTCATGCAAGTCACTGAAAACATGGGGTAAATCTTCTAAAATAATACATAAATCATGTAGGAATCATAAGGACTGAATTCTGTAAAATTAAGCATGATTGGGTAAGAACCCTAGTTTCACAACTTATAAAATCGTATGAAAATCTGAAACGTTAAGGATAAGGGCGAACTAAACCCTTACTGAATACCCACATACCTGGTGGAAGATGATTCTTGAATTAGTGAAGGAGGTAGAAGGTGATTCTTGAATTAGTGAAGGGGTTCTGAAGCTTTGGAGAAGGAAGCCCTAGGTTGAACTTGGAGAAGAACGCTCTTTTTCTCCTTGAAACTAACTTGAGAGAAAACTAACTTGTTTAAATAAAAGTGCTGAAAAGAAAACGTGATGAAAATACCCTAAGGGTCCTATTTATAGGCAGTAGAAAACCAAATCTGGATTGGTCTAGGAAGGAAATATACGTCCAAAATGGTCGCCAAAATGGACCATTTTTCCAGAAAATGGACCGTTGTATTGAGTGTTTTAACTCCTTGAAATTTTGGAGTTTCTGGTTCTAAAAACGGTTGGGAAAACGGACCGTTGTCCCTTCCGTTTTAACTAGCAAATTTTGACGGACTTCTTGTCAGACAGACGTCTTCTTGGTAAACTGATCATAACTTATTACTTTGGACTCGGATGAATGCAAGGCATGTGGCATTGGAACGAAGACTCGAAGGCCTTTAATTTGCGGGTCATAGGCCACCTAAATCTTTATATTCTAGGAATTATGATCATTTGAAATTTACCCTTGAAAAATCTAACACTAAAACTCAATCGATAAGGAAGCTTTCAACTCAACTTTGAGCTAGAGGTTCTTTATGAACTCAATTCATATCGAATGCACTTCCCACACATAAGTATTGATCTCAACAACTATCTACCATTTAAAATCATCTGGTTTAGATCTATCAACATATGAAAACGGTCTGGATCTTAGCTTAGAATTTTTGGGGTGTTACATTACCGGTATACCGTCCACTTCTTAAACTGATTATGTATATAATGTTATTGCAAGGATCCTAGGTGCATTATTTCTTACTTACACCTGCACCAGTTTCATATATATTCTATTTGCTAGCCTTGTATGTTATTCTGTTGACTTCCCTCTAAGCTAGTTCCTGTGTACTTTTCATTGATTTCTGTGACTACTTGCTTCTATTCTGTCTGTTACTATGCTTTTATCTTATATGTGCGCAGTCAGCCTATGATACCTACTGGGTACCTTATGCTTCGCATTTGGTGCTCATACTACACCTTGCATCTTCTGGTGCAAATCCTATTATGGGCCATCATCGTTAGCTCGTGGGGACTCGTGTGAGGTCCTGCTTTTGGTGATATTCTGGACTGAGGGTGAGCTCTTGGCAACCAATGCTTAGATTTTAGTTTATCTTTTGATTATGTACTCTACTTCTACTTGGAGACAGCTTTGTGTATATATTGTTTTGGACCCTTGTACTCCTTATGTAGATCCGGCTCTTATACGCTATAATACCAGGTTTTGGATTTGGTTTAGCTTCCGCTTTATATGTATATTATTCTTGTTATCTATTTTCTTGATCTTGTACCCTTTCTTCTACTTATTTAAGATGTTCTTCCACTTCGTTTGCTAGATAGCAACCCATTACTGACCGTTTTGGGCTATGGGGATTGGTTGGTCTACTGGGGGGTTGTAGGTGCCATCATGACCAAGAAATCAGGTCATGACAGCTTGGTATCAAAACTCTAGGTTCACTGGTGTCATCGATATAAGAGCCAATATCTAGTAGAGTCCTACGGATCAGGGAGGAGATGTCTGTACTCAATCTTCGGGAGGCTATAATGACATCTTAGAAAGAATTGGACTTTTCTTGTTTCTATCTCATGCGTAATATCCTTGAAAGTTTCTGGAAATCTTACTTACTCTGGTTTAATCTTCCGCATATGGTTCATACGAGATCTTCATCTCCTGGAGGAGGAGAGCCTCCTGCCCCTGCACCTCTGACTCCAGCTAGGGGTCGGGGTGGTCGTAGGGGTAGAGGTAGGGTTCGTGGATTACCCAGAGCAGCGGCACCAGCTAGATCTGCTAGGGTTGAGGTAGAGCCCGAGTATGACTACGAGCCAGAGTTTCCTCCAGAGCAACAGCGTGTGGACCCGTGGGTAGCCCAGGTACCACCAGCTCCAGTACCAGTTCCAGCACTAGTTTTCATGCCAGCTTCATCCCCCGCTTAGTCTTCGGATATTAGGGGTCTACTTGTTCAGCTTTTGGGTATGATTGCAGAGAGACCTTCGAAGGTAGAACAGACACCCGATGAGGGGGCAGCCCTGGGTGTTCAGAGTTCAGAAGCACAGCCTGCTACTGCGGCTCCCCATGCCAAGTTTGTTCTGATTCCTTTAGTTGTACAGCCTCTTGCTCCTCGCCTAGCTATGACATATGGGGAGCATAAGGCGTTGGGTAGGTTCTTGAGGTTGGTAGCATCGAGATTTGCTAGTATATCAGGTGAGGACCCGCATTATTTTATTACTACATGTGAGGAGATATTGCACCATCTGGGTTTGTTGGAGACTCACGGAGTCTGTTATACCATTTATCAGCTGGAGGGCCCAGTGAAGTTATGGTGGAGGGCACAGATTGCTTGCAGATCTTCTACATCGCCTCCTTTGACCTGGTCTGAGTTCTATGAGGTCTTTATGGCCAAGTTCCTGCCTCAGAGTGATCGTGAGCGGCACAGGGAGCAGTTTACTTGGCTTGTGTAGGATTCTATGATTGTCTCAGAGTATGAGACCCATTTTCATTAGCTAGCACTATTTGGAGCTATGATCATTCTTACCGAGGCAGATAGGATTCGCAGATTTTTATGGGGTTTGAGGCCAGAGATTAGGAAGCCAGTTGAATAAGGTGACAGTGAAGAATAGGTATTCGATGCCAAGGATTGATGACTTATTTGATCAGCTTCAGGGTGCAGCCATGTTTTTGAAGATCCATTTGAGGTCCGTCTACCATCAGTTAAGTATTAGGTCGGAGAACATCCCTAAGACAACATTCAGGACACGTTATGGCCGCTATGAGTTCCTGGTGATGTCTTTTGGGTTGACTAATTCCCCCTCAGCCTTTATGGATTTGATGCATTGGGAGATTAGACCGTACCTAGATATGTTCGTGATAGTCTTCATTGATGAAATTCTGATATACTCGAGGAGTAGGGATGAGCATGAGAAGCACTTGAGGACTGTACTTCAGACTTTGAGAGACCATCGGCTTTATGCCAAGTTCTCAAAGTGTGAGTTTTAACTTGAGTTAGTTACATTCCTAGGACACGTGGTGTCTAAGGATGGGATTAGAGTTGATCTGGGTAAGATTTCTGCGGTTCATGATTGGCCAAGACCTACTACTCCTACCGAGGTTCGCAGCTTTGTTGGTTTAGTTAGGTACTACAGATGGTTCTTTGAGGGATTTTCTTCCGTAGCAGCATCCTTGACTATGCTAACTAGGAAGGATGTTCCATTTCAGTGGTCGTATCAGTGCGAGGATAACTTTCATAGGCTTAAGGCCTTATTGACTTCAGCTCCAGTTCTGACTTTGTCGGTTGAGGGTCAGAGTTTCTCCATGTATTGTGATGCTTCAGGGGTCGGTCATGGTTAAGTGTTAATGCAACAGGCTCGAGTGATAGCATATGCATTGAGACTGCTGAAGGTTCATGAATGCAACTACCCCACTCATGACTTAGAGTTGGTGGCGGTAGTCTTCGCGCTCAAGATCTGTATGCACTACTTATATGGAGTTCACTGTGAGATATTCACCGATCACCATAGTCTTCATTACATTACGAGTTAGCAGGAGCTGAACTCGAGGTAGAGAAGATGGATTGAGCTACTGAAGGACTATGATTTTACTATTCTATACCATCCGGGCAAGGCAAATGTGTTAGCAGATGCCTTAAGTTGAAAGGTAGTGAGTATGGGCAGCCTAGCTTCACTTTTAGTTTCTGAGCGACCGTTGGCCTTGGACATCTAGTCCTTGGCTAACCAATTGGTTAGGCTTGACTTGTCAGACCCTAGCAGAGTTCTTGCCAGTGTTGAGGTCCATTCCACTCTAGTTGATCAGATTCAGAGCTGACTGTTTGAGGATCAGATTTGTGCGACCGTCATGATCAGGTGGTTCGGGGTGAGGCCAGTCGGGCTGATTTGGGTTCTAATGATATTCTATGTTTTGATGGTCGACTCTGTGTTTCGAGGGTTGGCAATTTGATTCAGTTGATACTCTGTAAGGCACATTGTTCTAGATACTCCATTCATCCTGGCACGGCAAAGATGTATAGAGATTTCAGGCAGCTTTACTGGTGGTGTGGTATAAAGCAGGACGTAGCAGAGTTTGTATCTCAGTGCTTGAACTGTCAGTAGGTGAAGTTCGAGCACATGAGACCGAGTGGCTTGATGCAGCTACTTCCCATTCCTGAGTGGAAGTGGGAAGGTATTACTATGGACTTCGTTGTTGGTTTGCCTCGTACTTCTGGGGGTTTTGATTTCATTTAGGTGATTGTGGATCGGTTGACTAAGTTGGCCGACTTCTTGCCGGTTCAGACTTCCTACGGTGCTAAGAGGTTAGCTCAGATCTACATTTGTGAGGTTGTTCAGTTGCACGGGGTCCCAGCTTCTATCATTTTAGACCATGGCACACAGTTCACATCTCAATTCTGAAGAGCTATATAGAGTGATTTGGGTACAGAGATTCAGCTTAGTACCGCTTTCCACCCTCAGACAGATGGCCAGTCTGAGAGGATTATTCAGGTCCTAGAGGACATGCTTCGGGCTTATGTACTTGACTTTGGAGGTTCATGGGATCAGTTTGTTCCTTTGGACGAGTTTGCTTATAATAATAGTTTTCATTCGAGCATCAGCATTATAATGACTCTTCCGATCATTTTTGCGTGTACACTTTTCTTGTACAGTTAGAGCCTTCTTGTAGTAGCCCCAGGTCATTTATGGCTTGCTGGGACTGGTGGTTTGGTGCCCTAGCCATTTGTTTGGTCGTTATGATCATTTTCTTGTTTTAGAGCTGAGTCTTAGGAGCCGAGTATCGAGATCGTGCGATGGTGATTTGCAAGCCTAAAATTGAGAATTTTATTAAATCGCGCGTAATTGAAAATATTTTATTCAAGATTTGAATGTGGTAAAAAGTTATATTTTTATTGCCTTCCTACAATATTTTAAATGTTTATGAAAAAAACTTTTGATATGATATAGGTGTGTATGTATTTATTTTATAAAAGTTTTATAAACTATTAATATTTTAACGGAGATAGTAAACTAAGTTATGTTAAAAATTATTATTATAATATAATAAGTTTTATTTGAAATAATTTTCTATTAATTATGATATGTTTTAAAAGTTATATATATTTTATTATGAACCTATGCAATATCCGAGTGTGCACCTAACGGGGTAAGATGAAATATAGTGTTGACACACCATCAACACATGGAAGCAAGGGAAAGGTGGCTCCCATGTTTGGTGGTTTTGCTTTTTACCTTTGATGGGGGTTTGTTTTAACTTGGTAATTAATTCCAAGATCATATGGATTTTCAGATTCTTATAATTGAATTTAGGAGAATTTGTGTCAGAGGAAAAAGTGAGTAAGTTGTGTTGGAGAAAATAGAAACTGATTAGAAGGGTAGGAAGCAAAGTTGTTTTTGTTTGTTCTAGAGTTTGGATCATTGATGGCACCAGCCGCAAAGGTTACTGGGTTCTACCATGAGGGAAATGACTGATTTTGCAATGCAAGTTTGGTCAGTGATTTTACCTTGGTAGTGGATGGAGTAAACTTCCACCTTTACAAGAGCTTCTCGGAGCGGTTAGGGCTTGGACATCATCGTTATAGCATCTTGTCATCGAACAACAGGTAAGTTATGGTCTAAACTCCCTAGACTCAGCATATATTGGATAAAATTGCACTAGCTGGCATCCTTGGGTTGGGTTATTAGGTTGGTACCACTGACCTGGACCGCTTTATTCATGTCTGACCTACTTTTCTTTTCCCGATGTTTGTAGTACTTGCTTGATACATTTTATTCACCCTTGTGGTCCTGTGAGGCCTTGTTGACTCTGGAACATAGAAGGGGGGTTATTGGGAATGTCCGCGAGTCCCAGACATAGAAATATCCTTCTAGGCTGGTTATGCTTGCTGAGTAGCTTTGGAGCCTGTGCAGGGACAATAGGTTGATTGTAAGCTGTTGGGCGGCTATTTGTGTTGATCATTCATTTTCATGCATATAAAGAGGATTTATCCATGTTTTACTATGGTTTTAGCTTTGGGTCTACTTAAATTGTTTTCTAAACCTTGCATGGCCCTGGGGGCCTGTTTTCGATAGGAAATAAACTGAAATGGTTTGATTTAACTTATGAATCTTCTTGGTGTAAAAGAAGTTCAAATTACTATTTCTATCACCAGTTTTACTATTAACGCTAGACTCGACAGGGCCGGGGTGCTAGTTGAGTTCTTATTAAATTGGGATGGTTTTAGTCTCGATCGGACCGAGCATCTGGGATGACTCCCTAATGTTTAGACCCGGTTACACCCGGGCACCCTTGGAGGGGTTTTTTGTGATGTTTCGCCACTATTTTGGTCCTGGACAGGGTCTAGGCATGCATATTCGAGACTGGGTCTCTATCTTGAATCCAGACTTGTTTTCGGAGGACATGTTTTGGTACTGAGTTTTAGTATGGGGTCTGGGACCTCCATGGACCTTGTCATCCGGGTCTGGAGCTTTGGGCTGCGTATGCCGGAGAGAGGGTATACGGCAGAGTAGAGGTATACGGGTAGTGTCCTTCTATAGAACCTACCTACTGGGCCCGATCGGCACCAGATGAGGTACATAAAGAGTTTATATCCCACCCTGAGGTTATCATGCATCATATCATTCATTGTTTTAGGCTCTACCCTTGTTTGCTGTTTGTTGAGTGTACACTCCGGTTGTATGGGCGGCCGGAGGGTTTTGTTTTCACTTGTTTGAGTTCCTTGGTTGTATGGGCGGATAAGGGACTATAGGTAGGATCTTGTTACATTATCGCGGTGTTATCCCCCTGTTATGGTTATGTTTATAAGATTATATATGGCTGAGTTGTTACTTGTTGGATTTGAGATTGGTATGGCTAGTTGGGTTATTGATTCCTGTTTTCGAGCATGCCTATCTTTACTCTCCTTCTCCCTTCCTTGTACTTAAGGTTACCGGTATACCGTCCATTTCTTAAACTTGTTATGTATATACTGTTATTTCAAAAATCCTAGGTGCGTTATTTCTTGCTTACACCTGTGCCTATTGTGTATATATTCTCTTTGCTAGCCTTATATGTTGTTCTGTTGACTTCCCTCTAGGTTAATCCCTGTGTACTTTTCATTGATCTCTGTGACTACTTGTTGTTCTACTCTGCTTGTTATTACTCTTTTATCTTATATGTGCCCAGTCAGCCATTGATACCTACTGGTACTTTATGCTTCGCATTTGATGCTCATACCACACTCTGCATATTCTGGTACAGATCTTAGTGTGGGCTATCACTGTTAGCTCATAGAGTCTTGTCTGAGGTGCTATTTTGGTGATATTCTGGACCGAGGGTGAGCTCTGGACGACCAGAGCTTAGCTTTTAGTTATATTTTGATTATGTACTATATTTCTACTCGGAGACAGCTTTGTGTATATTGTTTTGGATCCTTGCACTCCTTATGTAGATCCGGCTCTTATACGCTATGATACCAGATTTTGGGTTTGGTTCACCTTCCGTATTTTTTATATTACTCCTGTTATATATTTTCTTTATCTTGTTCCCATGTTCCACTTATTAAACTGTTCTTCCACTCAGATTGTTAGATAGTAGCCCATTACTGATTGTTCTGGGCTACGGGGATGGGTTTGCTTACTGGGGGTTGTAGGTGCCATCATGACCAAGAAATCGAGTCATGACAGCTTGTTATTAGAGCCTAGGTTCACCGGTGTCATCGGTATAAGAGCCAATGTCTAGTAGAGTCCTGCGGATTAGGACGGAGACGTCCGTACTCAATCTTCAGGAGGCTATAGTGACATCTTAGGAAATATGACTCTTTCATTCTTCTGTATCGTGCGTAGGACCCTTGAAAGTTTCCTAAAATCTCATTTGTTCTACTTCATTCTTCCGCAGATGGTTCATACGAGAGCATCAGCATCAGGCGGAGATGAGCCTCTGACTCCAGCTAGGGGTCGAGGATGCCCTCAAGAAGCGGCACCTGCTAGAGCTGCTAGAGTTTAGATTAGGCAGCCAGCTAAGATATTGGTTGTCGGTGGTCGGTTATTTCAGGCTATCGCAGACTATGCCCGTACTCTGGAGGACTTACAGCGACATGATTAGGGGGCAGAGATAAGAGGCCTCGACATCAGGGTAGCTACAGTGGTTCCAGGCATGGTGGTAGAGGTTTAGGCCAGTAGGGCTGGGGTTATCAGCCACAGCAGCACCAGGGTCAATCCAGCCAATCGGTTCAGGCTTCACTTCAGTCTTTCGGTAGTACCTAGTTTAAGCAGGGTCAGAGCAGCCATTAGGGATATAACGATCAGTCTTTGAGGGGTGCAGCTTTTGGGGAATCAGGTTGTGGTGGCCATACGGGATCTGCTGGTTCATCCTGACCGAGTAGGTCATCAGGGGCTTATTTTACTTGTGGTGTGATTGGTCATTTTGCTAGAGATTGCGCCCAGTAGGGTTTAGTTCAGCCACCAGTTAGAGGGGGTGGCAGTCAGGCTAGGGGTGGTGCTTCATATGGCAGAGCAGGTGGTAGGGATGGCGGTCGAGAAGGTAGAGGTCATCACCAGTTCTATGCGGTCCCTGGGAGACCAGAGGCAAGGGCCTCAGATGTTATGATTACAAGTACGATTTTTGTATGCCATCAGTCTGCTACAGCTTTATTTTATCCTGGATCCACTTTTTCATATGTATCTGCCTACTTTCTTCCTTGTTGGGGTTGGCTACTGAGCCATTATCTGTTCATGTTTCTATTTCGACCCCAGTAAGAGATTCTTTAGTAGTGGATCAGATTGTGAGATCCTGTGTGATATCTGTTAGTGATTTGGAGACTTGGGGTGATTTGATGATCCTTGATATGTTAGATTTTGATGTGATATTGGGCATGGACTGGTTATCCTCTCACCTTGCGGTTTTGGATTGTTATGCCAAGATTGTTACCATAGCCGTGCTCGGTGTATCCCCATTTGTGTGGCAGGGTTCTATTAGCCATGCACCATCTAGGGTCATCTCTTGCCTTCGAGCTAGGAAGTTGATTTCCCATAGGTGTCTCACTTATCTAGCATATGTTCGAGATGCTAGTGCTGACCCTTTGTCTCCTGAGTCTGTTCCTGTGGTTAGAGACTTCCTAGATATGTTTCCTACCGACCTTCCAGGCCTTTCACCTGAGAGATATGTTGATTTTGCCATTGAGTTAGAGCCGAACACCAGGCCCATTTCTACTCCTCCCAACCGTATGGCTCCTGCTGAGTTGAGAGAGCTTAAGGAGCAGCTCTTGGATTTGTTAGCTAAAGGGTTCATTAGACCGAGTGTGTCCCCTTGGGGTGCTCCTGTTCTCTTTGTGAAGAAGAAGGATGGGTTGATGCGGATGTGTATTGACTATCGACAGTTGAATAAGGTGACAGTGAAGAATAGGTATCCGTGCCAAGGATTGATGACTTGTTTGATCATCTCCAGGGTTCAGTCGTGTTTTCAAAGATTGATTTGAGGTCTGGCTACCATCAGTTGAGGATTAGGGCAGAGGACATCCCTAAGACAGCACTAAGGACACGTTATGGCCATTATGAGTTCCTGGCGATGTCTTTTGGGTTGAATAATGCCCTCGCAGCCTTTATGAACTTGATGCACAAGGTGTTTGGCCTATATTTGGACTCATTTGTGATAGTTTTCATAGATGACATCTTGGTATACTCGCGGAGTAGGGATGAGCATGATCAGCACTTGAGGATTATACTCCATACTTTGAGAGATCGTCGGTTTTATGCCATATTCTCAAAGTGCGAGTTTTGGCTGGAGTCAGCTGCATTCCTAGGTCACGTGGTGTCAAAGGATGGGATTAGGGTCGATCCGGGAAAGATTTCAGCGGTTTGTGATTGGCCTAGACCTACTACTGTTAGTGAGGTTCGCAGCTTTATTGGGTTAGCAGGTTACTACAGATGGTTCATTCAGGGAGTTTCTTCCATAACAACATCCTTGACTATGCTGACTAGGATGGATGTCCAATTTTAGTGGTCGGATCAGTGCGAGGATAGCTTTCAGAGGCTTAAGGCCTTATTGACTTCAGCTCCAATTTTGACTTTGTCGATTGAGGTTCAGAGTTTCGCTGTGTATTATGATGCTTCCGGGGTTGGTCTTGGTTGTATGTTGATGCAGTAGGGTCGAGTGATAGCATATGCATTGAGACAACTGAAGGTTCACGAGCGCAACCACCCCACTCATAACTTAGAGTTGGTGGGGGTAGTTTTCGCGCTCAAGATCTGGAGGCACTACTTATATGGGATTCACTGTGAGATATTCACTGACCACCATAGTCTTCAATACATTATGAGTCAGCAAGAGCTGAACTCGAGGCAGAGGAGATGGATCGAGTTCCTAAAAGACTAAGATTTCACTATTTTGTACCATCCGAGCAAGACAAACGTGGTAGCGGATGCCTTGAGCCGGAAGGCGGTGAGTATGGGTAGCCTAGCTTCTCTTTCAGATTCAGAGTGACCGTTGGCCTTGGACATCCAGTCCTTGGCTAATTGTTTGGTTAGGCTAGACTTATCGGATCCTAGCAGAGTTCTCGCCAGTATCGAGGTTCATTCTACTATGATATGATCAGATTCAGAGCCGACAGTTTGAGGATCAGAATTTGTGCGACCTTTGTGATCAGATGGTTTGGGGTGAGGCCAGCCGGGCTGCTTTGGGTTCTAATGATATTCTGAGTTTTGATGGTCGACTCTGTGTACCGAGGGTTTGTGATTTGATTTATTTGATACTCTGTGAGGCACATTATTCTAGATACTCCATTCATCCTGGCACGGCGAAGATGTATAGAGATTTGAGGCAGCTTTACTGGTGGTATGGTTTGAAGCGGGACGTAGAAGAGTTTGTATCACGATGCTTGAACTGTCAGGAGGTGAAGTTCGAGCACATGAGATCGGGTGGCTTGATGCAGCGACTTCCCATTCCTGAGTGGAAGTGGGAAGGTATTACTATGGACTTCATTGTTGGTTTGCCTCGTACTTCTCGGGGTTTTGATTCTATTTGGGTGATTGTGTATTGGCTGACTAAGTTGGCCCACTTCTTGCCGGTTCAGACTTCCTACGGTGCTGAGAGGTTAGCTCAGATCTACATTTGCGAGGTTGTTTAGTTGCACGGGGTCACAGCTTCTATCATTTCAGACCGCAGCACGCAGTTCACATCTCAGTTCTGGAGAGCTATACAGAGGGATTTGGGTACGGAGGTTCATCTTAGTACCGCTTTCCACCCTCAGACAGATGGCCAATCCGAGAGGACTATTCAGGTCCTGGAGGACATGCTTCGGGCTTGTGTACTTGACTTTGGAGGTTCATGGGATCAGTTTGTGCCTTTGGCCGAGTTAGCTTATAATAATAGTTTACATTCGAGCATCGGCATTGTAATTACTCTTTCGATTATTTTTGTGTGTACACTTTTCTTGTACTGTTAGAGCCTTCTTGTAGCGGCCCCAAGTCATTTATGGCTTGCTGGGACCGGTGGTTTGGTTCCCTAGCCGTTCATTTGGTCGTTATGATTGTTTTATTATTTTAGAGCTGAGTCTTAGGACCCGAGTATCGAGATCTTGCGATGGTGATTTGCGACCCTAAAATTGAGAATCTTATTAACATCGCGCGTAATTGAAAATATTGTATTCAAGATTTGAATGTGGTAAAAAGTTATATTTTTATTGCCTTCCTACAATATTTTAAATGTTTATGAAAAATACTTTTGATATGATATAGGTGTGTATGTATTTATTTTATAAAAGTTTTATAAACTATTAATATTTTAACGGAGATAGTAAACTTAGTTATATTAAAAATTATTATTATAATATAATAAGTTTTATTTGAAATGATTTTCTATTAATTATGATATGTTTTAAAAGTTATATATATTTTATTATGAACCTATGCAATATCCGAGTGTGCACCTAACGGGGTAAGATGAAATATAGTGGTGAAACACCATCAACACGTGGAAGCAAGGGAAGGATGGCTCCCATGTTTGGTGGTTTTGCTTTTTTCCTTTTATGGGGGTTTGTTTTAACTTGGTAATTAATTGCCAAGATCATATGGATTTTCAGATTCTAATAATTGAATTCGGGAGAATTTGTGTCGGAGGAAAAAGTGAGTAAGTTGTGTTGGAGAAAACAGAAACTGATTGGAAGGGTGAGAAGCAAAGTTGTTTTTGTTTGTTCTGGAGTTTGGATCATTGATGGCACCAGCCGCAAAGGTTACTAGGTTCTACCATGAGGGAAATGACTGATTTTGCAATGCAAGTTTGGTCAGTGATTTTACCTTGGCAGTGGATAGAGTAAACTTCCACCTTCACAAGAGCTTCTCGGAGCGGTTCGGACTTGGACATCATCATTATAGCATCTTGTCATCGGACGACAGGTAGGTTACGGTCTAAACTCCCTAGACTCAGCATATATTGGATAAAATTGTACTAGCTGGCATCCTTGGGTTGGGTTATTAGGTTGGTACCACAGACCTGGAATGTCTTATTCATGTCCGACTTACTTTCCTTTTCCCGATGTTTGTAGTACTTGCTTGATACGTTTTATTCACCCTTGTGGTCCTGTGAGTCCTTGTTGACTCTGGAACATAGGAGGTGGGTTATTGGGAATGTCCGCGAGACCCAGACATAGAAATATCCTTCTAGGCTGGTTATGCTTACTGAGTAGCTTTGGAGCCTGTACAGAGCTGATAGGTTGATTGTGAGTTGTTGGGTGGCTATTTGTGTTGATCATTCATTTCCATGCATATAAAGAGGATTTATCCATGTTTTACTATGGTTTTGGATTCGGGCCTACTGAAATTGTTTTCTAAACCTTGCATGGCCTTGGAGGCCGTTTTCGATAGAAATAAACTGAAATGGTTTGATTTAACTTGTGAATATTCTTGGGGTAAAAGGTCAAATTATGATTTCTATCACCAGTTTTACTATTAACGCTAGACTCAGCAGGGCCAGGGTGCTAGTTGAGTTCTTATTAAATGGGATGGTATTAGTCTCGATCGGAGAGAGCATCTGGGATGACTTTCTACTGTTTAGACCCAGTTACGCCCGGGCACCCTTGGAGGGGTTTTTTGTGATATTTTCCCACTATTTTGGTCCTGGACAGGGTCTGGGCATGCATATTCGAGACTGGGTCTCTATCTTGAACCCAGACTTGCTTCCGGATGACATGTTTTGGTACTGAGTTTTAGTATGGGGTCTGGGACCTCAATGGACCTTGTCATCCGGGCCTGGAGCTTTGGGCTGCATGTGCCGGAGGGAGGGTATATGATGGAGTAGAGGTATACGGGCAGTGTCCTTCTATAGAACCTACCTGCTGGGACCGATCGGCACCAAAGGAGGTACATACAGAGTTTTTATCCCACCCTGAGGTTATCATGCATCATATCATTCATTGTTTAAGGCTCCACCCTTGTTTGTTATTTGTTGAGTGTACGCTCCGGTTGTATGGGCGGCTAGAGGGTTTTGTTTTCACTTGTTTGCGTTCCTCGGTTGTATGGGCGGACGAGGGACTGTAGGTAGGCTCCTGTTACGTTATTGCGGTGTTATCCCCCTGTTACAGTTATGCTTATAAGATTATATACGGCTGAGTTGTTACTTGTTGGATTTTAGATTGGTATGGCTATTTGAGTTATTGATTCTTGTTTTCGAGCATGCCTATCTTTA
This sequence comes from Jaltomata sinuosa, assembly GCA_003996215.1. Lineage (NCBI taxonomy): Eukaryota > Viridiplantae > Streptophyta > Magnoliopsida > Solanales > Solanaceae > Jaltomata > Jaltomata sinuosa. The sequence continues at coordinate 795,394 of QJPP01000050.1, forward strand.
CTCTCCTTCTCCCTTCCTTGTACTTGAGGTTACCGGTAAATCGTCCATTTCTTAAACTTGTTATGTATGGACTGTTATTTCAAGGATCCCAGGTGCGTTATTTCTTGCTTACACATGTGCCTGTTGCGTATATATTCTCTTTGCTAGCCTTGTATGTTGTTTTGTTGACTTCCCTCTAGGCTAGTCCCTGTGTACTTTTCATTGATCTCTGTGACTACTTGTTGTTCTACTCTGCTTGTTATTATGCTTTTATCTTATATGTGCCCAGTCAGTCTATGATACCTACTAGGTACCTTATGCTTCGCATTTGGAGCCCATACCACACTCTGCATCTTCTGGTGCAGATCCTAGTGTGGGCCATCACCGTTAGCTCATGGAGTCTTGTGCGAGTTGCTATTTTGGTGATATTCTGGACTGAGGGTGAGCTCTTGGTGGCTGGAGCTTAGCTTTTAGTTATCTTTTGATTATGTACTATATTTCTACTCGGAGACAGCTTTGTGTATATTGTTTTGGATCCTTGCACTACTTATGTAGACCCGGCTCTTATACGCTATGATACCAGGTTTCGAGTTTGGTTCAGCTTCTGCATTGTTTATATTACTCCTGTTATCTATTTTCTTTATATTGTACCCATTCTTCCACTTATTAAACTGTTCTTCCACTCAGATTGTTAGATAGTAGCCCATTACTGATTGTTCTGGGCTATGGGGATGGGTTTGCCTACTAGGGGGTTGTAGATGCCATCATGATCGAGATATCAGGTCATGACAGCTTGGTATCAGAGACTAGGTTCACCGGTGTCATCGTTATCAGAGCCAATTTCTAATAGAGTCCTGCGGATCAGGGCGGAGACGTTCGTACTCAATCTTCGGGAGGCTACAGTGACATCTTAGGAAATATGACTCTTTCATTGCTTCTGTATCATGGGTAGGACCCTTGAAAGTTTCCTAAAATCTCATTTGTTCTACTTCATTCTTTAGCAGATGGTTCATACGAGAGCATCGGCATCAGGCGGAGATGAGCCTCTGACTCCATATAGGGGTCGAGGATGCCCTCGAGCAGCGGCACCTGCTAGAGCTGCTAGAATTTAGATTAGGCAGCCAGATGAGATATTAGTTGCCGGTGGTCGGTTATTTCAGGCTATCGCAGACTATGCCCGTACTCTGGAGGACTTACAGCGACATAATCAGGGGGGAAGAGATAAGAGGCCTCGACATCAGGGTGGCTACAGTGGTTCCAACCATGGTGGTAAAGGTTTAGACCAGTGGGGCTGGGGTTATCAGCCACAGCAGCACTAGGGTCAGTCTAGCCGACCGGTTCAGGCTTCACTTCAGACTTCTGGTAGTACCTAGTTTGAGCAGGGGCAGAGCAGCCATTAGGGCTATAGCGGTCAGTTTTTTAGGGGTACAACTTCGGGGGCATCAGGCTATGGTGGCCATACGGGATCTGTTGGTTCATCCCGACCGAGTAGGCCATCAGGGACTTGTTTTACTTGTGGTGTGATTGGTCATTTAGCTAGATATTGCCCCCAATAGGGTATAGTTCAGCCACATGTTAGAGGGGGTGGCAGTCAGGCTAGGGGTGGTGCTTTGCGTGGCAGAGCAGGTGGTAGGGATGGCGGTCAGGCAGGTGGAGGTCGTAATCAATTCTATGTGGTCCCTGGGAGACCAGAGGCAAAGGCCCCGGATGCTGTGATTACAGGTATGATTTATGTATGCCATCAGTCTGCTACAGCTTTAATTGATCGTGGATCCACTTGTTCATATATATATTCCTACTTTCTTCCTTGTTTGGGGTTGGCTACTGAGCCATTATCTGTTCATGTTTCTGTTTCGACCCCAGTAGGAGATTCTTTAGTAGTGGATCGGATTGTTAGATCCTATGTGATATTTGTTGGTGATTTGGAGACTTGGGGTGATTTGATGATCCTTGATATGTTAAATTTTGATGTGATATTGGGCATGGACTGGTTATCCCCTCACCGTACAGTTTTGGATTGTTATGCCAAGATCATTACCATAGTCATGCTCGATGTATCCCCGGTTGTGTGGCAGGGTTCTGTTAGCCATGCACCGTCTAGGATCATCTCTTGCCTTTGAGCTAGGAAGTTGATTTCATGTGGGTGTCTAGCTTATCTAGCATATGTCCGAGATATTAGTGCTGACCTTTCATCTCCTGAGTCTGTTCATGTAGTTAGAGACTTTGTAGATGTGTTTTCTACCGACCTGCCAGGCCTTCCACCTGAGAGATATGTTGATTTTGCCATTGAGTTAGAGCCAAACACCAGGCCCATTTCTACTCCTCCCAACCGTATGGCTCCTGCTGAGTTGAGAGAGTTTAAGGAGCAACTCTTGGATTTGTTGGCTAAGGGGTTCATTAGATCGAGTGTATCCCCTTGGGGTGCTCCTGTTCTCCTTGTGAAGAAGAAGGATGGGTTGATGCGGATGTGTATTGACTATCGACAGTTGAATAAGGTGACAGTGAAGAATAGGTATCCGTGCCAAGGATTGATGACTTGTTTGATCATCTCCAGGGTTTAGTCGTGTTTTCGAAGATTGATTTGAGGTATGTCTACCATCAGTTGAGGATTAGGGCAGAGGACATCCCTAAGACAGCACTAAGGACACGTTATAGCCATTATGAGTTCCTGGTGATGTCTTTTGGGTTGACTAATGCCCTCGCAGCCTTTATGAACTTGATGCACAAGGTGTTTGGCCTATATTTGGACTCATTTGTAATAGTTTTCATAGATGACATCTTGGTATACTCGCGGAGTAGGGATGAGCATGATCATCACTTGAGGATTATACTCTATACTTTGAGAGATCATCGATTTTATGCCACATTCTCAAAGTGCGAGTTTTGGCTAGAGTCAGTTGCATTCCTAGGGCACGTGGTGTCAAAGGATGGGATTAGGGTCGATTCCGGAAAGATTTCAGCAGTTTGTGATTGTCCTAGACCTACTACTGTTAGTGAGGTTCGCAGTTTTATTGGGTTAGCAGGTTACTACAGATGGTTCGTTCAGGGATTTTCTTCCATAACAGCACCCTTGACTATGCTGACTAGGATGGATGTCCAATTTTAGTGGTCGGATCAGTGCGAGGATAGCTTTCAGAGGCTTAAGGCCTTATTGACTTCAGCTCTAGTTTTGACTTTGTCGATCGAGGTTCAGAGTTTCGCCGTGTATTGTGATGCTTCCGGGGTTGGTCTTGGTTGTATGTTGATGTAGTAGGGTCGAGTGATAGCATATGCATTGAGAAAGCTGAAGGTTCACGAGCACAACTACCCCACTCATAACTTAGAGTTGGCGGCGGTAGTTTTCCCACTCAAGATCTGGAGGCACTACTTATATGGGATTTACTGTGAGATCTTCACCGACCACCATAGTCTTCAATACATTATGAGTCAGTTAGATCTGAACTCGAGGCAGAGGAGATGGATTGAATTGCTGAAAGACTACGATTTCACTATTTTGTACCATCCGGGCAAGGCAAACGTGGTAGTGGATGCCTTGAGCCGGAAGGCGGTGAGTATGGGTAGCCTAGCTTCTCTTTCAGTTTCAGAGTGACCGTTGGCCTTGGACATCCAGTCCTTGGCTAATCGTTTGGTTAGGCTTGACTTATCGGATCCTAGCAGAGTTCTCGCCAGTATCGAGGTTTGTTCTACTTTAATTGATCAAATTCAGAGCTGTCAATTTGAGGATCAGCGGTTGTGTGACTTTCGTGATTAGGTTGTTCGGGGTGAGGTCAGTCAGGCTACTCTAGATTCAGATGGGGTTATAAGGTTTGATAGCCTCTTTTGTGTTCCAGGGATTGGTAATTTGATTCAGTTGATTCTTTGTGAGGCGCATTATTTTAGATACTCCATTCATCCTAGCGCAGCAAAGATGTATAGAGACTTGAGACAGCTTTACTGGCAGAGTAGTATGAAGCAGGATATAGCGGAGTTTGTATCTCGGTGCTTGAACTGTCAGCAGGTGAAGTTCGAGCACATGAGACTTGGCGATTTGATGCAGCGACTTTTCATTCCTGAGTGGAAGTGGGAAGGGATTACCATGGACTTCATTTTTGGTTTACCTCGTACTTCTCGTGGATTTGATTCCATATGGGTGATTGTTGATAGGCTGACTAAGTCAGCACATTTTTCGGTTCAAACTTCTTATGGTGTAGAGAGGTTAGCTCAGATCTACCTTCGTGAGATTGTTCGGTTGCACCGGGTCCCAGCTTCTATCATTTCAGACTGTGGCACTCAGTTCACATCTTAGTTTTGGAGAGCTATTCAGTGAGATTTAAGTACAGAGGTTTAGCTTAGTACTGCATTCCATCCTCAGACAGATGGCCAGTCCTCTCGGACTATTTAGATCTTGGAGGACATGTTTCGGGCTTGTGTTCTTGACTTTGGAAGTTCATGGGATCAGTTTGTACCTTTGGCCGAGTTTGCTTATAATAATAGTTTTCATTCGAGCATCAGCATGGCACCTATCGAGGCCTTGTATGGTAGGCGTTGCAGATCGCCGATTGGTTCATTTGTTGGTTTAGAGTCTAGACCACAGAGTACAGATTTGCTTTGAGATTCCCTAGACCGAGTCCGAGTGATTCAGGATAGACTTTGGGCAGTTCAGAGCAGGTAGAAGAGTTATACTGATCGTAGTCTTCGTGCCTTGGAGTTTAGTGTTGGTCACTCTGTGTTTCTCGGTGTATCGCCTATGAAGGGCATGATGAGATTTGGTAGGCGGGGCAAGCTTAGCCCCAGGTACCTTGGGCCGTTTGAGATTCTTCAGAGGGTTGGTAGTGTTGCTTACATGTTATCTTTGCCTCCGATGTTTTTAGCTATGCACCTGGTTTTCCATGTATCGATGTTGCAACGGTATGTTCCAGATGAGTCTCATATGTTGCAGTGGGATTCAGTTCAGTTGGATGAGAGTTTAGCCTTTGTTGAGGAGCCGGTAGTTATTTTGGCCAGAGATGTCAGGAGATTGAGGTCTCGGGAGATCCCAGTTGTTAAGGTTCAGTGGAGGCACCGTCCAGTTGAGGAGGCTACCTGGGAGACCGAGAGAGATATACGAGCTCAGTATCTGCAGCTGTTTGAGCCTTCAGGTACTTCTTTGTCCTTGATTTTTGAGGATGAAAGTCCTTTTAGTAGTGGATGATGTAATGACTCTTTCGGTCATTTTTGCGTGTAAGCTTTCCTTGTACTGTTAGAGCCTTCCATGTAGTGGCCGCAAGTTATTTATGGCTTGCAGGAACCGGTGGTTTGGTGCCCTAGCCGTTCGTTTTGTCGTTATGATCGTTTTCTTATTTTAGAGCTGAGTCTTAGGAGCCGAGTATCGAGATCGTGCAATGGTGATTTGCGAGCCTAAAATTGAGAATTTTATTAACATCGCGCGTAATTGAAAATATTTTATTCAAGAGTTGTATGTGGTAAAAAGTTATATTTTTATTGCTTTCCTATAATATTTTAAATGTTTATGAAAAATACTTTTGATATGATATAGGTGTGTGTGTATTTATTTTATAAAAGTTTTATAAGTTATTAATATTTTATTGGAGATAGTAAACTTAGTTATGTTAAAAATTATTATTATAATATAATAGGTTTTATTTGAAATAATTTTCTATTAATTATGATATGTTTAAAAAGTTATATATATTTTACTACGAACCTATGCAATATCCGAGTGTGTACCTAACGGGGTAAGATGAAATATGGTGTTGACACACTATCAACACGTGGAAGCAAGGGAAGGGTGGCTCCCATATTTGGTGGTTTTGCTTTTTTCCTTTGATGGGGGTTTGTTTTGACTTGGTAATTAATGGCCAAGATCATATGGATTTTCAGATTCTTATAATTGAATTCAGGAGAATTTGTGTCGGAGGAAAAAGTGAGTAAGTTGTGTTGGAGAAAATAGAAACTGATTGGAAGGGTGAGAAGCAAAGTTGTTTTTGTTTGTTCTGGAGTTTGGATCATTGATGGCACCAGCCGCAAAGGTTACTGGGTTCTACCGTGAGGGAAATGCCTGATTTTGCAATGCAAGTTTGGTCAGTGATTTTACCTTGGTAGTGGATGGAGTAAACTTCCATCTTCACAAGAGCTTCTGGAAGCGTTTCGGGCTTGGAAATTGCCGTTATAGTATCTTGTCATCGAACGACAGGTAGGTTATGGTCTAAACTCCCTAGACTCAGCATATATCAGATAAAATTGTACTAGCTGGCATCCTTGGGTTGGGTTATTAGGTTAGTACCACAGACCTGGACCGCTTTATTCATGTCCGGCCTACTTTTCTTTCCCCGATGTTTGTAGTACTTGCTTGATACGTTTTATTCACCCTTGTGGTCCTATGAGGCCTTGTTGACTCTGGAACATAGAAGGTGGGTTATTGGGAATGTCCGCGAGTCCCGGACATAGAAATATCCTTCTAGGTTGGTTATGCTTGCTGAGTGGCTTTGGAGCATGTGCAGGGCCGATAGGTTGATTGTGAGCTGCCTGGGCGGCTATTTGTGTTGATCATTCATTTCCATGCATATAAAAATGATTTATCCATGTTTTACTATGGTTTTGGCTTCGGGCCTACTGAAATTGTTTTCTAAACCTTGCATGGCCTTGGGGGCCCGTTTTCGATAGGAAATAAACTGAAAATGGTTTGATTTAACTTGTGAATCTTCTAGGGGTAAAAAAAGGTCAAATTATGATTTCTATCACCAGTTTTACTATTAACGCTAGACTCGGCAGGGCCGGGGTGCTAGTTGAGCTCTTATTAAATTGGGATGGTTTTAGTTTCGATCGGACCGAGCATCTGGGATGAATTTCTACTGTTTAGACCCAGTTATGCCCGGGCACCCTTGGAGGGGTTTTTTGTGATATGTTCCCACTATTTTGGTCCTGGACAGGGTCTTGGCATGCATATTCGAGACTGGGTCTCTATCTTAAACCCAAACTTGCTTCTGGAGGACATGTTTTGGTACTGAGTTTTAGTATGGGGTCCGGGACCTCCATTGACCTTGTCGTCTGGGCCTGGGGCTTCGGGCTGCGCCAGAGGGAGGTTATAAGGCAGAGCCAGAGGGAGGTTATAAGGCGTAGAGGTATTCGGCAGAGTAGAGGTATACGGCAGAGTAGAGGTATACGGGCAGTGTCCTGCCATGGAACCTACCTATTGGGCTCGATTGGCACCGGAGGAGGTACATGCAGAGTTTCTATCCCACCCTGACGTTATCATGCATTATATCATTCATTATTTGAGGCTCCACCCTTGTTTGTTGTTTGTTGAGTGTACGCTCCGGTTGTATGGGCAGCCAGAGGGTTTTGTTTTCACTTTTTTGCGTTCCTCGATTGTATGGGCGGCTGAGGGACTGTAGGTAGGCTCTTGTTACGTTATCGCGATGTTATCCCCCTGTTATGGTTATGCTTATAAGATTATATACGGCTGAGTTATTACTTGTCGGATTTAAGATTGGTATGGCTAGTTGGGTTATTGATTCCTATTTTCAAGCATGCCTATCTTTACTTTCCTTCTCCCTTCCTTGTACTTGAGGTTACCGGTATACCATCCATTTCTTAAACTTGTTATGTATATACTGTTATTGCAAGGATCCCAAGTGCGCTATTTCTTGCTTACACCTGTGCCTATTGCGTATGTATTCTCTTTGGTAGCCTTGTATGTTGTTCTGTTGACTTCCCTCTGGGATAGTCCCTGTGTACTTTTCGTTGATCTCTGTGACTACTTGTTGTTCTAATCTGCCTGTTATTATGCTTTTATCTTATATGTGCCCAGTCGGCCTATGATACCTACTGGGTACCTTATGCTTTGCATTTGGTGCTCATACCACACTCTGCATCTTCTGGTGCAGATCCTAGTGTGGGTCATTGCAGTTAGCTCATGGAGTCTCGTGCGAGGTGCTGTTTTGGTGATATTCTGGACTGAGGGTGAGCTCTTTTCTACCAGAGCTTAGCTTTTAGTTATCTTTTGATTATGTACTCTATTTCTACTCGGAGACAGCTTTGTGTATATTGTTTTGGACCCTTGTACTCCTTATTTAGATCCAGCTCTTATACGATATGATACCAGGTTTTGGGTTTGGTTTAGCTTCCGCATTGTTTATATTACTCCTGTTATCTATTTTCTTTATCATGTTCCCTTGCTTCCTCTTATTAAACTGTTCTTCCACTCAGATTGTTAGATAGTATCCCATTACTTACCGTTCAGGGCTACGGGGATTGGTTCACCTATTGGGGGGTTGTAGGTGCCATCATGACCGAGAAATTAGGTCATGATAGGCATGGCACCTTTCGAGGCCTTGTATGGTAGGCGTTGCGAATCGCCGATTGGTTGGTTTGATGGGTTGGAGTCTAGACCGCAGAGTACAGATTTGCTTAGAGATTCCTTGGACCTAGTCCATTTGATTTAGGACAGACTTAGAGCAGCCCAAAGTAGGCAGAAGAGCTACGCTGATCGTAGACTTCATGACTTGGAGTTCAGTGTTGGTGACTTGGTTTTCCTTCGAGTATCGCCCGTGATGGGCGTGATGGGCGTGATGAGATTTGGTCGGTGGGGCAAGCTTAGCCCCAAGTTTATTAGGCCATTTGAGATTCTACAAAAGGTTGGTAGTATTGCTTACATGTTAGCTTTGCCTCCGATGTTTTCAGTTGTTCACCCAGTTCTTCATGTCTCGATGTTACTCTAGTATATGCCAGATTAGTCTCATGTGTTGCATTGGGATTTGGTTCAGTTAGACGAGAGTTTGTCATTTGTTGAAGAGCCGATAGCTATTCTGGCCAAAATATCAGAAGGCTGAGATCTAGGGAGATTCCGATTATGAAATTTTGGTGGAGGCATCGTTTGGTCGAGGAAGCTACTTGGGAGACCGAGAGTGAGTTGTGTGCTCAGTATCCGCAGTTGTTCGAGCCTTAAGGTACTCCCTTCTTCTTGACTTTCGAGGATGAAAGTCCTTTTAGTAGTGGATATTGTGATAACCCTTTTAGTCATCTTCGCATTTGCGCATTCATTGTACTGTTAGAGCTTTTCTGTAGCGGACCCAAGTCATTTATGGCTTGTTGGGACCGGTAGTTCGGTGCCCTGGTCGTTCTTTTGGTTGTTTTGCCCTTTTTTCTATTTTTGAGCTTTAACTTAGAACATCATTGACTTTAGTCAACATTCTTAGCTAACATGCTCGGAATTGAATTCTGATAGTTCTGTTAGCTTCATAGCATTGAGTTTGGTCTAGTTGTACCTTCAGTTGAGGCCTGAGAACTTCCGGTGTGGTTTTTGGGTGATTTTCTTTGTTTTCAGGCCATTTGGAGTTGAAAGTATAACTTTGGTTTGCTTTTGACGATCGGAGTGTGAGATTTGAAGTACGACGATTCCATCAGCTCCGGAATGATGAGTTTGGGTTGGAAAGGTGGTTGGTTTGAGTTCCGGGTGAGCCGGACTCATTTCAAGCCTTTGGGTTCCTTTTCGTTAGTGTTGACTTGGGTCAACATTTCATCGAAACGACCTCGTATGGAAGTTTCATCGATTCCTTTGAGTCCGGAACGTCGTTTCCACTCTGTTAGCATTATTGGTTTCTAAATATCGGTTTCCAATTTTGCCCAGAATGCCCTGTCGAGCTTTGGAAAGTTGCAGACTTTTTCCTGTTGCAGGTGCAGGCATCAAGCCTCTATTGTGATCGCGAGCCTCACCCTTTGCAACTGTGATGAATCACCTGGCACCGTGTTCTTTACGATCGAGTGATCGCCAGTCACGATCGCGATGAAGCCCCTCCTTCTCTGTTCTTCACGACCGCGTGGCTAGCCTTTGCGATCATGATGGCCTAGCCAGCGTGGTCCTCGCTACCGCGAGGAGTCCTTTGCGATCGTGATGAAGAACCCCTGGCAGTATAAAACTTTTTCTTTTCGTATTTCCAGCCATTCTCTCTCATTTTTCTCCAACTCCAACTCGCCCAAACCCTCTCTAACCTGCTCAAACTAGTACACCCTTGAAGAATTCCCGTACCCTCGAGAAATTCCTGTTTCGTTGGTGTTTTGGTAAGTTTTCCCTCTTCTCCTTAGTTGTCTTCTCCAATTATCTAAACCTCCATTGTTGTGAATCCTTGAAGATCGAATTTTGGTTGTAGATTCTGTCCGAGAGGAGTGCATGCTTGGCAGGCTCTCCCTTATCCACATTCTTGGCGTGATTCTTCCTTTTGGGTAGGTGATTCTTGCTGATTTCCGATTCCTCTTTTCGAAAATTCCATTGTTGGGTTCCTAGCATTAGGGGCTGTTTTAGCTCGAATTTGTAGCCCAATTTTCTTATTTTCTCGGGCATGTACTCCCTTGGTCATTGTGATCATAATATGAGTTTTTATTTTTGGTTTTGAGTTATGGGCCCCGTAGGCCTGCTTTTGACCCGGATTTTGACCCAGTTATAATTGTGGCAATATGGGTTTCGTTAGACTCATTTTAACGTATTGTTTATGTTTGTGATAGTTTGATTATCATTCGGGATCTCTCGGAGCGATTCGGGCTTGGACGTTGTTGTTCGGGCAGCTTGTCGTCGGACGACAGGTAGGTTACGGTCTAAACTCTATAAACTTAGCATATATCGGATAAAATTTTACTAGCTGGCATCCTTGGGTTGGGTTATTAGGTTGGTACCACAGACCCTAACCGCTTTTCCGCTATTCGCCCCATTTCTTCTCTCCGTTGTGTGTAGTATTCTTAGTAGTTGATGTTATCACCCTTATGGCCCTGTGTGGCCTTGTTTGACTTTGGAACATAGACGGTGGGTTATTCAGGGGTGCTCGTGAGTCCCGGGCATTGTTATCATGATATTATGTTGCCTATATGTGCTGTAGAGCTATTAGAGCCTGTGTAGGACCGATAGGTTGTTGTGGGCTGGGGGGCCACTGTTGTGATTGTGTATGCCATTCACCATGCATATAGATAGGGGGATTTCATCTTGATTTTACTATGGTTTTGGCTTTGGGCCTACTGGATTGATTTTCTAAACTTTGCATGGCCCGTGAGGCCCGTTTTTGGTAAAAATGATCTAAAGGAGGTTTGGTAACGTTTTGATGGGTCTTCTTGGGGTAAGGGAGTTTTAAAGGATATTTTCTCACTAGTTCCACTTATACTAGACTCGATGGGGTCGAGTGCTAGACTTATTTCCTACAGCTTCTGGGGTGATGCTGGACTAGGCGGGGGGTCGTGTGCTAGGGCTATTGGACTTACTATTTTAGACCTGGATACCCTCTAGGAATCTTTACTTGGGAATTGATTCGAGATTGAAGGGCATCTAGTAAGTTGATCGAGGGCCTCCATGGACCTTTCTATTCCGGACTAGAGGCTACGAGTTGCGGGTGCCGGAGGGGGGGTATACGGTGTAGTAGGGGTATACGGGTGTGACCTTCCATGGATCCTACCTTCTGGGCCTTATAGGTTGTCGAAAGTGGGTGACATACGGTACTACTATCACTCTTGACTTAGCATGGCATCACATCATTCATCTGTGTGAGGTACCACCCGTGTTTGCTGTTTGTTAATTGTACGCTCCGGTAGTATGGGATGCCGGAGGATTTTGTTTTCACTTGTTTGTGTTTCCCGATTGTATGGGCGACCGAGAGACTGTAGGTATACTCTTATTATTTACCATGATACCATCCCCTGTCCCGGTTATGATTTTGAGACATTATTCTACAACGTTGTTAGTACTGGTTCTGAGAGTGATATGATTAGTTTGGGTATTGATTCCTCTTTTTCGAGCATGTCTATCTTCACTCTCCTCTATCATTCCTTATACTTAAGGTTACCGGTATACCGTCCACTTCTTAAACTGATTATGTATATACTATTATTGCAAGGATCCCAGGTGCGTTATTTCTTACTTACACCTGCGCCTGTTGCGTATGTATTCTATTTGCTAGCCTTATATGTTATTCTGTTGACTTCCCTCTGCGCTAGTTCCTATGTATTTTTTGTTGATTTCTGTGACTACTTGCTTCTATTCTGTCTTTTACTACGCTTTTATCTTATATGTGCCCAGTCGGCCTATAATACCTACTGGGTACCTTATGCTTCGCATTTGGTGCTCATACTACACTCTGTATCTTCTGGTGCAGATCCTAGTGTGGGCCATCGACATTAGCTCGTGGGGACTCATGCGAGGTGCTGCTTTTGGTGATATTCTGGACTGAGGGTGAGCTCTTGGCGACCGGAGCTTACTTTTAGTTTATCTTTTGATTATGTACTCTACTTCTACTCGGAGACAGCTTTGTGTATATATTGTTTTGGTCGTACTCCTTATGTAGATCTGGCTCTTATACGCTATGATACCAGATTTTGGGTTTGGTTTAGCTTCCGCTTTATATGTATATTATTCTTGTTATCTATTTTCTTCATCTTGTACCCTTGCTTCCGCTTATTTAAATTGTTCTTCCACTTCGTTTGCTAGATAGTAGCCCATTACTGATCGTTCCGGGCTACGGAGATTGGTTCACCTACTGGGGGGTTATAGGTGTCATCATGACTGAGAAATCGGGTCGTGACAAAATAATATCCTTTTATAAATATAGTAATGCAAGTTATTTTTAATACATCAAACCAAACACTGGATAAGAAATGATCTCAGCAACTAATTCTATTATTGCTAATCTCAACATTACCAATACACCTTATTCAGTACTACTCTTATACACTCTACCAAACGACCCCTAATTGTTTAGCTATTTCGACGTATATTTTCCTACATCACTTTTTTTATACTCCATACAATGCCCTTTTGACATGGACAAAAAAATATGTATTGTTTGCTTGATATACACGCGCAACGCACGCGTTTAAAACTAGTATATATATATATATATATATATATATATATATATATATATATATATATATATATATATATCATACTTATTCTAAAAGTAAGAAGTCCCATAGTTGAAAGTTGAAAGACGAAAATAACCTTAAAAAATTGAATGACTATTTCACCCTTCAGTTAAGTATTATTTTAAAAATATTTGAGTGCAAAAATGTAATTCTACAATATGTAAACATAACAAATTTTAATATAAATCAAAACAAAAATAAAAAAAGTAAAATAAAGAACGTGGGTCATAGTAAGTGAAAAGGCAACCTGTTGGATTACATTTACTACGGTCTTTCTATTCTCCATCCATTGCTTATTTAATGTTATTTTCTTAAAAAAATTCAATTGTTATTAAAAGAACATTTAATATTCCATGTAAGTCTTTTCACCTCCTGCCTAAGGACTTTTGGTTTACCTTTTAATTGGTTAAGAAAGTCATTTTATAAATAGATTTTGAAAAGAAGACACGGTACTCCTATGATCCTATTTTGTAAGTTCGGCTAATTCTTTTCTTCTTCAATTTTTTCCTTTTTGGCGTGAATGTTTTTTCATAAATAAACTACATTACTTCGTAAGTAAAAATGTTATGAACTCTGATGTGTTTTTGTGTTCAGATGAAGAAGTTGTGATTTTTATCCTTTTTGTAAATTTATTTCTCCTCATATTTTATTGTTGATATTGTTGTAATTGAATTATAGGCTTATATACAATAATTCTTAATTGAAATATTTTATTTTTACGTAAATATATGGGATGTTGTTAATATCAAGAATCTATTATATAATGTAAAAATTTACATATGAGTTTTGATCCGTTTTGGAGTTAAATCTGACAGTGATGTTTTAGTTATGAGATTTTTGATCTTGTTATAAGTGTGACTTGCATATTTTGTGAAGGTCTTCATATTGTCTGTTAATTTTTATTTCATGCTCATTTTATGGATGTATTGCATTTGGGGAGGGAAAATATCTTTTCTGTTTTGGTAATATATAAAATGGAAATTTCCTTTAAACAAATAAATTGATGTATAATTGAATAGTGATTTTTTTTTCTTTTACTTGAATATAAATAGATAATTGAGATTGCACTATGTTGTTACATTTTGAAGAGTAGCTCTATTCAGACAGTGTTTTTATATTTTTGAAAATATTAATTAATAAATAATATTTTTTTATATGCATGACATCTCCAACGTAGTTAATTAATCTTACTAATTTTCATTATTGTTGTCGTTGAATTAACACTAACATCATGCTCAGTATAAAATGGTTAATTGAAAGTTGAAACATATTATTTATTTTTTCAGTTTATCTTTGGTTAATTTGTCAATACATGTTTCAACAATTTTATGTTATTTACTAAATAATTAGGGATACACGTGTTGAAGAACTATTATACTAAAAGTGAAAAACTCAAAATGTCAAAATTGAATTACCAAATTATCCTTTAAAATTTAAGTGACCATTTTGCCATTCAATTAAACACTACTCTTTCAATTTTGATATTAAAACGTAAATTTACCTCTCAATTAATAATAATATTCCATATTTCATTAGTCTGAAATAAATGGCATGAACAATACTTGACCGGATACATTTTTACTTACTTACTACAACCGTTCAATGTGTTGATACTTGATATTACTTTCATATTTCAAAGGTATTGCAATCTTTGGAATGCCTATTTAATAGTATTTTAGAGTTTAGCCTTCAATCAATAAATATATTATCCCTTTTAAAATTAAGTACATTAATTATCACCAATTTATGTCAGAAAATCTCTTCATTTTTTCACAAGGAATTTGTAAAATTTGAAGGTTACGGACTTACGGTAGCATTGTATAATTAAATATTGACTAATTGAACTAAGAAATGTGTGAGAGTTCCCTCAAGAATCCACAGGATAGTCCTATATAAATGATGTCCTTTTTACTTTGACAAGTATGTGATGAAGTGTAAAAAAAAAATTGATCAAAAACGACATCCTTTATGCTCTCTAACGGTGAACGTGATGGTGTTATTTGTATATTTGGAGTGTGATGGTAACCTTTGTGTACTTCAATTCTGTTTTATAATTCAGAAATATTATTGAAAATATATGCGGTGAAAAATAGTTATTTTTAGATAGCAAAATGTAATACTAAATGAGGCTATACGTGCAACGCACGTGTTCAGAGACTAGTATATATATATAAAAGAGGAACATAGACTAGGTGATGTGGCACCTCTCTATGGCCTTCATTCATATTTTATCGTTTTTCTCCTTTATTTGAATTTTTTCCTTCATCTTTTATTAATCAATTTATTTAACAATTAAAAAATATCATATTTATTATATCTAATTATATCTCATGAGTTACAAAAAATCTCTACTTATTTGTATTCTCTACTTAAATAACATATCTTCTCAGCTTCTTTCTACTTAATTATTATGGTTTAACCACTCTATAAATAACAATGATCTATGAAATCGTTGGATGGACATTTTTATTTTTTCCTTCTTTTTTTATTAGTATATATATCTTTTTCTCTTTTCTTTTTGATTTTTTCCCTTCATTTTATTCATCCACCATTTGTTTAATAATCAAAAGAGATGACATAAAAAAAGTAATGTGATAGTATATATGACCATCATTTTGATAAAGATCAAAAATATATTCTTTCGAATTTCTTCTTATGTCATAATAGCCAAACACAAGTTGATCAAGATGAAGAAGAAAGTTTGATGGTGGTGTAACATTCATCAAAGTGAAATGGTCAAATTAGTTTTGGTACAAGTTCATCAAGATGAAGAAGGAAGGTTAATGGTCTTGGAAGATTCATCAAGAGAGATGATCAAATTAATTTCGTGAAGTATAGAAGTTTGAATGGTGTACAACTACATAGATAAATTTTCTGTTGCTTATTTTAATATTTTTAATTAATTATTTCTTTTAATATAAGATATGTAGCCTCCAAGAATAAGACCCTATTACAAAGTTTTACACTTTGTGTAGCAAGGATAATGAAAAATATCTTCAAATGATTATTTTGTTGCTAACATAAATTTATTAGTATTTCATTATATAAATTTTTACCTTTTAAATATCCCCCCCCCCTTCCCCCACAATAGAAATATATCGTGTTTTCTAACATAATGATGTGGCATAGTTCTTTGGCCATGAACTCATCATTTTTGGCTCTTTTATTATTATTTTGCTTCTCTTTGTACTTTTTAGATAATTTAATTAAGTTATGTTGATAACAAGATTCTTCTTTCCTCTTCTATATATATAAAAGTCATTAATTTGACTAACTCAAAAGACTCTCCTTCAGATTGTCTAGGAACCTTATTTTTATTTCATTTGGATAAATTTCTTGAGTGGAAAAAAGGAAAAAATTGAGAGAAAAATAATAATTTATATGTAATAACAAAGTTAGGAATAGAAAAAAGTGATGTGACATCTCTTTTGGCCAAAAAATATAATTATCTTTTTTTCTCCTTTTTGTGATTTTCTTTATTTTTTTTCTTATTTATGTGCTATATTAAAAACTAAAAAAGTCACTCCTAACTCTCTTAAACATATAAATATGCAATGTTAAGAAACTAAAAAATCATGATCACATTAGTTTTTTAAGTTGTTACATTTTTTATGCTTCTAATATAATAATAAAGCTAGAGATAGAAAAAATGATGTGGCACATCTCTTTGTCCAGGAAATGCACTTTATCTTTTGTATGTACTTTTCTCTATTTTTTTCCATATTTATGTGCTATATTAAAAAAAACTAAAAAGAAACACTCATTTAACCCTCTTAATTATATTAAATATGCAATATTAAAAAGTTAAACAATCATTTCTTTAATGTAAAACTTAATGGTTTTTATTTTCATTACACCCACAACTTTTTATTATCATAACCTATAAAATAATTAATAGTCATATTGATGACATTATTTGATATTTTATATTCTAGTCCCATAAATAAAGATATAGTAAGACTTTGTAGAAATAATCACATTAGTCTTTTAAGTTGTTCTATTTTCGGTATTTACTATATTCATGTTTTAGTTTAATTCGAAGAATAAGATGAAGGTTATTCAATGGGTGATCGGCTTGTCGAAGTTACTGTCGACAAGAGCTCAGAAGATTGTGCATTGATTTTATATTATTTTTTTCTTCTATTTTTAATGAGTAAGGTCCTAAGAATGATGTATTTTTTTATATGTTCTTTCTACGATTTATTTTATTTTGTATTTTATATAAATATTTGATTGTCGTAAATTTATCTTTAATTATTTTATTTTATATGAATATTAACTTATAAATTTGTTCAAAATATGTTAACCATCATCTTTTATAATCGCGCGAAGCGCAGAAAATTCATTAATTTTTATATAAATGGACATCTCACTCAGGTATTCCCTCCTTAGTTCCATTCTATTATGTTTTCATTCTTCAATTGACCGCTGTCATCAATTTATCATTTTTTAAAACATAAAATGATTGTTCTGTTTACTAGTACTTAATAATACAAAATCAACGATAAAAAATGTAAAATACATAAATAACTGAACCTTTTTACGTGAGAATCAAACTTTTGGGCCGTAGACTATATTAGTTGTCCTTTTGTTTTTCTCTTTTCAAAAAATGGAGTCAATTGAACTCTATAATTTTTACATAATTGCTATAATATTTTTCTTTATAGATTGTCTTTTTTCAATATAACATCGGGGATCATTTGGTTCACATACTTTGTTATGAAACTATTACAATGAAGGAGTCATTTATGTGGTGAATAATAATTTTATGATGGTTGCGCGATGATTAATAATGAACGATATTTCTTATTAATAATGAAAGGATTGTAATATAAGGATTACTTAAAGGTATTTTGTCTTTAAATAGTTTAGTTCTTGTATTGCTAATACACAAATTCTTATTTAACTTTTTTCTGACATAAAAAAAAATATATATTTCCGCATAACACATTGTTAGCAAAATGTTGCATCAGTTATGCAGAGATTATATTTTCTTAAGCAACCAATCAAATGATAAGTTGGCTAAGAGCCAATTATTTTTTTCTTAATTAGGATTTAGATTATCTTGTAAATGATTTAATATATATTGATTACAATAATTATACTAATACGATGAACTAGAAACCCCTTATGTATTGTTGAAAGTAGAATATGTATCCTCACGTCAAGTATGAAAAATATGTATGATGAGACGTTTTATTTCTTTCTTTATGTAAATATTGGTCCAAAAGTAAGAGAATAAGGACAATTTGTATGGTCCTTCAATTTTAGTCAAATTAAGAACTTGTTTGAGCATTCTCATCCTTTCTTTTCTTGGAAGGCATATCAATCATTATTAAACAATTACAATGAAAAATATGTCCTTCATTTCGTCAAGGATTACACCTTTTAATTGCTAAGCAAACTTTTGTATATGCCTTTTTTTCCTTCTTATACGCTCTTTTTAAATGGTTGCAGAGTAATCAAATCATTATTTTAAGATTTTAAAATGATGCTTGAGTTGGAAAACAGGAAATTTATTTACTAATCAACTTTGAATAACACAAATGGACAATAATATACTGAACAAATAGCATTTTGTTAAACAGTCCCAAGTTGACATTTATAAAATAAAATAGTTTGTTTCATTCTGTAAAATTAAAGAATAATTTTTATTCAATTCTTTTTGTTCCATAAGTTAATGCCGCTCTGCTGAGTGATGCAACGCACCCAGCGAACATATAAAAGTAAAGCAACTTTCTAGGGCAAAGAAAAGAGAGAGAAAAGAAACACAACAACAACATACCCAGTGTATTCCCACAATATGGGGTCTGGGGAGGGTAGAGTATACGCAGTCCGTACCACTACCTCAGAAAAAATATATAAGAAAAAATATATATTTTAAAAGGTAAAATTTTGATTTCTTTGGGATGTATAATTATTGGGACCGAATTCACAAGATGGCTTGCATAAGTTAATAATTACAAATTTTTGAATTTTGATAAATCAGACAATAAAGAAAAATATATTAAAGATGCAAAATACTTTGATATGATTTATTTTGCTTAAAAAAATACTTTGATATAATTTGATCAATTGACCTACATATAAAAAATTAATAAAATCTATTAAAAGAATATCTTTTTCACAAACAAGTCCCTTAGTGACTACATTGTGTATGTTATTGTGTTATACTATTATTGTATGAGAAGAATTTTTTTTTATATTTATAAAAGTCTAAAACTTTTCCTCCAGAAAAATAACAGATATCAAAGAGTCCCTTTTCACAAAAAAAAATGTCAAAGTAAAATAAATAATTTATTACTTTTTTAAAAAAAAAAGAGTAAAACACAACTATGGTAATCTAAATAAAGTAGAAAATTCAGGATAAACTTTAACAAATTTTTTCTTGGCCTGAATTTTCTCGCAAAATAATGTTTAATCCTCTTTTTTCACATAATCTTCATTATTGCTGCTTGTCATGGTTAAAAATAAGGTATCAATTAAAAATTGAAGTCATATGCGTTAAGAGTGAGCACAGATTGAAAATTAAAACTCTGTGCGTTAAAGATGGGTACGGCTTAAAGTCGAAGCTCATGCACTAGAAGTAAGCACAAATTAAAATTTGAATCCACGCTTTAAAAGTAACAGTTGAAAACTGAAGCTCAAAGCTTAAACAAGAGTTAAGAAAGAGTTGGAAATTGATTTTTGTTTTTAAAGATGGAACAAAATAATTGTTGAAAATATGATTGAATTTTTTTTTCCACATGTAGTACTTCAAATAAAAAAAAATTAATATTTTTTTTTTATCATCGTCAAATTGATTGCAACTTGAGTTGAACCCCACCTTAAACTAGTCTTTGACCTTGTTTAACCATTAACTTTTGTACCACTTGTTATGACTGAAATAACAAGGCAACACACATTAATTATAATTGTAACTCTTGAATGATGATAAATTAGATAACAAAAAATATATACTAAAAAATGCATATTTGTTTTGCTTAAAAAAATACTTTGATATGATTTGATCAATTGACCTACATATTATAAAAATTAATATAAAAGAAAGGATAAAAACTATAAAGAGAATGATTTCTCTCTAAACAAGACTATTTAATGTTACATTGTAAATCTTATTGTGTTACTGTATGAAAAGCGAAAAATCTTCTATTTAATAAAAGTTTAAAATTTCTCCTGAAAGTGGAAGGGGCATCATGTGCTTCATTGACTGAAGTTGTTGATGGTGTTGTGTTCCAGACTACAGTTATAGCCTTAGACTTAAGTGGACAATCTCTTTTATTATGTATAGTGGACTTGCAAATAGAGCATGTCATAGCTATTTTTATTTTTGATAACTTTTTACCTTTTCTCCATATTAATATTCACATGGAGAAAAATATTGATAGAGATGTTTAAATGTCAATTTGGGGATAATGTAATTGAAAAGTGGGAGTTAATATTAAGTAGTAGTATCAAATATGTTTGAAGTATCTCAAAAGAATGAAGAAAATGGCTTCCATTTGTTATTAGCTAAAAGTTATTTTCTTTGAAATATTTCAATTCCAAATCACTTGTTTTAAAGAATGATATTTATTATTTTCTTTATATTTTAAGTATTATCAAAACGCTATCTTCATATTCTAGAGAACTCCATTTTATACCATTATCATATATCACATGTATCTTTTTTTTGACTAAAAATGACCTTGATATATTATGATTTATGCATAATTCAAGAAAAATTTGTGAATGCATATCTTTCATGTATAGTTTTATGTGAGACACTTTGAAAAATCATAACTGGTTAGTTTGTTATGCTACATCACTATTGACAACCTTAATTAACAAAATGCATTGTTGTAGTTTATACATATGGGTATAGTTATGGACAGTCACAAATACTTACATCACTTAAAAATAGTTTCTAAAGGTAAATAAAAGCATTTAAGATTTTGAGTGGGTAAAGCAAAGATAAAAAAAATTCATAAAAAATACAGATCCATAATACAATATTCATGAAAACTCTCAGCTCATTTCAAGATTCACAAAAAGGGCAAACCCATAACATAATATTCATGAAAAATTTCCAGCTCATTTCAAGATTCACAAAAAATGCAGACCCATAACACAATATTCATGAAAAACCTCCTAGTTCAGTTTTATGAAATCCTAATAAAAAATTGAATCTTTAAATCTGAAGAAGGCACTAACCTTTGAAGAAGACACGATATACTTCACGAGATGAGCAGAACAAATGATCGAAGATGAGCAGAAAATATCGATGAACGAAACCCTAATACAATCCAAATCAACGACTTCAACCACTAAAATAAATAAATCACAAACTAAAATAAAGGGAGATTCTTCCCGATATTTCTATGAATAATTTCTAAGCTAAAACCCTTTGATTTTCATGAAAATCAAAGGGTTATGTTGTGTTGTGTTGTGAGAGAACTAGAAGAATTGTTACGGGTGAGAGAAATACGAGGAAGAGTGTGAAAGGTTATTTTAGTCTGGTAGGTTATTTTAGTCGGGTAAGGTTATTTTAGTTGGGTTAAATTTTATATGTTTTTCTCTTCTTTTTTTTCTCTTTAAATATCTATGTGTTTGTCACATGTGTAAAACCTCAACAAATATGTCTACATAGATCGCGCGTGATAACACATTACACATATATGAAAAAGTGGGGGGGTATTTAAATTCACTAAGTCAAGATGAGGGGTATTTTTAAGACTGAGCATAGTTCGAAAGCGAAAGTAATAATATGCGCCAAGTTTAGGGGTATTTTCAACACTTCTCTCTATTTAATTTCGTAGGTGAAAATCATTTTCACTGTCCAATTTTGCTTTGAAAAATTAAACTTTTCCCCCAGTTTCGAACAATGGACATTTTCTTCCTTATATGTCAATTATTTTTTTAAAATTTTCGTTTTATTCTTACATCATCAATCTTTATTCTTTTTTACTTTTAAAAATTATGATACTTTTAAAAAAAATATCTATGTAACAAATTTACCTATAGAAAAATAAATATGATTTTTAAGATGAAAAAAAAAAGTGAGAATATTAATTGAGTATATAAGTTAATAATATTTTATAATAAAAATATATTTACAGAATAAGATAATTTAATCTTATTAACAATAATAAAAAATCTAATATCTACTTATAGTAATGAAATTAACAGAGAGACGCAATGTTATTAACATATTTCAATGTAGGTAATATAAAAATAATTAACAAAAATAGAGGTATATTTTATAATATACTTTTATTATAAATTCCTAGAATATTATTTATTTATATAGTAAATAAATTTTAAATTATACAAAAAAGTATTTTATTAATTACAATCAAAAACCGTTTATCTATATAGAAAGTAAAAAATAAGGAAAAGTGAAACTTAAATATACACACAGCATGCACACGCTTACATACATAAATACGTATACAATTTAATGCATATAAAATTAAAATAACAATCATAAATAATAACGTTAGATTTTGTAACAAATTCATAAAAAGAACATTATATTTATAATTAGAATGTTGCCCGGTGATTAAAACTTTTGTTATGCGCATGGTCCAAAAAAGAATCGGACCACAAAAATCTAATGCCCGGGGTTACCCTTATGCTTAGAATACTAACGAATTTATATAAAAATCTATGATAAAATATAAAATTATTCAAACTATAGGTCAGATTTCAAGGTTAAAAGATAAAATACTATATTTAATATAAAAAAGGTATTACATAAATGATAATTGAAAATGTAAGGGTAAATAGATATTGCATAGGATAAAAGGGAGAGAATGTCTATTATTCAAAGATTATGGTAAAATTAAGCTAAAAGATTAACAATATGAAGCAATAAAGTAGACAAGAAATATAAAGAGAAGAGAGGAGAGTGCAGAGCTTTCTTATTTTTCCAAATATCAAAGTGTTTCTCAAGTATTTCAAGTGTATACAATATGAATCATTGTGCCTCTATTTATAGTGTTCATAGATGCATCCTCAATGTTGTCATAAACATGACATTAACTATGGAGGTTATGGGAAAAAGGGTTACGGGGGGAGAGAGTTACACTCATAATAGTGTGTGGAGTAGTGGAGGATTAACTATACACTAATGGAGTTATAGTGAACAACATTGTGTGGTAACACAATTATTTACAACAAAGATGAAGGAAAAATTTAATGTATAAAGCATAGTTAAGGGATTAAATTATTTTCACCCAAAATAATATCATAATTTATACTTCATCGGGTCCAAAATAAATAAATTTTGGAAACTTTTTTTTGTTCCAAAATGAATGAATTTTTTAAAGTCCAAAGGAATATTAATTAGTTTTTTTTCAAAAATATCCTTCTCTTTAATGAGCCTTTTCAACTATCTCTAATTTTAATAAAAATTTCAAAAGAAATAAAAAGATACTCCTAATATTAACAAATTATCAGGAGAGATGATTTTCCAACTCTTTACAAACTCTTTTAGGGCCTGTTTGAAAAATCACCCTGGGTATTGAATTTGTTGTAAGTGGGTGTAATTACACAATTTAGCATATTTGGTTGGTCAGTTAATTACTTGGTCAACAGATAATTTGGTGTAATTGGCAGGGGGTAATTACACTTTCCAATTCACAGGGAGAAACTGTGAATTGTTGGTAATTACATGGTGTAATTACAAGCTGGTTACATTTTAATTTCATCCTTTTATTTTTATTTTTATTTTTTTATTTTAATTTATTTTTTGTTTCTATTATTTTAATTTTTTTTTTTTAATTTTTCTAATAATTTAAAAAAAAATATTTTTTATATTTTTTATTTTTTATTTCCTTCTCATTTCCCAAGCTTTACTTCTTGTGATTCCATTCAATTGTTCGTATTATCTATTTTACATTTATTTTTTTCATTTAGCATAATTTGGTTAGTATTCTAATTTTTAAATTAAAATAGAATTCATTGTTGAATAAGGTTATAGACACGTTTTTCTTTTCTTTTGAATCATATTTAAGTACGTTGTGTTGAAATTTGACATAAGAATATGTTAACTTTATTTTTTTTGTTTTGAATTTTGAACTTATGTTATATTTTCAGTTTCAATTTATTTATTTTACTAGTATTGACTTAATATTTCACATTGCAAGCCATTCATTTTTTAGTTAGAATTAATAGATTATCTTTTTGTCAAATATTTTAATAATTTTATGACATTATATTTATAATATTAATATTTTTGTCAGACATGCATTTCATGATGTTCTTAAAAATCATGTACTTTAAGTTTTTATGATTAATTTAATTAAAATATATTTTAAATATTTAATTTAATATCATTTATAAAGGCCCTTATTTGTTTGATACAAATTTTTAGTTTTTGATAACTAGCTTTTATTTTAAAAATTTAATATAACCAGGTAATTACACTTGTGCAACCAAACAATACACTTGTAATTACACTTTAATTACATTATGATAAATAAATAGGTCATCGTAATTGCTACCATAGTAATTACACCAATTTTAATTAACGAGTGACTTTTCAAACATATTCTTAATTTTATGTCCTTTTTACAAGAGATCTTTATTTTTACACATGAGAGATTTAAAAAAGTCACTTTCTTCCATTGAAATCGTAAAATGGAAATAAATATCATTTCTTCCAAAGTAGACTCTGTAATTAATATCATTAACTGAAGGATAATACTGTGAATGAAGTATAATAATAATAATATCATTAACCCGAAATCATTTATTTTAATATGAATGAAGTACGTAAAAATAGAGAAGAATTTAATACCAAAGAGTGTAGAAATTAATTATAGTTCCTAAATAGATAATGACAAGGAACCTTTTATGGTTGTTAGACCCCACTACTCATAATTTACTTATGTTCAACTCATTGTGTCGTCATTTTTCCAAATTGAATTACAATTCTCCCACTACCCTCTTCCTTTACCCTACACTTTCTCCTCTGCATGGCATCGGATGTCGCCATGTTTTCTCATTTTTCTGCAGTTAACCTTTTCCCCTAAATTTCATCGGCCGTCTTCTGGTCCCACCTTTACCGCACTTTATTCATTCATTATATATACACAAACCTTACAACTCTTTTCTAAATCCCCACAAAAACTACATTGTCTGCCTCTTTAATTTATACCGCGCGCCACCATGAATAAAGTGGTCGTTTTTTCCCTTCTCTTTCTATTCCTCCTCCCAACTTTAGTTTATTCAGAATGTACGTGTGATGAAGATTCTGAGGATAGGAACAAAACTGAAGCGTTGAAGTACAAATTGGTAGCAGTCGCTTCGATTCTGATAGCCGGCGGCATAGGCGTATCCATCCCTATTCTCGGCAAGATAATCCCCGCTTTTCATCCCGAAAACAATGTGTTTTTTCTCATAAAGGCTTTTGCTGCTGGCGTGATTCTGGCCACGGGCTTCGTCCATATACTGCCGGATGCATTTGAGAGTTTGTCTAGCCCTTGCCTTGCTGAAAATCCGTGGGGCGATTTCCCCTTTGCTGGACTTATAGCCATGATTTCCTCCATAGGGACGATGATGGTGGATTTGTTGGCTACAAGCTTTTACAGGAAATCGCATCTTACGAAGCAGAAGCCTGTGAATAGTGATGAAGAAAAAGAGGGCGGTCATGTACATGTGCATACTCATTCAACTCATGGACATGCTCATGGCTCTGTTTTGCTTTCATCGGAGGGTTCTGAGACATTGGATTTATCTCGTCGGCAAGTTATCTCACAGGTATGTATGTCTACATAGCGTTCTTTTCAATTTTTTTGTGAGTTATTAGTAACAGAGTCAATTTAATTTCTATTCTTTTTTTTATAATTAAAATTGAATGTTAATAAAATTTCATAATTGACAAAGTTTTGCTAATGAAGAATTTTTCAAAACATTTTTTTTTACTTTTTGGATATTCTTGTTTTAGTTTCTTTTTTTGTGATATATGACTAAGCTCATTTAACCTTTAATTAGTTAAAACGTGTGTTTTTAATCTCTTTGGGTAGGAAATATGTTTTGTTTAGACTATTTTTTTACAACTATATTACTCTTAAAGTGGATTAATAGAACAAAGTTAATTACATAATACATTGGTAATTAAATGATATAATGGTTAATAACTTGGGTAAATTTTGTAATTTTCATGAATAGAAGAATCAAAGATGCACATTTGAATTGATTGAAAATTTAACATGTCAAGTTTTTGGGAGATCAAAAACGTTTATTTTCTCCAAAAAAGTTACTTGATTGGTCAAGCATTTCCTCAGAAAATAAGTGTTTCGAATGAGTAGTAGACATTGATTTTCAGAAACTAAAAACAATAGGTTTTTCTCAAAAGTACTTTTTTAAAAAATATTTTTGAAAAAAATACATTTAAAAGTTTGATCAAACATTAATTGTTATTCAAAAGTGTTTTTTTAAATTGATTGGTCAAACAGAAATTGTCTCTAATATCAGAAACAATTTTAGAATATTGACCAAATAGGCTTAGTCAGATACTAAGGATACTAATATTAGAATTTGTCAATATTTTGGGGGACCCAAATAGGCTTAGTCAGATACTAAGGATACTAATATCAGAATTTATCAATATTTTGAGGGACTAAAAATGCAATTTTACCTATTACTCCGTATGTATTATTCCATTCCACACATGATGTGGGCACTTCACACAAATTGAAAGAGGAGATAGAATTTACAAGTTGTCAGAAATGAATATGTAATTCAAGTGGCAAAGGGTCTTCCAAGTTGCTCTAAACTGGATTCTCTTCAATATTATTGAAAAAGAAAAGGAAAGAAAGAAAGAGATTTTACTTAATTTTTGCTTTTGAAATGTTAATGTGGTTATTGCTTTTTTTAATGTGAAACAGGTATTAGAATTGGGAATTTTGGTGCATTCAGTAATAATTGGTGTATCTTTGGGTGCTTCAGAATCTCCCAAGACAATTAAGCCCCTTGTAGCTGCATTAACTTTCCATCAGCTCTTTGAAGGCATGGGTTTAGGTGGCTGCATCTCTGAGGTATACTATCTTTTTACAAGAAATCTTCATTTGTATATATAAGAGATGTTCGTTATAGACCATATTACAAATTTCTCTAACTTTTGATTGCATCAACAGGCAAAATTCAAGGTTAAAAAAACTGCAATAATGGCGATATTTTTCTCCCTGACTACACCAATTGGAATTGCAATTGGATTTGGAATATCAACAGTGTATAGTGAGACAAGTCCAACTGCACTCATAGTTGAGGGCATTTTCAATTCTGCAGCTGCTGGGATTTTGATTTACATGGCTTTAGTGGATCTCCTCGCAGCAGATTTTATGAGCAGTAGAGTGCAAGATAGTCCAAAACTTTTGATTGGAGCTAATGTTTTTCTTCTTCTTGGGGCTGGTTGTATGTCACTTTTGGCTAAGTGGGCCTAAAAAAGATCTTAAGAGTAAGAACATACTAGAAAATAAACAAGATTTTGTTTTCTTTTTTTAATTCTTTCTCTTGTAATTTGCTCTGGTTCTTTATTTTTACCTTTCGTTCCTTCAAAGAATGTTGGAATTACATAGAGCAGCTAAAAGTTTGCAAGATCTTGTCTGCTCTCTAGAGTATGCAATTCTTTGATTTTTTTTTTTTGTGAATACTCGGGGGTGGATTTGCAAATAAATAGTATTTTAGTAAAGTTGATTAATAATTGGCAGGAAAAACGAAAACAAAGAGTACCTGACAAAACGACAAAACTAAAAATCTCAACTTGTTATAAACTATTAAAGTAAGGAAGAAGAAGAATATAGAAGAGAGGGAGATAAATTTTTATTTCTCTTGAAGGATTCCTCTTAGAGATTTTTGGGATGAATTACAATGGAGAGAAACACATGTATTTATAGGGGAAAACTGAATTGGTCCTAAAGTTAAGGTTCCTAACTTTTTTTCCAAAGAAACATAACTATGGACATTCACTATAATACAAATATATTTATAACACTCCTCCTTAAATATCTACTTGATGGATAATGTGCCTCGTTAAAACCTTACTAGATAAAATTCGGTGAAAAATTTTTTAGTGAAGGAAAAAGAGTACACACATCTCATAATACGCATTTTTGTCTGCCTCATTAAAAACCTTATAAGAAAAATCCAATGGAACAAAACCTTGTGAGGGAAAAAGAGTACAACGCGTATTAACTCCCCCTGATGAGAACATCAATCCAAAGACTTGAATCTTCGCATCCCAATCTTGTGCACCATCTTCTCAAAAGTTGTAGTTGATTGAGACTTGGTGAATAAATCTTTCATACTTAAATAAATTTGTTGAATGTTGATACCGCCATTCTTTTGGAGATCTGTGAAGAAAAGCTTTGGTGAAATGTGATTCATTGCATCTCCTTTTATGAATCCTCCTTTCAACTATGTTATGCATGCTTCTCAGCTTGTTTCATGAACAATTGTTATCTCAGCATGATTTGATGAAATATCTATAATAGACTGCTTTGTAGATTGCCAAGATATGACAGTACTTCACATATGAACACATATAATTTATTTGAGATCAAATTTTATGTATATCCTATAAATGCCCTGCATTTTATAACCAATAAAATCTTGACAATATTTGTTATAGGATAAACACATTCATATCAGAACTTGCAATTGATCTTATTTCAATATCTCTACATAGAAGTGAAACTATATCATGCTCATAGTTATAGCAAGATGTATAAATGCAATAATTGTATAAGATATGGTACTTCAGGACCAATCCAATTCTGCATGTTTCTCATTTTAACTTCTTTAAGAAGATAATCTATTGCTTTTAAAAATTCTCCAAGAGTTTCAATTCAAGTCATCAACTTACATAACAATATGAAATATTAGGGGTAAACAATGTTATTTTTATACCCACGTCATTAAGGTGATTCTAGTACATCAACCTTGACTGATTTAATCTATATGAGGATTATAAACAGGTTTTTCAAAAACTTGTATATGCTTCAAGCATTTTGAATCCTATAAGGATTTTCATATTAATTTTGTCAAGTGACACAATGACATCTTCTAGTGTCTAGACTACAAGTCAAATAAGCTTTACTCTTACCAAGATGCATCACTCCACTTGATGAACTTTTCTACGTCAGCATGCTTAAATAAATGTAGAATCCAGATCCTCACAATCTTTTACAATATTATGCTATATTATATCAAAAGATATAATTGATGATATATCATTTGTTTCAGTTCGCAATGCGACATAACTTATTGAGATCTCATCACTGCATTATTTCAGGTACCTGAACCTCTCATAAGGTTTTATGAAGTGTTATGTCATAGGCTTTTCAAGAGCACAGTGCCTCCTTATTATAATCATTTGCTCCTCTTTCCTTTTCAAGAATTATTGTATTTAGAACCGATTAGTCGTCATGCTTCATGCATGCCATAGACTTTGTCCTTCAGGGACATCCAATAGGAGCATTTGCATCTAAATATGAAATTAACTTTGGGTCAACAAATGCTTCTAGCATTTGACTTGAATTATATTTTGAATGAGGATCATAGTGATGATAATGATAATTCATAACTATTTCATAGATGGTTATTCTTTCCCCCTTATATTAGAAAAGCTAACATATATCCTCTATCTTCTTTGAGGAATCCATCTTTGTGCTTCATGGTATATTCATTAATCATATACCGCACACTAAAATCAGTTAGATGAAAAATATTTGATTCCTGACCTTGAACTAATTGAGGGGAGAAAAATTAATCATACTTTATTAGTCTGAATGCATACAAGTGTTATTGTATATAATATCTCATATTTCAGACCAACAAACAAAATTTTTTTCTCATAAGTAATGATTTAGCTATTTCATTGAAGGCATTCAACGCCAAACCAACATTATCAAGATCAATCTTCTTGACTACACAGTCTGAAAATTATGCTCTTAACTCAATTTATATTGAACAAGCAACTTTATGAATGTCAAACTGTAGGTTGACAATAAACATATATGTGATCACATTATAGATGCATCATATCACTTGACAGGTGAACGAGCCCATATTCACCTTTTATACTTTTCAGATTTTAGGAGATCCAATCCCAACATTAGTTTATCTAATCAACTTATCATGAGAACAAACAACATAGAGAGTTCTTGAAGAATCTTCTAGTTCTTCAGTATATGTCTAATACTTAATATGCACATCTTCGGGATGACATAATCGTCTATGCCAACAAATAAGGTAATTTATATTAGTAACTCCAAGTTATCATGAC
This sequence comes from Jaltomata sinuosa, assembly GCA_003996215.1. NCBI lineage: Eukaryota > Viridiplantae > Streptophyta > Magnoliopsida > Solanales > Solanaceae > Jaltomata > Jaltomata sinuosa. The sequence goes on from QJPP01000050.1 coordinate 825,524, forward strand.
ATGTGCAATTTACTTTAGTAAACTTCTGGTTTACTATGACATAAATTTTATATGAATAAACTTCTAGTTTATTGTGGCATGTGATCTCATCATGCTCGGATAAATTTTTACATATGTGTTTCTCACCATAGTAACTTTGGAGATATTCAATCTTCCAATTATTCTATCTTTTTTGAAGGTGGATTGTGATATAGTCACAATTAAGTACACGTTTGTAATTTTATGCCTTATAAATATTAGCACATTCATCCCATATCACGACCCGATTTCTCGGTCATGATGACACCTACAACTCTCCAGTAGGCGAACCAATCCCCGTAGTCCAGAACGATTAGTAATGAGCTACCTTCTAACAGTTTAAGCGGTAGAACAATTAAATAAGCGAAAGCAAGGGAACAAGTTCAATAAACTGGATAACAGGAGTAATATAAATATAAAGCGGAAGCTAAACCAAATCTAAAACCTGGTATCATAGTGTATAAGAGCCCGATCTATATAAGGAGTACATGGGTCCAAAAGCAATATATACAAAGTTGTCTCCTAGTAGTAATAGAGTACAAAATATACAAGATAAACTAAAGCTAAGTTCCGATCGACAAGCGCTCACCCTCAGTCCAGAGTATCACCAAACAACACCTCCCACGAGTCTCCCGCGAGCTAACGACTATCTCCTACACTAGAATCTGCACCAGAAGATGCAGTATGTAGAGTGAGCACCAAATGCGAAGCATAAGGTACCCAGTAGGTAACACAGGCCGACTGGGCACATATAAGATAAAAGAGCAATAACAGACAAAATAGGAACAAACATTCACGGAAATCAATAAGAAAGTACACATGAACTAGCTCAGAGGGAAGACAACAGAATGACATACAAGGCTAGCAAGTAGGAATATATACACACAGGCACATGTGAAAGTAAGAAATGGCGCACCTGGGGTTCTTGCAACAACAATATATACATAGCAAGTTCTAGAAATGGACGGTATACCCGTAACCTCAAGTATAAGGAATGGGAGAGAGAAATAAAGGTAGACATGCTCGGAAAATAGAAATTAATAACCAAGCTAATCATGACAATCTCAATCCAGAACTAACAACCTTGCAGTAACCAATCTCATACTTAAAACTGTAATAAAGTAACAAGAGTCTACCTACAGTCCCCCGGCCGCCCATACAATTGGGGAACACAAATAAGTGAAAATAAACTATCCGGCATCCCATACTACCAGAGGGTACAATTAACAACCAGCAAACAAGGGTAGTACCTCAAACAATGAATGATATGGTGCCATGCTAAAAAAAGAGTGATAGTAGTACCGTATGTCACCTTCTTTCGGCAACCTATAAGGCCCAAAAGATAGGATCCATGGAAGGTCGCACCCGTATACCTCTACTACACCATATACCCTCCCTCCGGCACCCGCAGCTCGCAGCTTCTAGTCTAGAACAAGAAGGTCCATGAAGGCCCCCGATCAACATACTAGATGCCCTGCAATCTCAAAACAAACCCTAAGTAAAGCTGCCTGGAGGGTATGCAGGTCTAAAACAGTAAGCCAAATAGCTCTAGCACTCGGCCCCGCCTAGTCTAGCAACACCCCGATTGCTGTAGTAAATAAGTCTAGCCCTCGATCCTATCGAGCCCGCATAAGTGGAACTAGTGATAAAATATCCTTTAAATCATCCTTACCCCAAGAAGATCCATAAAAATGGTACTAAATCTCTTTTAAATCATTTTTACCAAAATGGGCCCCATGGGCCATACAAGGTTTAGAAAAATAGTCCCAGTAGGCTCGAAGCCAAAAACACAGTAAAACGTAGGTAAAACCTCTTTATATGCATGGATATGATATGATCAAATACAGATAGCCATCCCGCAACTCACAATCAACCTACGCCCTGCACAGGCTCCGAAGTTACTCAGCAAGCATAACCAGCCTAGAAGGATATCTCTATGTCCGGGACTCACGAACATTCCCAACAACCCCACCATCTATGTTCCAGAGTTAACAAGACCTCACAGGACCACAAGGGTGATAATATCAAATACCAAGAGTACTACACACAACAGAGGAAAGAAATGAGATGAATCATGGAAAAGCGGTCAAGGTCTATGGTACCAACCTAATAGCCCAACCCAAGTATGCCAGCTAGTATAATTTTATCTGATATATGCTAAGTCTAGGGAGTTAGACCGTAACCTACCTGTCGTCCGATGACAAGCTGCCCAAACAACAATGTCCAAGCCCGAATCGCTCTGAGAGATCCTAAATGACAATAAAACTATCATAAAAATAAATAAAATTTTAAAACGAGTCTAACGATACCCATATTGTTACAAGTGTAGCCGGGTCGATATCCGGGTCAAAAGCGGGCCTGCGGAGCCCACCACCCAAAACCCAAAACAAAAAAAAGCACGATGACCCCAACGATGCCAAGAAGGCATGCTCCAAAATTGAGCATAATTGGCCAAGAGGAAGGCGCCAAAACTACACGCTCAAATTGGGGTTTAAAGATGGAATTTCAAGAATAAAATCGAAAATTGGGCAAGAATTACTTACCACAAAGATGGAATTTAAGCCAAGACGAAGGATTCTTCACCCCCACGAACATTCACAAGCTTAGAGGCAGCCACTACCAAAATATTTCCAAGCTTTGGAATGAGCATTAATGGTGGAATTTAGAGAGAGAACAAGAAAATTCAAGGAAGAAAAAGGCTTACCAATAGATGAAGAACTACGGAAAATCCACGAACAAATGATTCCCCAAGGTTTAGAATAGATTTGGAACAAAATGGGAGAGTATAAGGCTGTTTAGAATGAGAAAGGTGGAGATAAAATGGCTGGAAAAATGAACAACCAGTAATATATAGCTGATGGTGGCTAGTCAGCGCTATCGCATTGAAGGAGGCCTGTGCCAAAGTGAAATCGCGCTAAAATGGCGCAATCACGCTGGCCGACTGCAGGCGCTGAGGCGAGATCGCGCTAGCCCTTGCGCGATTACGTTGAAGGCCTGGCCACAGGCTAGCGCGATCGCGCTGCCTGGGCGCTGTTGGCGCTGAAGGCCTGCAACCTGCAATAAAACCAGTTGCACTAGAATTCCCTACGGGGTGTTCCGGGCACAATTGGAAACCGATATTCAAAAACCAATAATGCTAACATAGTGGAAATGATGTTTCGAACTCAACGGAATTGGCAAAACTTCCATACGAGGTCGTTTCGGAGAAATGTTGACTCACATCAACACCAACGAATAAGAACCCAAAGGCTTAAAATGAGTCCGGCTCACTCGGAACCCAAACCAACCACCTTCCCAACCCAAACTCATCATTCCAGAGCTGATGGAATCATTGGATTTTGAATTTGACACTCCGATCATCGAAAGTTACCCAAAGTTACACTTTCAAATCCAAATTGCTTGAAAATAGAGAAAACCTCACCAAACCCACACCGGAAGTTCTCAGGCCTCAACTAAAGGTCCAACTAGACCAAACTCAACGCTCCGGAGCTAACGGAACTGTCAAAATTCAATTTCTAGTACGTTAGCTAAGAATGTTTACTAAAGTCAACGATATTCTAAGTTAAAGCTCTAAAATAGGAAAAAGGGTAAAACAACTAAACGAATGGTCGGAGCACCAAACTACCGGTCCTAGCAAGCCATAAATGACCTGGGGCTGCTACAAGAAAGCTCTAATAGTGCAATGAATGCTTAAACACGAAGATGACCGAAAAGGTCATCACAACATCCACTACTAAAAAGACTGTCTTCCTCGAAAGTCAAGAAGAAGGGAGTACCTGAAGGATCGAACAACTGCGGATACTGAGCACGCAACTCACTCTCGGTCTCCCAAGTAGCCTCTTCGATCGGACAATGTCTCCACTGAACTTTCACAATGAAATCTCCCTAGACCTCAATCTCCTGATATCTCTGGCCAGAATAGCTATCGGCTCCTCAACAAATGACAAACTTTCATCTAACTGAACCGAATCCCAATGCAACACATGAGACTCATCTGGAACATACCGGCGCAACATTGAGATATGAAAATCTGGTGAACAACTAAAAACATCGGAGGCAAAGCTAACATGTAGGAAACACTACCAACCCTCTATAGAATCTCAAACGGCCCAATAAATCTAGGGCTAAGCTTGCCCCATCGACCAAACCTCATCACGCCCTTCACGGGCGATACTCGAAGGAAAACCAAATCACCAACACTGAACTCTAAGACACAAAGTCTACGATCAGCGTAGCTCTTCTGCCTACTCTGGGCTGCCCTAAGCCTGTTCTAAATCAAACGAACTCGGTCCAAGAAATCTCTAAGCAAATCTGTACCCTGCGGTCTAGACTTTAGCATATCAAACCAACCAATCAGCGATCTACAATGCCTACCATACAAAGTCTCGAAAGGTGCCATGCCAATGCTCGAATAAAAGCTATTATTATATGCAAACTCAGACCAAGGCACAAACTGATCCCATGAACCTCCAAAGTCAAGAACACAAGCCCGAAGCATGTCCTCCAAGACCTGAATAGTCCTCTCGGACTGGCCATCTATCTGAGGGTGGAAAGCAGTACTAAGCTGAACCTCTGTGCCCAAATCCCTCTGTATAGCTTTCCAAAAATGAGAGGTGAACTGAGTGCCGCGGTCTGAAATGATAGAAGATAGGACCCTGTGCAACCGAACAATCTCACAAATGTATATTTGAGCTAGCCTCTCTGCCCCATAAGAAGTCTGAATAGGCAAGAAGTGTGTTGACTTAGTCAGCCTATCAATGATCACCCAAATAGAATCAAACCCACGAGAAGTACGAGGTAAACCAACGACGAAGTCCATGGTAATACCTTCCCACTTCCACTCAGGAATGGGAAGTCGCTGCATCAAACCACCCGGTCTCATGTGCTCGAACTTAACCTGCTGACAGTTCAAGCACCGAGATACAAACTCTTCCACGTCCTTCTTTATACCACTCCACCAGTAAAGCTTCCTCAAATCTCTATACATCTTCGCGGCTCCCGGATGAATGGAATATCTAGAATAATAGGCCTCACAAAGTATCAACTGAATCAAGTCACCGACCCTCGGAACACAAAGTCGACCATCGAATCTAAGATTACCATCAGAACCCAAAGTAGCCCGGCTAGCCTCACTAAATGGTTAGCCAAGGACTAGATGTACAAGGCCAATGGTCGCTCAGAAACTGAAAGGAAAGCTAGGCTGCCCATACTCACCGCCTTCTGACTCAAGGCATCCACTACCACGTTTGCCTTGCCCGAATGGTATAGAATAGTGAAATCATAGTCCTTCAGCAACTCAAACCATCTCCTCTGTCTCGAGTTTAGCTCGCGCTGACTCGTAATGTACTGAAGACTACAATGGTCGGTGAATATCTCACAATGAACTCCATATAAGTAGTGCCTCTAGATATTGAGCGCGAAGACTACCGCCGCCAACTCTAAGTCATGTGTGGGGTAGTTGTGCTCGTGAACCTTCAGCTGCCTAGATGCATATACTATCACTCGACCCTGCAACATCAACACACAACCAAGACCGACCCCTGAAGCATCACAATACACAGAGAAACGCTGACCCTCAATCGGCAAAGTCAGAACTGAAGTTGAAGTTAATAAGGCCTTAAGCCTCTGGAAGCTATCCTCACACTGATCGGACCACTGAAATGGATCGTCCTTCCAAGTCAACATAATCAAGGGTGCTGCTATAGAAGAAAATCCCTCAATGAACCTGTCACACCCCGAGGTTACCCCCTAGACGTAACACGGGACTTGAGACCACAAGTTCCCCAAGCTAACCCTTGGTCATAGCATTCTCAAGCATAACAAACGATAAGACATAGCGGAAACATCGTAAGAGAATCCAAATAGGAAACATAATCATATAAAAGATAGTCGAATAAGAAGTACAACTCAACAGTCATCCCATAGAATCTATGTCTGAAAGCCTCTAACACTATCATAGAGAGTTGATGGGATAACACCCCAACTAAATCGATAATCTAATACATAAAGGAATCATAAAAATGAAATACGATCTAGTCCTCGAACTATGAAGGCTCACCAAAGCTGACTGAGAGAGTGGCCTGGAACTCTAGCCATGAAGCTGTGAAGGAATACCTGAATTTGCATCATCAAAAGATGCAACGCAATATGCGTTAGTACTATGGAATGTACTAAGTATGTGAGCAATGCATGAACATGATGAATACATGCTAAGTGTACATAAATAACTAAAATCATGCTTTTAAAGATAAATGAATGCAATGACTCTTACTATATCATAAGCTGTAACATAAATATAAGTAATAAGTCTGAAAACTGCATAAAAGCCAAATGCAACGTAAATCATAAACTGTTTCTATGGGAGGTTCTATAATCGACATAGACCATATGAGATATAGGAATTCGATGTATATGCCCCATCGAGAGGACCTTATGTACCTTGCCAGGGGTACAAAGGCATGACTGTAACGTGATCACCTAAAACTAGTACCCAGCACGGGACTTAGAACCTACGGGGGAAATGTAGTTCTGGGACATATGGGTACTCTCACCCGTCCAACTCAGTGCTAATACTAATCCCAAAACATACATATAGCTCATAAAATACCAATGACATATATGATGCCAAAGATGATTCATAACCAATGACATATCTGAGGTCAAAGCTAGTTCATAACCTGGTGACATATCTAATGTCAAAACTGTTTAAAAACCCAATGACATATCTAAAGCCAAAGCTAAGTAAAACCAATGACATATATAATGCCAAAGCTATTTTGAAAAGCAAAAGACATATCGGATGCTATGCAATTCAAAGTCATAATCTGAAGGCTTAGATTAGCCATAGCTCAAAACATGCTTTTTGTTCCAACTCCAAGCTTGAAGAATCATATATGCAATTTCATAAGTTCGCAAATGCCATGATATCTAATCATGCTACCTTTCTCTTGAAAACATGTAAATTCATGGAATCATGCTAGAAATTAACTTTTATGCTTGGGCTTTCAAAGCCAAAAATAAAATCATAATCAAATCATGAGAAATCAATAAGAAACCATGAATTTAAACATAGGAACTAATTTCCTAAATTTTCCCTAAATTTTGGTTTAAAATCCTAATTTCATAGCTTCATGATCTCAAAATAAGACTTGGAGATTTTGGGCACAAGGGTGGAAGAAACCCATTGCTAAAGACCCACATACCTTGGTGGAAGATTACCCACTTGATTGGAAATAATAAAGAGACTTGACTTGAAGCTTGGAGACTTGAGCTTGAGAGCAACTTTCCTTTTTGAGTGAAGAATGATGAACTTAAGAGGGACTTAGGGTAATATGGGTGAAAAACCCTTCTAAAAGTAGTCAAAATGACTTCACTTAATACCTAATAGGGTGGGAAATGACCAAAATGCCCCTAAAAAGGCTGGAAAACAGTCAACCTTCAGTGACCACGGTTTGGTCGACGGTCCGTACTTTGGGAAGACAGGCCATCCAGGGAGCCGTCATTTTTGGGAACTAAAAGAAAGGGCTGCTGGATCTTAGGGATAACGGGTGGAACGACGGACCCATCATCCAGAAGGACGGACCGTCCTTCAACCCGTTGATCCTGCGTACTGGAATAGGGACTTCTGAACTTCGAAGGATGAGCATCAGGGTAGTTGGGAACGATGGTCCGTCATCCAGAAGGACGGACCATTCCTCGACCCATTATTTCTGGGACAAACTTAGGGATCCTCTGAGACTTGGAAGACGTGCGCACAAGACGGACTGTGGTTCTAAACCACGAACTGTCGTCTGAGCCGTCATCCCTGCAAACATGGAAATTTTCTGAGATTTTAACTTAGATAGCTGGATACGTGCACGGGGTGTTACAATATCTCTCCCTTGGGATCATTCATCCTCGAATTAAGGCTCATCAAGGAAAATTAAGGGAAAACAGCCCAACCAAACATCAAAACATAGAAATCAAGGGGTAATCACAAAACTTACACTTTTCAACTTGAAAACATGATAAACTAACTTCGTAAAACATGGATGCATGTTAAACTCATGAGAGGAACTGGTGGAATAGAATTGAAGGGACATACTAAGGAGGAAACTAGTACCTTAAGCTGTAACTGAATCAAAAGGAAAGAGATGAGGATATTTGGCCTTCATGGCCTCTTCCGCTTCCCAAGTAGCACCTTCAACAAGTTGATTCCTCCAAAGGACTTTTACCGAAGCGACTTCTTTGTTCCGTAACCTCCGAATCTGATGATCAAGAATCTCCACGGAAACCTCCTCATAATTGAGACTATCCTTCACACCCACATCTTCCAAAGGAACAATCAAGCTCGGGTCGCCAACAAACTTTTTCAACAAGGAAACATGGAAAACTGGGTGAACCGCTTCCAACTTCGCTGGCAACTCCAACTCATAAGCAACACTAGTAACTCTCATCGAAATCCGATAAGGACTTACAAAACGAGGATTGAGCTTTCCTTTCTTGCCAAACCTCATCACACCCTTCATGGGTGACACCTTAAGGAAAACCCAATCATAAACTTCAAATTCTAACTCCCTTCTCCTCACATCCACATACGATTTCTATCGATTCTGAGCGGTCTTCAACCTTTCCCGAGTAAGCTAAACTTTCTCCATGGTCTCGTGCACAGAATCTGGATCAATCAAGGCTGCCTCACCAACCTCGAACCAACCAATAGGAGATCTACACCTCTGGCCATAAAGTGCCTCATATCGAGCCATCTGGATGCTAGAGTGGAAACTGTTGTTGTAGGCAAACTCGATAAGAGGTAAGTGATCATCCTAATTTCCTTTGAAGTCAATAACACAAGACCTCAACATATCCTTCAAATTCTAAATAGTACGCTCGGCCTGGCCATCCGTCTGAGGGTGAAAAGCTGTGCTAAACTTCACCTTAGTACCAAGACCATTCTGAAATGATCTCCAAAACTGAGATGTAAACTAGGGACCTCTATCCGAAATGATAGACAAGGGAACACCATGCAATTTGACTATCTCCCGAATGTAGAGTCTGGCATAATCATCCGCTGTATCCATAGTCTTAACAACCAAGAAATGGGATGACTTGGTCATCCGGTCGATAATCACCCAAATGGAATCATGCCGCCTTTGAGTATGAGGCAAACCCATAATAAAGTCCATATTGATTGCTTCCCATTTCCAAGTGGGAAGATCAACATCCTGAAGCATACCACATGGCCTTTGATGTTCCACCTTTACCTGTTGACAGTTGGGATACTTAGCCACAAACTCGGCTATGTCCTTCTTCATACCATTCCACCAAAAGACTTCCCGTAGATCACGGTACATCTTAGTGGCACCCGAATGAATGGAGTATCTAGAACTTTGAGCCTCAGACAAAATCTACTGTCTTAATCCATCTACATCTGGCACACATAACCGACCCTGGTAACGAAGAACACCATCTCCCCCTTGGGAGAAAACCTCAACCTTTTGCTGACTCACTGCACCCTTAAGCTGAAGTAGAACGGGATCTTGGTCTTGCTTGGCTTTCACCTCAGCCACCAAGGATGATTCGGCACCATTAGTCACAATCACACCACCTTCGGTCGAGTCCATAAGGCGAACTCCCAACCGAGCAAGCCTATGAACTTCTTTAACCAATTCCTTCTTTCCATCTTCAATTAAGGCCACATTACCCATGGACAATCTACTCAAAGCATCCGCCACAATATTGGCTTTACCCGGGTGGTAAAGCACACTCATATCATAATCCTTAAGGAGATCAAGCCATCTCCTTTGTCATAAATTCAACTCTCTTTGAGTGAACACATATTGAAGACTCTTATGATCGGTGAAAACATCCACATGCACACCATACAAATAATATCTCTAAATCTTCAAAGCAAAAACCACGGCCGCTAGCTCAGGATCATGAGTAGGGTAGTTCTTCTCATGCACCTTATCCTGTCTTGAGGCATAAGCAATCACCTTGCTCCATTGCATCAAAATGCAACCCAAACCAATTCTGGAGGCATCATAATACACAACAAAATCATCAAGGCCCTCGGGTAGAACCAATACTGGAGCTGTAGTCAATCGAGTCTTCAATTCCTGAAAACTTTTCTCACAAGAGTCAGATCACTGAAACTTAACCTTTTTCTGAGTCAATCGGGTCAATGGGGAAGCAAGGGAGGAAAACCCCTCCACAAATCTCCTATAGTAATCAGCCAAACCCAAGAAACTCCTAATATCGGATAGGGACGTAGGTCTAGGCCAGTTCTTTACTGCCTCAATCTTTTGAGAGTCAACCTGAATACCATCTTTAGTCACAATATGACCCAGAAAAGCAACAAACTGCATCCAAAACTTGCATTTGCTAAAGTTTGCAAACAACTGTCTATCCTTGAGAGTTTGCAACACAACCTTCAAGTGATTCGCATGCTCCTCCTCACTCCGAGAGTAGATGAGGATATCATCAATGAAAACAATCACAAACATATCCAAATACTATTTGAACACACGGTTCATCAAATCCATAAAAGCTGCAGGAGCATTCGTTATACCAAAGGACATGATGACAAACTCATAATGACCATACCGAGTCCTAAAGGTTGTCTTTGGGATATCACACTCCCAAATCCAAAGCTGATGATAACCGAATCTAAGATCGATCTTGGAAAAGAAACTAGCACCCTGAAGATGATTGAACAAGTCATCAATCCTAGGGATGGGATACTTATTCTTGATTGTGACCTTGTTCAATTGGCGGTAATCAATGCACATTCTCAGAGAACCATCTTTCTTCTGAACAAACAAAACTGGGGCACCTCAAGGTGAAATACTAGGCCTGATGAAACCCTTATCAAGCAAGTCTTTCAGCTGGTCTTTCAACTCCTTGAGTTCCGTGGGGGCCATTTTATATGGAGGAATAGAGATAGGATTGGTATCCGGAAGAAGATCTATCCCAAAGTCAATTTTCCGCTCGGGAGGAACTCCAGGCAAATCATCAGGGAGAACTTCTAGGAATTCATTCACAACAGGAACAAACTGAATAGTCAGGGTCTCAGATTCCGTGTCCATAACCCAAACTATATGATAGACATAACCCCTAGAAATCATCTTCCTAGCCTTAAGATAAGATATGAAATGACCCTTCGAAGAAGAGGGACTACTTTTCCATTATAGGACAGGTTCATTTGGAAACTTGAAACTAACCACATGAGTGCAACAATCAAATGAGGCATAACATGCATACAAACAATCCATACCAAGAATGACATCAAAATCAGTCATCTCCAACTCTACTAAATCCACTGAAGTGACTCTATGAAGGACTGAGTTAGGGCAATTTCGGTAGACTCTTTCGACTAGGACTGACTCACCAACAGGAGTAGAAACATGAAAGGGTTCTAAAAGCATTTTGGGATGAATCTCAAACTTACAAGCAACATAAGGAGTTACAGAAGACAAAGAGGCACCGAGGTCTAACAAGGCATACACATCATGAGAAAAGACTTTCAACATATCGGTAACCACATCTAGAGAACTCTCCTGATCCTGACGAGAGGACATAGCATAAAGGCGGTTCTGGCGTGGACAACCAGAAATAGAAGCTGCGCCCTGCGGGGCTGGTCGACCTCCTGAAGCTGCTGGGGTAGACTGAGTCCTACCTCCACGTCCCTATCTAGTTAAAGGACAATCCTTGATACGATGCCTAGGCTGACCACAACTGAAGCAACCCTCTCTACCGGCTAAACACTCGCCGGGATGATTCTTCCCACACCTGGCACAAGCGGGGAAGGAAGACCCCTTTGCACCACCACCCTGAGAATAAGAGCCTGCACCTCTACCGGACTGATCATGGTGGGGCCTGGAGGCCTGAGAAGGAACACTAGCAGAAGAGTGAACATGACCTGATGACTTCTTCTGGAAAGAAGAGCGATGTCCACCTCCGGACCTGTGATGACCAAAACTTGATCCCTCGGATCTACCCCTCTTGTTCTCCTTAGCCATCTCCTTAAGTTTAGCACCCTCGATCTGATGGGCATGGGTCATGAGATGAGAGATGTTCATGTCACTCAACAACAAGGCAGACCTACACTCCTTCTTCACTATATCGGAAACACCATAGATGAACTTGCTCATTTGATCATGCGGGTCCGCTACCATGGAGGGAGCATACCTAGACAACTGAGTGAACTTCAAACTATACTCTTGCACCGACATCAAACCTTGTCTCAAGTTCACAAATTCCTCCACTTTCGCTTGCCTCAAATCACGGGGAAAGAACCTATCAAGAAAGGCTCTCTCAAAACACTCCCAAGTTGTGGGGATCGCATCCCTCACCCTAGCCTCCATCCATTGCGTGAACCAAATATGAGCCACATCCTTGAGTTGGTAGGATGCAAGCTCAACACAATCAACACCCTCTACTTGCATAACCTCAAAGATCTTCTTCACTTCATCAATAAAGTGAAGCGGGTCCTCACTCAGTTTTGAACCCTAAAACTCCGGCGGGTTCATACGGATAAAGTCATAAACTCGGGCCGCTACCCCACCTTGAGGATGAGCGGGGGCAGGATCCTGTTGATTTTCCAAAGTCTGAGCTAGTAGGTGAATAACATTCCTAAACTCATCATTCATGGCATCGGGAATCGGGACTTGAGAAGCGATATTTCGAGCAGCTCGGGGAGGCATATCACGTCGAGGAGGCAAAATCTGAAACGCATAAGATAAGGATTAGAGGAACATTAGACTTAAGCTCTATCGCACGATGTGATCATGAAAGAAGTGAAGTTTTTCTAAGACATCTCATAGCTTCCATCTCATATGTGTGGCGCACTTCACACACATAAAAAAAACTCTACTCGATGCGACTTTCAGACATCCTAGGACCCTTGAACCTGAGGATTTGATACCAAGTTTGTCACTCTCTGAGGTTACCCCCTAGACGTAACATGGGACTTGAGACCACAAGTGCCCCAAGCTAACCTTTGGTCATAGCATTATCAATCATAACAAACGATAAGACATAGCGGAAACATAGTAAGAGAATCCAAATAGGAAACATAAACATATAAAAGAGAGTCGAATAAGAAGTACAACTCAACAGTCATCCCATAGCATCTATGTATGAAAGCCTCTAACACTATCATAGAGAGTTGATGGGACAACACCCCAACTAACTCGGTAATCTAATACATAAAGGAAGCATAAAACTGAAATACGGTCTAGTCCTCGAACTATGAGGGCTCACCAAAGCTGACTGAGAGAGTAGCCTGGAACTCTAGCCACGAAGCTGTGAAGGAATACCTGAATCTGCATCATCAAAGGATGCAGCACAATATGCGTTAGTACTATGGAATGTATTAAGTATGTGAGCAATGCATGAACATGATGAAAATATGCTAAGTGTACATAAATAACTGAAATCCTGCTTTTAAAGATAACTGAATGCAATGACTCTTACTATATCATAAGCTGTAACATAAACATAAGCAATAAGTCTGAAAACTGCATAAAAGTCAAATGCAACGTAAATCATAAAATGTTTCTATGGGAGGTTCTATAACCAACATAGACCATGTGAGCTACATGGAATTCTATGTATACGCCCCATAAAGAGGACCCAATGTACCTTGCCAGGGGTACAAAGGCATGATTATAACGTGATCACCTGAAATTGATGCCCACCATGGGACTTAGAACCTACGGGGGCAACATAGTTCTGGGACATATGGGTACTCTCACCCGTCCAACTCGGTGCTAATACTACTCCCAAAACATATATATAGCTCATATAATACCAATGGCATATATGATGCCAAAGCTTATTCATAACCAATGACATATCTGAAGTCAAAGCTAGTTCATAACCTGGTGACATATCTAATGTCAAAACTGTTTAAAAATCCAATGACATATCTAATGCCAAAGCAAAGTAAAACCAATGACATATATAATACCAAAGCTATTTTGAAAAGCAAAAGACATATCGGATGCTATGCAATTCTAAGTCATAATCTGAAGGCTTAGATTAGCCATAGTTCAAAACATCCTTTTTGTTCCAACTCCATGCTTGAAGAATCATATATGCAATTTCATAAGTTCGCAAATGCCATGATATCTAATCATGCTATCTTTCTCTTGAAAACATGTAAATTCATGGAATCATGCTAGAAATAAACTTTCATGCTTGGGCTTTCAAAGACAAAAAGGAAATCGTAATCAAATCATGAGAAATCAATAAGAAACCATGAATTTAAACATAGGAACTGATTTCATAAATTTTCCTCAAATTTTGGTTTAAAACCCTAATTTCATAGCTTCATGATCTCAAAATAAGACTTGGAGATTTTGGGCACAAGGGTGGAAGAAACCCATTGCTAAAGACTCACATACCTTGGTGGAAGATTACCCACTTGATTGGAAAGAATAAGGAGGCTTGACTTGAAGCTTGGAGACTTGAGCTTGAGAGCAACTTTCCTTTTTGAGTGAAGAATGATGAACTTAAGAGGGACTTAGGGTAATATGGGTGAAAAACTCTTCTAAAAGTAGTCAAAACAACTTCACTTAATACCTAATAGGATGGGAAATGACCAAAATTCCCCTGAAAAGGCTGGAAAACAGTCAACCTTCAGTGACCACAGTTTTATCGACGGTCCGTACTTTGGGAAGACGAACCATCCAGGGAGCCATCGTTTCTGGGCACTAAAAGAAAGGGCTGCTGGATCTTAGGGATAACGGGTGGAACGACGGACCCGTCGTCCAGAAGGACGGACCGTCCTTCAACTCTTCGATCCTGGGTACTAGAAAAGGGACTTCTGAACTTCTAAGGACGAGCATCAGGGTAGTTAGGAATGACGGTCCATCATCTAGAAGGATGGACCGTTCCTCAACCCGTCATTTCTGGAACCAACTTAGGGATCCTCTGAGACTTGGACGATGTGCGCACAGGATGGACCATGGTTCCAAACCACGAACCATCATCTGAGCCGTCATCCCTGGAAATATGGAAATTTTCTGAGATTTTAACTTAGATAGCTGGAT
The DNA here is from genome assembly GCA_003996215.1 of Jaltomata sinuosa. Lineage (NCBI taxonomy): Eukaryota > Viridiplantae > Streptophyta > Magnoliopsida > Solanales > Solanaceae > Jaltomata > Jaltomata sinuosa. Next base: position 840,574 of record QJPP01000050.1, read on the forward strand.
ACGTGCATGGGGTGTTACAGAACCGTCTGTAGTACCCGGATAAACCAACAAAGCTGCGAACCTCAGTAGGATTAGTAGGTCTAGGCCAATCACGAACCGCAGAAATCTTACCTGGATCAACTCTAATCCCATCCTTAGACACCACGTGTCCTAGGAATGCAACTGACTCAAGCCAAAACTCACACTTTTAGAACTTGGCATAAAGCCGATGATCTCTCAAAGTCTGAAGTATAGTCCTTAAATGCTGCTCATGCTTGTCCCTACTCCTCGAGTATGTCAGAATGTCATCAATGAAGACTATCAAAACATATCCAGGTATGGGATAAGCACCCTATGCATCAAATCCATAAAGGCTGCGGGGGCATTAGTCAACCCAAAAGACATCACTAGGAACTTATAGTGGCCATAATGTAGCCGGACCTCAAATCAATCTTCTAAAACACGGCTGAACCCTGGAGCTGATCAAACAAGTCATCAATCCTTGGCATCGGATACCTATTGTTCACTGTCACCTTATTCAACTACCGATAGTCAATACACATCTGCATCGACCCATCCTTCTTCTTCATGAAGAGAACAGAAGCACCCCAAGGAGATACACTCGGTCTAATGAACCCCTTAGCTAACAAATCCTGGAGCTGATCCTTAAGCTTTCTCAACTTAGCAGGAGCCATACGGTAGGGAGGGATAGAAATGGGCCTGGTGCCCGGCTCTAACTCAATGGCAAAATCAACATCTCTGTCAAGTGGAAGGCATAGCAGGTCGGTAGAAAACACATCTAGGAAGTCTCTAACCACAGGGATGGACTCACGAGACGTAGGGTCAGCGCTAACATCTCAGACATATGCTAGATAAGCTAAACACCCACGAAAAATCAGCTTCCTAGCTCGAAGACAAGAGATGATCCTAGACGGTGCGTGGCTGATGGAACCCTGCTCAAACTGAGAACCCAAAGCCTGAAGTGAAGCCTGAACCGGTCGACTGGTATGACTCTGATGCTGCTGTGGCTGATAACCTCAGACCTACTAGCCTGAACCTCTACCACCATGCCTGGAACCACTATAGCCACCCTGATGTCGAGGCCTATTATCTCTGGCCCTCTGATCACGTTGCTATAAGTCCTCCATAGTACAAACATAGTCAGCAATAGCCTGAAATGATCGACCACCGGCAACCAATATCTTAGTTGGCTGCCTAATCTCTGGCCTCAAACCCCATACAAATCTGTGAATCCTATCGGTCTCGGTAGGAATGATCATAGCTCCAAACGGTGCTAACTGATGAAAATGGGTTTCATACTCCGAGACAGTCATAGAATCCTACATAAGCCGAGTAAACTGCTCCATGCGTCACTCACGATCACTCTGAGGTAGAAACTTGGCCATAAAGACCTCATAAAACTCAGACCAGGTCAAAGGAGGCGATGTAGAAGGTTTGCAAGCAACCTGAGCCCTCCACCATAACTTCGCTAGACCCTTCAGCTGATATGAAGTATAGCCAACCCCATGAGTCTCTAATAACCCCAAATGATACAACATATCCTCACAGGTGGTAATGAAATCATGTGGGTCCTGACCCGGTGTACCAGCGAATCTCGGCGGTGCCAATCTCAGAAACCTACCCAAGGCCTTCTGCTCCGTCTCTGTCATAGTAGGGCGAGGAGCAAGAGGCTGGGCAACCGATGGGACTGGAACAACCTCAGCACGAGGAGCCACAGTAGCAGGTTGCGCTCTTGAGCTCGAAACAACCTGTCATGACCCAATTTCTCGATCATGATGGCATATACAACCCCCCAGTAGGCAAACCAATCCCCGTAGCTCGGAATGGTTAGTAATAGGCTACCTTTTAACAGTTTAAGCGAAAGAACAATTAAATAAGTGGAAGCAAGGGAACAAGTTGAATAAACTTGATAACATGAGTAATATAAATACAAAGCAGAAGCTAAACCAAACCCAGAACCTAGTATCATAGCATATAAGAGCCCGATCTACATAAGGAGTACAAGGGTCCAAAAGTAATATATACAAAGCTGTCTCAGAGTAGTAATAGAGTACAAAATATACAAGATAAATTAAAGCTAAACTTCGGTCGACAAGAGCTCACCCTCAGTCTAGAGTATCACCAAACAACACCTCGCGCGAGTCTCCCGCGAGCTAACGGTGATGGCCCACACTAGGATCTGCACCAGAAGATGCAATGTGTAGGGTGAGCACCAAATGCGAAGGATAAGGTACCCAGTAGGTATCATAGGCCGACTGGGCACATATAAGATAAAAGAGAAATAATAGACAAAATAGGAACAAACATTCAAGAAAATCAATGAAAAAGTACACAGGAACTAGCTCAGAGGGAAGACAACAGAACGACATACAAGGCTAGCAAGTAGAAATATATACACACAGGCACAGGTGAAAGTAAGAAATGGCGCACCTGGGGTCCTTGCAACAACAGTATATACATAGAAAGTTCTAGAAATGGACGGTATACCGGTAACCTCAAGTATAAAGAATGGAAGAGAGGAATAACGGTAGACATGCTCAGAAAATAGAAATCAATAACTAAGCTAATCATGACAATCTCAATCCAGAACTAACAACCTTGCTGTAACCAATCTCATACTTAAAACTGTAATAATGTAACAAGAGTCTACCTATAGTCCCCCAGCCGCCCATACAACCGGGGAACGCAAACAAGTGAAAACAAACCCTCCGGCATCCCATACTACCGAAGCGTACAATCAACAACCAGCAAACAAGGGTGGTACCTCAAACAATGAATGATATGGTGCCATGCTAAAACAAGAATGATAGTAGTACCATATGTCACCTGCTTCCGGTAAACTATAAGGCCCAGAAGAGAGGATCCATGGAAGGTCGCACCCGTATACCTCTAGTACGCTGTATACCCTCCCTCCGACACCCGCAACTTCTGGTCCAGAATAGCAAGGTCCATGGAGGCCCCTGACCAACATACTAGATGCCCCACAATCTCAAAACAAACCCCAAGTAAAGCTGCCTGGAGGGTATCCAGGTCTAAAATAGTAAGCCCAATAGCTCTAGCACTCGGCCCCGCCTAGTCCAGCAAAACCCCGATTGCTATAGTAAATAAGTCTAGCCCTCGACCCTATCGAGCCCAGCATAAGTGGAACTAGTGATAAAATATCCTTTAAAACATCCTTACCCCAAGAAGATCCATAAAAATGGTACCAAATCTCACCAAAATAGGCCCCATAGGCCATGCAAGGTTTAGAAAAATAGTCCCAGTAGGCCCGAAGCCAAAAACCACAGTAAAACATGGGTAAAACCTGTTTATATGCATGGACATGATATGATCAAACACATATAGCAGCCTCGCAGCTCACAATCAACCTACGGCCCTGCACAGGCTCTGAAGCTACTCATCAAGCATAACCAGCCTAGAAGGATATCTCTATGTCGGGGACTCGCGGACATTCCTAACAACCCGACAAACTATGTTCCAGAGTCAACAAGGCCTCACATGACCACAAGGGTGATAATATCAAATACCATGGGTACTACACACAACGGAGGAAAGAAATGGGACGAATCATGGAAAAACAGTCAAGGTCTGTGGTACCAACCTAATAGTCCAACCCAAGGATGCCAACTAGTACAATTTTATCCGATATATGCTAAGTCTAGCGAGTTAGACCGTAACCTACCTTGTCCGATGACAAGCTGCCCGAATAACAATGTCCAAGCCCGAATCGCTCCGAGAGATCTCGAATGACAATTAAACTATCATAAACATAAATAAAACATTAAAATGAGTCTAATGATAGCCATATTGCTACAATTATAGCCGAATTGATATTCGAGTCAAAAGCGGGTCCGCAGGGCCCACCACCCAAAACCAAAAATGAAAAGAAGCACGATGACCCCAATGATGCCAAGAAGGCATGCTCCAAAATTGAGCACAATTGGCCAAGAGGAAGGCGCCAAAACAACCCGCTCAAGTTGGGGCTTAAAGATGGAATTTCAAGAATAAAATCGAAAATTGGGCAAGAATTACTTACCACAAAGATGGAATTTAAGCCAAGACAAAGGATTCTTCACCCCCACGAACATGCAGTAGCTTAGAGGCAGCCACTACCAAAATATTTCCAAGCTTTGGAATGAGCATCAATGGTGGAATTTAGAGAGAGAACAAGAAAATTCAAGGAAGAAGAAGGCTTACCAATAGACGAAGAACTATGAAAAATCCACGAACAAATGATTCCCCAAGGTTTAGAATAGATTTGGAACAAAATAGGAGAGTACAAGGATGTTTAGAATGAGAAAAGTGGAGAAAAAATGGATGAAGAAATGAACAACCAGTATCGCGCTAGACCATCTCCATCGCACTGAAGGAGGCCTGGAACCAAAGCGCCATCGCGCTAAAATAGCGCAATCGCGCTAGCCGGCTGCAGGCTCTGAGGCACGATTGCGCTGAACCTTGCACGATTGAGCAGAAGTCCTGGCCACAGGCTAGCGCGATCGCGCTGCCTGGGCGTCATTGGCGCTGAAGGCCTGCAACCTGCAATAAAACCAGCAATACTAGAATTCCCTACGGGGTATTCCGGGCACAATCAAAAACCGATATTCAAAAACCAATAATGTTAACAGAGTGGAAACGATGTTCCAGACTCAACTTAATCGATGAAACTTCCATCCGAGGTTGTTTCGGAGAAATGTTGACCCAAGTCAACACTAACAAATAAGAACTCAAAGGCTCAAAATGAGTTCGGTTCACCCAGAACTCGAACCAACCACCTTCCTAACCCAAACTCATCATTCCGAAGCTGATGGAATCGTCGTATTTCGAATCCGACACTCCGATCATCGAAAGTCACTCAAAGTTACACTTTCAACTCCAAATGGCCTAAAAATAGAGAAAACCACACTAAACCCACACCAGAAGTTCTCAGGCCTCAATTAAAGGTCCAACTAGACCAAACTCAACGCTCCGGAGCTAACGGAACTGTCAGAATTCAATTCCGAGCAAGTTATCTAAGAATATTGACTAAAGTCAATGATATTCTAAGTTAAAGCTCTAAAACAGGAAAAAAGGCAAAATAACCAAATAAACGGCCGATGCACTGAACTACCGGTCCCAGCAAGCCATAAATAACTTGGAGCCACTACAGGAAAGCTCTAATAGAGCAATGAATGCGTAAATACGAAGATGACCGGAAGGATCATCACATCCCAGGGAATGAATCTGTATTTATAATAATTATCAGAAGTTCTCATTCTCCAAGAATGGAACATAATTATCTAAACGTGCCTTAAGCATATCGAATTATGATAGCTTAATATCTCTTTTAGGATATTTCTACTTCAAGAGCAAATCAAGGCATACATATGATGTAAAAAATCTTTCTCCTACATATCTTTCAGAGTATATCAGGCCTCAAAGCAATTACTGCTTTAAGAGTTATGAAGCATAACTAATCTAGAACCAATTAGGTTCCTCAGATCCAATGAACCCAAGAGATATACACTCTCTTTCTGGGCGTCATCCTTGTTATCCATGATTAAAATATTCATGATGAAAATAAGCATCAAAATAACACTTAACATAATGATAGAAAATATTAAATCAAGAGCAACCAAGATACATGAAGTACTTTACCTGTGTTGCTCACTGCCACCTCAATTGTTTGCCATGTAAGTACTGTTATTAATATTTTTATAGGTTCAAGTCATGCTATTGGATGTGTAATATCGTGATCATATAACCGTTAAATAGAATGAATTATTCTCTCTATTTTCACAAGACGACTTTCAAATTAAACAACACCTGCATCATTAGTTGACTAGATGCACTAGAAACACAAGATGATTATAGATGATGGATATATATATATATATATATATATATATATATATATATATATATATATATATATATATTCAAACTCAAAGGACTCAAAGAACATGATTTAATATAATATTTATCTTATGAATAATAGAAGGATTTCACTCCCATTGGAATCCAGAGTTGGAACTAACCAACTGTTGCGAGAAAAAGAATTACTCCATCTTCAAGATCTATTTTGCCAAGTTGCACTCACAGTCAATTGGTAATTCTAATAAATTACAGACTCGTGCTGATAGCGTGTTATAAACTATTAAAGTAAGGAAGAAGAAAAATATAGAAGAGAGGGAGAGAAGTTCTTATTTATCTTGAAGGATTCCTCTTAGGGATTTTTGGGATGAATTACAATGAAGGAAAATACCTTTATTTATAGGGGAAAACTGACTTGGTCCTAAAGTTAGAGTTCCTAACTTTTCTCCAAAGAAACATAAATATGGACATTTACTATAATACAAATATATTTATAATACAACTAAAGTTTCCAAAAGAAAAAAATTTGTTATGAAATTAATTAGTGTCAGTATCCACTACTTCACAAATAAATTCTCAGTATTTATATTTCTTATCTTCATTACGTAAAATAACTCTCACACCTTATTCATGATCTTAAATAAATTAAATGTCATGTTCAAGACGACCCTTTGTATTCTTTGCTATCATCCTATAAACATTGACATTGGAGATTACACTAACACTTGAAAGACTTAGTAAATACTCGAAAGAAATAAGAAAAAATATTATGTATTGCCTCTCTTTATTGTTCTTGCTTCAATCTTTTGATTATACTAACTCTTTTAGATTAATTTTATAAATGTTATCAGCACATCTGACTTTTCCTAAATATGTATAACAAATGGTTTGTGCATGGAAGATGCCGATTAAAAGTTTGATAGCAAAATTCTTCTTGTCATATTGTATGAGATGAGTAGCAAGATTGGGAAGATCTTTCGGTAAGTATATGTTATTGACATATGATTCTTTGTTTTTGACTTACACAATATAAGCACCTAAACCTTGTTATGGTTTACCTCTCCAGCCTTCTTGATATTATGTTTGTGCAATTTTTACAATTGATATGTTTGAAGTAATTGGTGTAATTATATCACAAATTATAACAATTACAATTAAAAATAAAATGAATTAAATCGTATAAAAATATATTCAGGCTGAGGCGCAGATATCTTGTTCTCTTTAAGGAGATTCAAGTTCACTGCAGCATAATCTACACCGATCTAGCAGTATCACTTTTGACTTATCTCCTCCGGGTACAACAATCCAACAACATCGTGTAACTCAAACAACTCCAGATTAGAAGATTCCAAAGCTCTACCGAAAGAACACCTTCTTTCAACATATAATTACCCTCTTTTGTTAGTGAATATAGTTGAAGACTTAGAATATTTTCTTTGTCTCAACTCTCTCTTTCAAAGACTTAGAATATTTTCTAAGTCTTCAACTATATTCACTAACAAAAGAGGGTAATTATATGTTGAAAGAAGGTGTTCTTTCGGTAGAGCTTTGGAATCTTCTAATCTGGAGTTGTTTGAGTTACACGACGTTGTTGGATTATTGTATCCCGGAGGGGACAAGTCAAAAGTGATACTGCTGGATTGGTGTAGATTATGCTGCAGTGAACTTGAATCTCCTTAAAGAGAACAAGATATCTGCGCCTCAGCCTGAATATATTTTTGTACGATTTAATTCATTTTATTTTTAATTGTAATTGTTGTAATTTGTGATATAATTACACCAATTACTTCAAACATATCAATTGTAAAAATTGCACAAACATAATATCAAGAAGGCTGGAGAGGTAAACCATAACAAGGTTTAGGTGGAGCTTTGGACTCTTCAACTAACTCACTATACACTATAATATTTTTTCATACTTCACATAATTCTCATCTTTTTTCTCTTTTCTTATACATCGCTGATCTCACACGCAAAGAAAGAAAACATCTTTTATATAGTTGTAGGATTTCTTTCATTTAGTAAATGTCAAGATTATGAATAGTAATGTGAGGTGTAGTGGGGGTAATTAGTAGGAGTTAGTGGGAAGAACATGGCACTAGTGGTTACATAAGTTACAAAGACTAATGACACCACTTTCTTTATTTTATGCCTACTAATTATCATGCACTTAATAAATTAATTTCTAATATTAAAATGCACAATATACACCAACATTTCCCTACTCATTTTAATATCCAAATAAGAGAGTTCACCAGTTTAGTTGAAGGGAAATTATTATGCATAATGAAGGTGTGCTTTACATTGAACCTTCACTTAGTAAAACAGTGACCTTTACTCCAGAGTCAATAGTGGTCTTGGACTTGAACTATGAGTGCTTAAGGAAAATAAAATATCACTGCTTGCACACAATAATCAAGATGTTGACATAAGATTTAATAGCCAACACATTACGGCCTTGTGCTATCCCGATTTTCATAATTGTTTTTTGTGAATAAGCTCAATTCTCATAAGAAGCGGCCTACTTCCATACTTACATAGGTGAAATCTGTCAAGTGTGCTCCTATAATTTCAACACCCCACTCATACGAAATACAGACTTACATTAAGAATTCATAAACTCAACCTATACAAATCATTACAAGATAAATGCACTTACATCATAAGAAGAAAATAAATAAATATAACAATGCATCTCCAAACAAGTCATCATATGATTTTTTTTATTGAACCTGGTTATAAGATTTTTAGTCCCTAGGTTGAGTTTCCTCATATATAAGTTAGTAATTTTTGAGCTTCTATCCATCACGCTTGATGTGCTTCAGACCCTTTATCTTGCCAAAGTCTTGGTCTAAATCTGCAAGATTTAACACAATTAATATTAATGATATATCACTGATCAATATAATCTCAGAATATTTTGTTTTCTCCTTATGAATTTGAATTTACCGTTATAATAATGATTTTGTACTCTACCAATAATATTGGTGCCATCACAATTAATCAAAAGCAGAGAAATTTATTTGTCAAAATAAAGTAATTGATATAATAAATTTCTAAATCAATTCACTTTTTCATTAGCTAAGTTAAAGCCATAAAATTCAACCTCCATTATAGAGTTAGCCATAATAAATTTTTTATTTTCACCAAATAGCATCAATTTTTCTCATACGCTTCAAAAACACTTTTAAATATAACAATTTGTTTTTTGATAAAACAAGCCACAAGCTTTTGTACAAAGTAAATATACATGATTTGCTTGTGCCTGCTAGATACTTTTATTGCATACACAATATTTTTGGATCAAGTGCAATTAGTTGCATATCTCATTTTTTTATTAGGCTAAAGTTGGTGTTTTTGAATTTTAGTATTAAAATTAAAATATTAAAGTGCATTATCTTTAATGTTAGTGGGCATAAATTGACAAGAATGTGATCATCATTTCTTGATGTAACTTGTGTAACCACCATTGTCATGTTTTATCTCTTTATGTCTTGTAACCTATGTAACTTCTAAGACATTATTCTCCCATAACTCACCCACATGACTACCCCACCTTCTTTCTATTCATTACAAGGAAGAATTTCTCACCAATAAATAATGATGGTCTTGTATTATATTGAATACAAGAAAATATAGTGAAAAAATATGAGAATTATGTGAAGTGTGGGAAAATATTTATAGTATGTAGTGAGGTGAAAATAATGAAAGAGAGAGTTGAGACAAATAATATATTCTACGTTTTCAACTATATTCACTATACAAAAGAGAGTAAAAAGAGAGTAATTATATGTTGAAGGAAGGTGTTCTAATGGTGGAGCTTTGGACTCTTCAACTAATCTGGAGTTGTACGACGTTGTTGGGCTGTTGTATTTTAAAAGGGACAAGTCAAGAGTGATACTGCTGGATCGGTGTAGATTATACCACAGTAGGCTTGAATCTCCTTAAAGAGAGCGAGATATCCGTGCCTTATCCTGAATTATATTTATTCAATTTTGTTCATTTTATTTTTAACTGTAATTTATTATAAATTGTGGTATATTACACCAATAATTTTAAAGAGATTCATGATTTTGTTACAATTTGAAAAATTATGGATATCAAGATTGGAGACTCCACATCACCCACTTCAACATCACTAGATCTCTTCAAGAGATAGAAGGGAAGAGATAGACGAGTAAAATATTTTTTTCTACTTGATCAACTCAAGCGGAGGAAAGGTAAAAAATTATCTACTTTCTATGGAGGAAAGGTAAAAAAAAAATTTACCTAATATTTTTCATGAATAAGTGATACTACATTTCATGAATATTTATTTTCATTAAATTCTTGAAATAGTGGGGGTTAATGAAATGAGTAAAACAATTCATCATGAAAAATATGATTTTTACATCTTTGAGAAATGCTCTAAAAAGAGTACTAAAAGTGCATATATTAGTCTTGAAATAATTCACATGTTATTGTTTGAGTATGATTTGATAATTTTTGACTTAACATGTTATCAAAGAAATGATAAAAAAATGTTGAGTAGTCATTTTGACATGATTTATTTGGTGAGATAAACTCCATTCTTGAAATGAAAAAATACCATAAAACATGTGATGAAATATATTTTGACAAGTCATATTATAGTGAAAAAGTTGTGAAATATAATTTTGTTGATTGTATGAGCCTTGAAACTCCTTTAGATTCAAATATGTAAAAATGGTGTGACAAATAAAAAAGGAGTTTGCTAGCCTACAAAAAAATGAGATATGTAACTACTTGCTCTTGGCATAATATTATGTATGCAATAGGAGTATTCAGAAGGTACAAGCAAGCCTGGTATATTTACTTGGTGTAAAAATTTATTGCTTGTTTTCTTAAAAATATATTCTGCTATACTTAAATTTTTTTTTGGAAGCAGATGAGAAATTTGGTGCTATTTGTTGATAATAAAAATTATTATGGTTGACTCTATTATGGAGGCTGAGTTTATTGCTTTAACTTCAGCTAGTGAAAAAGGTAATTGATCTAGAGATTTGTTACATCAATCACTTTATTTTGAGTAGCATCAATATTATTGGTAGAGTACAAAATTATTATTATAACGGTAAATTCAGACCCATAAAGAGAAAACACAATATTGTGAGATCATATTGATCAATGGTATACCATAATATTAATTGTGTTAAATCTTGTGATAATCTTGCAGATTCATAGACTAAAGCCTTAACAAGAAAATGGTCTGAGGCACATTGAGGGGGATGGATTGAAGCTCAAAAATTTCTAAGTTATATATGAGGAAATCCAACCTGGGGACTAGAGATCCTATAACCGGGTTTAATGGAAAAAATGAATCATATGATGACTTATTGTAAAATGCACTATTATTTTATCCCTCCCTATGGTGTGAGTGCATTTTTCTATAATATTTTGTGAAGGTTGAGTTCAAAAAATTCTTAATGAAAATCAGTATCTCTTATGAGTGTGGTGTTTGAATTACATGAAAACCCTTGAATGATTTTACCTATGTGAGTGTGGAAGTAGGCCGCTTCCTATAAAAATTGAGCTTATTCTCAAAAACACTTATAAAAATCAGAATAGCACAAGGCCGTAATGTGCTGACTATGAAATCTTATGTCAACACCTTGATTATTGTGTGTAAGTAGTAATACTTTATTTTCCTTAAGCAGTCATAGTTCAAGTCTAAGACCACTACTGACTCTGGAGTAAAGGTTACTGTTTTACTAAGTGAAGGTTCAATGTAGAGCACACCTTCATTATGCATAATTGTCTACCTTCGACTAAATTGGTGAAATACTCTTTTATTTTAATATTAAAATGAGTGGGAAAATATTGGTGTTTATGCATTTTAGTATTAAAATTATAATATTAAAGTGCATTATCTTTAATGTTAGTGGGCATAAATTGGCAAGAATGTGGTCATCATCTCTTGATGTAACTTGTGTAACCACCATTGCCATGTTCTACCTGTTTATGTCTTGTAACCTATGTAACTTCTAAGAAATTATTCTCCCATAACTCACCCACATTTGTCACGACTCGATTTCTCAGGTCATGATGGCACCTACGACCCCCCAGTAGGCAATTCCCGTAGCCCGAAACAGTTAGTAATGGGCTACTACCTAGCCAATATGCACAATAAGAAGGAATAAGCAGAAGCAGAATATAAAGATAGAACAAAGCGGAAGCAATAACCTGAATATATATAAAAATAAACTACACCAACCCCAAGACTTGGTATCGACAGTACATAAGCTTCTAATAGAATACAAGTGCTAGAAGTAACACAAGATAAGTACAATTGTCTCCGAGTACACAAGAGTAACAGTACAAAAGATAAGATCTGGTCAAGCCCCGGTCGTCAGGCGCTCACCCTAGTCTCGAAGATCCAAAAACTGCAAGTCTCCAAGGCGATCAATGATGAAAGCTCAACTAATATCTGCGCCAGAAAGATGCAGAAGTGTAGTATGAGCACCAATTACTAAGAAATGGGTACCCAGTAGGTATCATAGGCCAACTGGGCACATATAAGTTAAAAGCGTAGTAACAGACAGAATAGAAGCAAGTAGTCACAGAAATCAATGAAAAAGGTAGACAGGAACTAGCCCAGCGGGAAGACAACAAAAACAGCATGTAAGGCCAGCAAGTAGAATATATACATAACAAACACAGGTGAAAGTAAGAAATGAATCACCTGGGACCCTCGCAATAACAGTATATACATAATAGGCCTAAGAAGTGGATGGTATACCGGTAACCTCAAGTATAAGGGATGGGAGAGAAGAATAAAGATAGACATGCTCGGAAAACAGAAATCAATAACCAAACTAATCATATCAATCTCAAAATCAGAACTAACAACGTTGCAGTAATATCTCAAAATCATAATCGTGACAGGGGATAGTATCAGGATAAAGTAAGAAGAGTCTACCTATAATCTCTCGGCCGCCCATTCAACCGAGGAACACAATCAAGTGAAAACAAACCCTCCGGCATCCCATACTATCAGAGCGTACAATCAACAAACAACAAACAAGGGTGGAACCTCAAACACTGGATGATATGATGCATGATAACCTCAGGGTGAGATAGAAACTCTGTATGTACCTCCCCCGGTGCCGATCGGGCCCAACAGGTATGTTCCATGTAAGGACACTGCCCGTATAACTCTACTTCTCCGTATACCCTCCCTCTGGCACACACAACCCAAAGCTCCAGGCCCGGATGGCAAGGTCCATGGAGGTTCCGGACCCCATACTAAAACTCAGTATCAAGGCATGTCATTCGAAAGAAAGTCCGGGTTCAAGATAGAGACCAGTCTCGAATATGCATGCCCAGAACCTGTCCAGGACTAAGGTAGTGGGAAAGTATCTCAAAAACCCCTGTAAGGGTTCCCGAACGTAACCGGGTCTAAACAGTAGAAAGTCATCTCAGATGCTCGGTCTGATCGAGACTAAAATCATCCCAATTTAGTAAGAAACTCAACTAGTACCTCGGCCCTGCCGAGTCTAGCATTAATAGTAAAACCTGTGATAGAAATCACAATTTATCCTTCTTTTACCCCAAAATGATTTTTCCTCAAAATCCTTCTTTACCGTAGCTATGTATGGAAACATATGGCAGCTTATTCAACTAAATTTATGAGAATCATTAGGTAAAAGAGTTTTTGTAGATAATCCATATACAGATATATAACTATGCTTGTAATACTACAAATAGAACCTTTAAGGAAATTGAATGCCAAAATGAAAAAAAGAAAAAGTGAACCTGAAGCATATGTATACATATATTTCTATTCCGTAATATTAAATTATCACGACCTAATTTCTCGATCATGATGGCACCTACAATCACCCAGTAGGTGAACCAATCCTAGTAGCCCAGAACGATTAGTAATGGGCTACCTTCTGACAGTTTAAGCGGAAAAACAAATAAATGAGCGGAAACAAGGGAACAAAGTGAATAAACAGGATAACCGGAGTAATATAAATGCAAAGCGGAAGCTAAACCATTCCAAAACCTGGTATCATAATGTATAAGAGCCGAACTACAACAGGAGTACAAAAGGTGCAAAAGAGATATATATATATAAGCTGTCTCTGAATAGTAACAAAGTGCAGAATATACAAAAGATAAACTAAGTCAAGCTCTGAATGCCAAGAGCTCACCCTCAGCCTGGATAATCCAAAAATAGCTGCCCGAACGAGTCTCCTGTGCTCTAACGGCGATGGCCCACACCAGGATCTGCACCAGATGATGCAGTGAAGGTAGGGTGATCACCAAATGCAAAGCATAAGGTACCCAGTAGGTATCATAGGCCGACTGGGCACATATAAAGTAAAAGAACAGTAGCAAGAAGAGTAGAAACAAACAGTCATAGAAATCAATGATAAAGTACACAAGAACTAGCCCTGAGGGAAGACAACCAAAAGCAACAAGCAAGCTAGCAATAGAATATATACATGGCAAACATAGGTGAAAAGAGAATGACGCACCTGGGATCCTCGCAAAGACAGTATATATATAGGTAAGTTCTAGCAAGGGACGGTATACCGGTAACCTCAAGTATATAGAATGGGAGAGAAAAGTAAAGTAGACATGCTCGGAAAACAGTGAAACAATAACGACACTAATCACAAGAATCTCATTCCAGAAACAAACAGCCCCGCTATAACCAACCACTGACCACACTAATCACGACCATCTCAATCCGGAAATCAATTTCCTCGCTGTAACCAACCTCTCACTCAAGACAGAATTTAATGATGATAAGACTCTACCTACAGTCCCTCGGCCGCCCTTACAATCGAGGAACGCAAGTGAAAACAAACCCTCCGGTATCTCATACTACCAGAGCGTACAATCAACAATCAACAGACAAGGGTGGTACCTCACGCAGATGAATGATATGATGCCATGCTAAGTAAAAGTGATCCAAGTACCGTATGTCACCCGCTTCCGACGAACTATAAGGCCCAGAAGATGGGATCCATGGAAGGTCCCACCCGTATACCACTACTGCACAATATACCCTCCTCCGGCACCCGCAGCTCGCAGCTTCTGGTTCGGAATGGCAAGGTCCATGGAGGCCCCCGACCAACATACTAGATGCCGCGCATCCTCAAAACAATCCCTAAGTAAAGCTGCCTGGAGGGTATCCAGGTCTAAAACAGTAAGCCCAAAAGCTCTAGTACTCGGCCCCGCCTAGTCCAGCAATATCTCGGATGCTATAGTATGAAAGTAAGGCACCCGACCCCGTCGAGCCCCGAAAAGTGAAACTATAGATAAAAATGCCTTTTAAAACCTTCCTTACCCCAAGAGGATCCACAAGACAAGTCAAAACCATTTCCAATTCATTTCCATAAAAAATTTCCCCCCGGGCCATGCAAAGTTTAGAAAAATAGTTCCAAAAGGCCCGAATCCAAACCATAGTAAGACGTGGGAAAACCTCTCTATATGTATGGAAATGGCATCATAAAACACACAATAGCCGCCCAACAACTCACAATCAACCTATCGGCCCTGCACAGGCTCCAAAGCTACTCAACAAGCATAACCAGCTTAGCAGGATAATTCTATATCCAGGACTCGCGGACATTCCCAATGATCCCACCGTCTATGTTCCAGAGTCAACAAGGCCTCACAGAACCACAAGGGTAATAATGTCAATAACGAGAATACTACACGCAACGGAGGAAAGAACAGAATGGATCATGGAAAAATGGTCAGGGTCTATGGTACCAACCTAATAACCCAACCCAAGGATGCCAACTAGTATAATTTTACCCGATATATGCGAAGTCTAGGGAGTTAAGCTGTAACCTACCTATCGTCCGACGACAAGCTGCAGAAATGATGATATCCGAGGCTGAGCTGTTCCGAGAATCTCCAAACGAGAATCAAACTATCAAATTTATGAATAAGAAGTTAAGACGAGTCCAACGATACCCATATTGCTACAATTATAGCCGGGTTAATATCTGGGTCAAAAGCGAGCCCACGGGGCCCACAATATGAAACCAAAAATGAAAAGAACCACGATGACCCCAACGATGCCAAGAGGGCATGATCCAAGTTTGAGCAAAAATGGCCAAGGAAAAGGGCATCAAAACAACCCGCAAAGGTTGGGGTATAAAGAATGGAATTTCGGAAAATAAAATGAAAATTGGGCAAGAAATACTTACCACGAATGCGAAAACCCGCGTCAAGAAGGATAATTTACCACTCCCACGAGCATGCACCAACTGGACGACCAGAATTCACAAGGAAAACTCAAGCTTTAGAGAAGAGCATCAATGGAGGATTTAATAATTTCAAGAGAAAAAGGAGCTTACCAAACGACGTAGAAGCGCGGAAAATCCACAAACAATCGACTCTCCAAGGCTTAGAATCAAAATGGAGCAATTTGGGAGAGAGGAAATTGAGTTTAGAGTGAGAAAAAATGAGCTGCAATGGCTGGAAAAATGAACTCCCAGCTTTATATAGCGGCTGGAAAATGGACAGCGCCAACAGCGATGAAGGGGTGGCAGGCGCCTCAGTGCCATCACGCTGGGAGGGTGCGATTGCACTAGGAGGGAGCGATCGCACTAAAGGCTGGCAGGCGCTGAGGCGCGATCGCGCTGGCCTTGGCACGATTGAGCTGAAGGCTGGCCTGCAACAATTTTTCTGCAATTTCTCTAACACTCCACGGGGTGTTTCGGGCACAATCGATAACCGATATTAAAAAACCAATAATGCTAACAGAGTGGAAACGACATTCTGGACTCAACGGAATCGACGAAACTCCCAAATGAGGTATTTTCGGAGAAATGTTGACCCAAGTGATAACGCCCAAACTACACCTCAAATTAACAAAGCGTAAGCGATCGTAGTCAAATATAGAACCCAACTAGGTTGGGGTCGAATTCCACAGGGAATATGGTGAGAATTAAGTCGTTAGTGAATTATGTGACTAATGGTCAATAGTTTTCGGTAAATAAAGGGGGGGTTTTGTGTGAACAAAAGCAATTAATAATGTGTGAGAATTAATCAATAGGAGAGAATGAACTAGGGACGTGTTCACCATGGCGTTGTAACAATGTCGATTCTAGGCTTAACAAGGTTCTTTCTATATGCGTGTCACAATGTGATTGCGTCAATGGTATCTTCTAAATGTTTCTCAACCAAGTAGACAAATTTACTTTTCAATTCTCTCGAACTTGAAAAGGTGTGCTTTTAGATTTCAATCCTAACATCAAGTAGATTAATCTAGTTACAACATTAATCTTTAATACGAGAGTTGGTAGTCTCGAATCCTTGTCGTTAATCAAGTTTTCCCGGTTTTAATCTCTTTACTCAAGCAAATTAAACCTAGGCATGTTCTAATGTTTGCAACCACTAGAAAACGTGACATAATGTATGATTAACAACGTGACAACATGTATATCGAACCCAACGCTACCCGGAATCTATCTTGCTACGTTTACCATAGCTCCCACAACCCTAGTTGTGGGAGTTTTAGTTGTTCATGCTCGAAGAAGAAGAGAATATAGTTGTATTCATAATAAAGGGAAGAAGAATCTTACAATATAATGAAAACAGTCAATCTTCAAATATCCAAGAACAAGGAAAACCAAGAACTCAAGAACGAATCAAGGACACGAATTCAATAACAAAGAACCGTGTTGTTGTGCTCACAAACGACTAAAAACTCTCTAAAACTATTGGGTGAACGACATCTAAAATAAACCTAAACTAGGGTATTTATAGGAGTCAAAGAAACCAAATCCAAAACGGGTTAGGAATCCTCAACGCGGGCAGCCGTTGGCGCGCCACTGTTTTGGTGTGACGGCCCGGCTGACGGACTGTCACTGCCTTGACGGACCGTCGCCAGAACCGTCACCTTTAGGCAGTGGCTGCCTCCTCCTTGACGGTCACTGTGACAGACCATCACATGTGTGACGGGCCATCACTCAGGCCGTCACTCTTAGGAAGAATCTCTTTTTCGCGTATTTCCTTCTGTTTCCATGTTTGTCTCCATTTCCTACAAATATAACATAAA
Source organism: Jaltomata sinuosa (assembly GCA_003996215.1). NCBI lineage: Eukaryota > Viridiplantae > Streptophyta > Magnoliopsida > Solanales > Solanaceae > Jaltomata > Jaltomata sinuosa. Next base: position 858,470 of record QJPP01000050.1, read on the forward strand.
AACATCAAAAACGACGACGGTTGCTTGAAAACGTACGATTGTTCTTAGTTAAAAGGAGTCGAAAGTGCCGTAAATTGGCGGCACATCAACACCCTCAACTTAAAACGTTCGCTTATCCTCAAGCAACATAACATAAAAACAATAAGACGACTCAACTAAGAACACAAACTCATGTCTCTAGCAACTCATGGTCATTCAAAACTTATTCAATTAAATCAAGCTCCCTCGTAGCACACGAATGTATGAAACACTAACTTGCAAGGATCCAAACATGTCATTCTGATATGATAGAACATTCTACATACACACGCGCAGCTATCCTAACAATCAATAGACAATACAGACATCTTGGTGCCTTCACCACAAAGAAATCCCACACACAAGATTTGGGACTAGGTAAGCGCTCACACTCACAGACGATTTCAAACAATGCACATGCGATACCATAGGCTTGCCCTTACTATTCTATTTCAGTTCTTCAGAAAGCCGCTCAGGATCACTACAGGACTTGTTTAGGCTTGTAATGAGGCTTCGGGTGCAGGTAGGATACATTTAGGGGTTATTGACTAAGCCCTCCTTGGAACTACCGACGTCTTATTACCACATAACTTACTTTGTCCATCCTTATTCACCTTTATATTTCCTTCTTTCTAGCTACAGGTGCGGCCTCTTTATTTTGACAATTCTTTTTATTTCTTTTTCGATCATTTTCATCTCTTTTTTTTCTTTCTTTTTTTCTTAGGCACACACCCGACTTTTCATTCTATTCACAACCAATCTTCACTATCCTCTTTTTCTTATCATTCACCTCTCTAGTAGCCACCCTCAACTTAGGTTGATTGCCTGCGTTGAGGTGCACAATGTCCAAGGGTGGACCAGGACCAAAACAGGGTTTGCCACTATAGTAGCCACCCTCAACTTAGGTTGATTGCCTGAGTTGAGGTGCACGATGTTCAAGGAAGGATCAGGGCCAAAATAGGGTTTCAAAGTTAAACAGGAATGGTGACAGGTTATTGAAAGAATAAGATCAATTATGGCTCAAACAGGGATCAAAGGGATTATTTATATTTGGACGGTCTTTTAGGTTAAGTGGACTGCATACAAAAAGGGCCTGTGATCCTTTCCTAAGCAACCAAACTTTGAACTTAACAAAATAGACCGGCAAGTTCTAGATGCATGCACAGAGTAAGAATTTATAACAATAATCTCACACACTCTTGGCACCAAGAAACTATATCGCTACCAACTATCAAACAACCGCTCGGCTTAAGCATACTAATTCTACTCATAATCACACAATGACATACAAGGATCCAGACAGTCAATCGTTTCAACATAAGTACAAAACCAGAAATTTTTTAAAGGGGCCTCGTTTTTAAACAAGAAAAACGCCATGATGCTTGCTATAGACACTAAAAACAACAAAAATTTAAAATAACAACCTAAACATGCCGGTTCTACTAGATAGCACACCGGAGGGAAAAGAAACACGGCAACAAAAACCCTCGGTGTTGACTCACAGGTTTCCCCACACCCTCAACTTAGACTCATGCATTGTCCCCAATGCATACATACGAAAACTAAAAACTGTGAGAATTAGGAATAACTGTGAAGTCGATATGACTCAGATTCTGGAATGATGTTGGAGACCGCCAGGGTCTCCAAAACAAGAGAACTCGATGGAGTGTGTCATTCCAGCTTCCTTTTTGGGCTCCATCGCTAGTCGTGACAACTTCTTCGCTCTTTCTTTGCAGATTCTCTTGCGGTGTTTTCGTTTTCTTGATCTTTCACCGCTTTCCTTTACCTGCTCATTTTTTTGCGATCGCGACTTTACTCTCATAACAGCTCGGGTTTCAACACAACCCTTCTCCTCAAGATACACATCCGCAGGGAATTCCTCAATTACATTAATGACCGCGACCACCCTCATCTCGCTTGGTTGCTTCATCAATTTGGACACATCGAACTTGACAACTTCATTGTTCAGCCTGAAGGTCAGTTCGTTTTTCTCCATGTCAACCAAGGCTCTTGCTGTGGCTAGCAATGGTCGTCCCAAGATTATGGGAACTTCAAAATCCACTTCGCAATCCAAGATCACAAAGTCGGCCGGGAATATAAGCTTACCAATCTTGACCAGCACATCAGATAATATTCCCACAGGTCACTTTACCGAATGGTCAGCCATCATTACTCTTATGGACGTGGGTTTAGGAGCTCCCAAACCCAGTTGTTTATAGACAGCTAGCGGCATCAAGTTGATGCTAGCACCCAGATCACACAAGGCTTTCCCGAAGTTGAGCTTCCCAACAGTACAGGGAACAGTGAACGCACCTGGATCTTCCTTCTTTTCGACTAACGATCTAGAGGAAATAGCGCTGCAGTGGTGGAGGTTGTCTTCCGGTTCAAAACTTACCGACCTCTTCTTTGTAATCAAGTCCTTCATGAACTTGGCATAACTGGGCATTTGTTCCAGCGCTTCGACCAATGGTATGTTTATTGAAATCTGCTTCAGCATGGTCATGAAGTTCAGAAACTTACCATCGTTAGCTTTCTTCTTCAAACGCTGTGGGAAAGGAGGTGGTGGCCGAGGCATCATAGTTGGAGGCTTTTCAGCTTCCTTGCTTTTCTCCGCGGGCTTTGGAGTTTCCTCCTCTACCGCCTCTTCATCATCCGCAACATCACCTTGGGTCTGAATTACCGGATGTGATTCCGGTAATAATTTTCCGCTTCTTGTGGTGATCGCCATACAGCTTGCGTCATTTCTCGGATGAGTCGTGTCACTCGGCAAGGTACCTATCTTCCTTTGGTTCAGAGATGCCGAGATTTGACCCACTTGCTGCTCTAGGTGCTTGATCGCGGTTGAGTGTGACTCCACTACCTGACTCAATGTTGATAACTCAGTCCGCATTACCTTTACCCCAGAGTCAGTCGATTCCACCTTTAGCAGCATCTTTGCCATCATGTTCTCAAGTTTGGACGTCTCAGCCTCGTTGCCAGCTTTGTCCCGATTACCAGGTGGTATATACAACCCACCTCTATCGGTGTTGTTCCTCCAGTTTCCTTGGTCGCGATCTTTGTAGCCACCTTTCTCATAGTGGTTGTCTCGCTGATAGTTCCGACCTTGGTTTCCTTGGCCATTGGCCTGGAAACCCCCCAAGTAATTCGCCTCCTCAGTCTCCATACCTTGGGAACCCACCGCTTGTACCTTCTCCATACCTCTTGAGAACAAGTGCTTGGTCAGTAGGTCCAACTGCGTTTTCAGATGCGCCATGTCTTGGTCGCGCTCCTCCTTTTTCCTACGCTGCTCTGCTGACATACCAACGGTATAGGTGCTAGCTGCAACCTCTGAATCTCGTGTATGCCAGGCCCTGTTGGTTCTGGTGAGCCTGTCCAGAGTAGTTGTGGCCTCAACAAAGGTGAGACCCATGAATGCACCACCTGCTGCGTTGTCTAACGTCGGCTTGGTAGCCGAATTCAATGCCCGGTAGAATGTCTGCATTAAAAAATTTTCGGTCAAATAATGGTTCGGGCATTGCGTTATCTTCTTTTTGAATCGCAACCAAGTCTCGTGCAATGCTTCGTGGGGCTGCTGCCTGAAGTTGCTAATCTCGTCTCTCAACTGTATCATCCGAGAGGGAGGAAAGAACCTTTCTAGGAAAGCTCCTCTCAACTCTCCCCAAGTTGCGATAGAGTCGGGGGTCAACTCTGTCAACCACAAAGCTGCCTCATCAGACAGAGACAACGGAAACAACCTGAGCCGGATCGCTGTCTAACTCACGCCCGGCAGTTCAAACGACTTGCAGATGCCCACGAAATTCATCAGATGCTGGTTTGGATCATCCCCAGCGGCACCTCGGAACACTCCTCTCAAGTTCAACAGTTGGATCATCGTGCTAGTGATGTTGAACTTAGCTCCGGGCGGTAGCGGTGGAACAACAATGGCGCCCGTAGCGCCAGCTCCATCTAAGTCGAGATCCTCATCATTCCGTGCGACATCATCTTGCAGACCACCAGCATTCAGATTTTGTTGGGCCTGCAGTTTTGCAGCGATCCTCGATACCTCTAGTTGTGCGGCCATATTCCGCCTCAATGTTCTAGCAAGCTCGGGGTCGTAAGGTAAAATTTGTTCCCCCGAACTTCGGGTACTTGTCATGCACAACTGTGTACCCTGTCAAATACAAAAACAACAAATAAACATAAAGCAGGAAATTATGACTAAGAGTCAAATAAACACACCAGACTTAATTAACAATCGTATTCCCCGGCAATGGCGCCACTTTTTGATAACGCCCACACTACACCTCAAATTAATGAAGCGTAAGCGGTCGTAGTCAAATATAGAACCCAACTAGGTTGGGGTCGAATCCCACAAGGAATATGGTGAGAATTAAGTCGTTAGTGAATTATGTGACTAATGGTCAATAGTTTCCGGTAAATAAAGGGGGGGGGTTTGTGTGAACAAAAGCAATTAATAATGTGTGAGAATTAATCAATAGGAGAGAATGAACTAGGGACGTGTTCACCATGGCGTTGTAACAATGTCGATTCTAGGCTTAACAGGGTTCTTTCTATATGCGTGTCACGATGTGATTGCGTCAATGGTATCGTCTAAACGTTTCTCAACCAAGTAGACAAATTTACTTTTCAATTCTCTCGAACTTGAAAAGGTGTGCTTTTAGATTTCAATCCTAAACATCAAGTAGATTAATCTAGTTACAGCATTAATCATGAGACGAGAGTTGGTAGTCTCGAATCCTTGTAGTTAATCAAATTTCCCGGTTTTAATCTCTTTACTCAAGCAAATTAAACCTAGGCATGTTCTAATGTTTGCAACCACTAGAAAACGTGACATAATGTATGATTAACAACGTGACATAATGTATATCGAACCCAACGCTACCCGGAATCTATCTTGCTACGTTTACCATGGCTCCCACAACCCTAGTTGTGGGAGTTTTAGTTGTTCATGCTCGAAGAAGAAGAGAAAATAGTTGTATTCATAATAAAGGGAAGAAGAATCTTACAATATAATGAAAACAGTCAATCTTCAAATATCCAAGAACAAGGAAAACCAAGAACTCAAGAACGAATCAAGGACACGAATTCAATAACAAAGAACCGTGTTGTTGTGCTCACAAACGACTAAAAACTCTCTAAAACTATTGGGTGAACGACATCTAAAATAAACCTAAACTAGGGTATTTATAGGAGTCAAAGAAATCAAATCCAAAACGGGTTAGGAATCCTCAACGCGGGCAGCCGTTGGCGCGCCACTGTTTTGGTGTGACGGCCCGGCTGACGGACCGTCACTGCCTTGACGGACCGTCGCCAGAACCGTCACCCTTAGGCAGTGGCTGCCTCCTCCTTGACGGTCACTGTGACGGACCGTCACATGTGTGACGGGCCGTCACTCAGGCCGTCACTCTTAGGCAGAATCTCTTTTTCGCGTATTTCCTTCCGTTTCCATGTTTGTCTCCATTTCCTACAAATATAACATAAAAACATCAAAAACGACGATGGTTGCTTGAAAATGTACGATTGTTCTTAGTTAAAAGGAGTCGAAAGTGCCGTAAATTGGCAGCACATCACCAAGTCAACACTAACTAAAAGGAACTCAAAGGCTCGAAATGAGTCTGGCTCACCCGGAACCCAAACCAACCACCTTCCTAGCCCAAACTCAACATTCCAGAGCTGATGGAATCATCGGATTTTGAATTCGACTTTCTGATCATCAAAAGTCACCCGAAGTTGCACTTTCAACTCCAAATAGCCTGAAAACTGAGAAAACCATACAAAACCCACACCGGAAGTTCTCAGGCCTTAAATAAAGGTTCAACTAGACCAAACTCATCGCTCCGGAGCTAACGGAACTGTCAGAATTCAATTCCGAGCACGTTAGCTAAAAATGTTGACCAAAGTCAATGATATTCTAAGTTTAAGCTCTAAAACAGGCAACGGTCAAAATGACCCAATGAACGGCCATGGCATCGAACCACCGGTCCCAGCAAGCCATAAATGACTTGGGGCCGCTACAGGAAGGCTCTAACTGTGCAATAAATGCAAAAATGTGAAGATGACCAAAAGGGTCATCACAACATCCACTACTAAAAAGACTTTCATCCTCGAAAGTCAAGAAGAAGAGGGTACCTGAAGGCTCGAACAACTGCGAATACTGAGCACGTAACTCACTCTCGGTCTCCCAAGTAGCCTCCTCAACCGGATGGTGCTTCCACTGAACTTTCACAACCAAAATCTCCCTATATCTCAACCTCCTGATATCTCTGGCCAAAATAGCAATCGGCTCCTCAACAAATGATAACCTCTCATCCAACTGAATCGAATCCCAATGCAATATATGAGACTCATCTGGTAAATATCGGCGCAACATCGAGACATGAAACACTGGGAGAATAGCTGAAAACATCGGAGGCAAGGCTAATATGTAGGCAACACTACCAACCCTCTATAGAATCTCAAACGGCCCAATGAACCTGGGGCTAAGCTTGCCCCTCCGACCAAATCTCATCACGCCCTTCACGGGTGATACACGATGAAAATCAGGTCACCAACACTGAACTCCAAGGCACGAAGTCTACGATCATCATAGCTCTTCTGCCTACTCTGGGCCACTCTAAGTCTCTCCTAGATCAAACAGACTCGGTCCAAGGAATCCTAAGCAAATCCGTACTCTGTGGTCTGGATTCTAACCCATCAAACCAACCAATGGGTGATCTGCAACGCCTACCATACAAAGCCTCAAAAGGTGCCATGCCAATGCTCGAATAGAAGCTATTATTATACGCAAAGTCAGCCAATGGCACGAACTGATCCCATAAACCTCCAAAGTCAAGTACATAGGCCCGAAGCATGTCCTCCAGGACCTGAATGGTCCTCTCGGACTGGCCATCTGTCTGAGGGTGGAAAGCAGTACTAAGCTGAACCTCCGTACCCAAATCCCTCTGTATAGCTCTCCAAAATTGAGATGTGAACTGAGTGCCACGATCTGAAATGATAGAAGCTGGGACCCCATGCAATCGTATAATCTCACGAATGTAGATCTGAGCTAACCTCTCAGCCCCGTAGGAAGTCTGAACCGGCAAGAAATGCACTGACTTAGTCAGCCTATCCATGATCACCCAAATGGAATCAAACCTCCGAGTAGTACGAGGCAAACAAACAACAAAGTCCATAGTAATACCTTCCCACTTCTACTCAAGAATGGGAAGTCGTTGTATCAAGCCACCCGATCTCATGTGCTCAAACTTCACCTGCTGACAGTTCAAGGATCGAGATACAAACTCTGCTACATCCCGCTTCATACCACCTCACCAGTAAAGCTGCCTCAAATCTCTATACATCTTCGTTGCGCTAGGATGAATGGAGTATGTGGAATAATATGCCTTACGGAGTATCAACTGTATCAAATCACCAACTCTCGGAACACAAAGTCGACCCTCAAACCTCAAAATACCATCAGAACCTAAAGTAGCCTGGCTAGCCTCACCCCGAACTACCTGGTCACGAAGGTCACACAAACTCTGATCCTCAAACTGCCGGCTCTAAATCTAATCAAATAGAGTAGAGCAAACCTCAAAACTAGCCAGAACTCTGCTGGGATCCGATAAGTCAAGCCTAACCAAAAGGTTAGCCAAGGACTGGATGTCCAAGGCCAACGGTCGCTCAGAAACTAAAAGTGAAGCTAGACTACCCATACTCACCGCCTTCCGACTCAAGGCATCTGCTACCACGTTTTCCTTGCCTGGATGGTATAAAGTAGTGAAATCATAGTCCTTCAGCAACTCAACCCATCTCCTCTGCCTCGAGTTCAGCTCGTGTTGACTCCTAATGTACTGAAGACTACGACGGTCGATGAATATCTCATAATGAACTCCATATAGATAGTGCCTCCAGATCTTGAGCGCAAAAACTACTGCTACTAACTCTAAGTCGTAAGTGGGGTAGTTGCGCTAGTGAACCTTCAGCTGCCTCGATGCATATGCTATCACTCGATTCTGCTGCATCAACACATAACCAAGATCGACCCCTAAAGCATCTCAATACATAGAGAAACCCTGCCCCTCAACCAGCAAAGTCAGGACTGGAGCCGAAGTCAATAAGGCCATAAGCCTCTGGAAGCTATCCTCACACTGATCAGACCACTGGAATGGAGCATCCTTCCTAGTCAGCATAGTCAAGGGTGCTGCTATGGAAGAAAATCCCTCAATGAACTGTCTGTAATAACCGTCTAACCCAACAAAGCTGCGAACCTCGGTAGGAGTGGTAAGTCTAGGACAATCACGAACCGCAGAAATCTTACCAGGATCCACTCTAATCCCATCCTTAGACACTACGTGTCCTAGGAATGCTACTGACTCAATCCAAAACTCACACTTTGAGAACTTGGCATAAAGCCGATGATCTCTCAAAGTCTAAAGTACGGTCCTCAAATGCTGCTCATGATCATCCCTACTCCTCGAGTATATCAGAATGTCATCAATGAAGACTATCGCAAACATATCCAGGTACGGGCTAAGCAACCTATGCATCAAATCCATAAAGGCTGCGGGGGCATTAGTCAACCCAAAAGACATCACCAGGAACTCATAATGGCCATAACGTGTCCTGAATACTATCTTAGGGATGTCCTCCACCCTAATCCTTAACTGATGATAGCCAGACCTCAAATCAAGCTTAGAAAATATGGCGGAATCCTGAAGCTGATCAAATAAGTCATCAATCCTGGGCATCGGATACCTATTCTTCACTGTCACCTTATTCAGCTGCCAATAATCAATACACATCTGCATCGATCCATCCTTCTTCTTCACGAAGAGGACATGAGCACCCCAAGAAGACACACTCGGTCTAATAAACCCCTTAGCTAACAAATCCTGGAGCTGCTCCTTAAGCTTTTTCAAATCAGTAGGAGCCATACGGTAGGGAGGAATAGAAATGGGCCTGGTGCCTGGCTCTAACTCAATGGAGAAATCAATATCCCTCTCAGGTGGAAGGCTTAGCAGGTTGGTAGGAAACACATCTAGGAAGTCTCTAACCACAGGAACAGACTCAAGAGACGTAGGGTCAACACTAGCATCTCGAACATATGCTAGATAAGCTAGACACCCACTGGAAATCAACTTCCTAGCTCGAAGACAAGAGATGATCCTAGACGGTGCATGGCTAACTGAACCATGCCACACAACCGGGGACACACCGGGCATAGTTATGGTAACGGTCTTGGCATAATAATCCAAAACCACACAGTGAGGGGATAACCAGTCCACGCCTAGTATCAGATCAAAGTCTAAGATATCAAGTATCATCAGGTCAATCAAAGTATCCAAATCACCAATAGATATGACAAAGGATCTCACAATCTGATCCACTACTAAAGAATCTCCTACTGGGGTCGAAAAAGAAACAGGCACAGACAATGGCTCACTAGCCAACCCCAAATAAGGCAGAAAGTAGGCAGATATATATGAACAAGTGGATCCAGGATCAAACAAAGCATAAGCTGGCTAATGACATAAAGAAATCGTACCTGTGACCACAACATCCAAGGCCTCTACCTCTGGTCTCCCCAGGACCGTATAGAACTGATAACGACCTCCACCTGCCCGACCGCTATCCCTACTATTTGATCTGCCACGCGGAGCACCACCTCTACCTTGACCACCGCCTCCCTGAGCCGGTGGCTGAACAGAGCGAAAAGGATGAACCCCACCCTGCTGGGGGCAATCTCTACCGTAATGGCCACCAACTCCGCACTCATAATAGGCTGTACCCCACTGAGGGCAATCTCTGGCAAAACGACCACTAACACCATACTCATGGCATGACCCTGATGGCCCACCCTGTCGAGACAGACCCACTGAACCCGTGTGTCCACCTCAGCCTGATTCCCCAAAAGCAGTACCCCACTGGCCGGAACCTCTACCACCATGCCTAGAACCACTATAACCCCCCTAATGTCGGGGCCTCTTATCTCTGGACCTGGTATCATGGTGACACGAATCCTCAACTTTATGGGCATAGTTCACAATGGCCTGAAATGACCGACCGCTAGCAACTAGTATCTCTGCAGGCTCTCCGAACTCTCTACGCAGCCCCCAAATAAATTTATGAACCATTCGGCCTCAGTAGGCATATTCATGGCCCCAAATAGAGCAGATGATAGAAACGGGTCTCGTACTCTGAGACAGTCATAGAATCCTAGGAAAGTCTAGTGAACTACTCCCTCCGATGCTCTCTGTCACTCTGTGGCAAGAACTTGGCCATAAAGGCCTCATAGAACTCAGACCAGGTCAAAGGAGGTGACGTAAAAGGCCTGTAAGCAACCTGTGCTCTCCACCATAACTTTGCTGGACCCTCCAGCTGATATGAAGTATAACCAACCCCGTGAGTCTCTAATAACCCCAAGTGATGCAAAATCTCCTCACAGGTGGTGATAAAATTGTAGGGGTCCTAACCCTGTGTACCAGTAAATCTCGACGGTGCTAATGTCAGGAATCTACCCAAGGCCTTCTGCCCCCCATCTGTCATGCGAGGCGAGGAGCAAGAGGCTGGGCAACTGATGGAATTGGAGCAACCTCAGCGAAGGGATACACAGTAACAGGCTGCGCTCCTGAACTCTGAACACCCAGGGCTGCCCCCTGAGTGGATCTCTGTGCTACCTTAGAAGGACGCTCCCCAATCATACCCAAGAGCTAAATAAGTAAACCCCGAACATCTGAAGACTTAGCTGGGGCTGAAGCTGGCATAGAAACTGATGCTAGAACTGTCACTGGAGCTGGTGGTACCTGGGCCATCCCCGGGTCCACATGCTGATGCTCTGGAGCTAACTTGTCTCGTAGTCATACTCCGTCTCTATATCAACTCTGGAGGCCCTAACAAGCGCCGTTGCTCTGGGATGACCTCTAGCCTTTCCCTTGCGACCACTCCGACCCCTAGCTGGAGTCGAAGGTGCAGGGGTAGGAGGCTCTCCTCCGCCTGAAGCTGACGATCTCGTACGAACCATCTGCAGAAGAGTGAACCAGAAGAAGTGAGATTTCCAGGAACTATCAAGGATACTACGCACAAAAGAGAAGCAAGAAAAGTCCATTTCCCTAAGTTTCCACTATAGCCTCCCAAAGATTGAGCACATATGTCTCCGCCCCGATCCACAGGACTCTACTAGACATTGGCTCCTATACCGATGACACCAGTGAACCTAGAGCTCTGATATCAAGCTGTCATGACCCAATTTTTTGGTCATGATGACACCTATAACCCACAATAGGTGAACTAATCCCTGTAGCTCAAAACAATTAGTAATGGGCTACCTTCTGGCAGTTTAAGTGGAAGAACAAATAAATGAGCGGAAGCAAGGGAACAAAGTGAATAAACAGGATAACTAGAGTAATATAAATGCAAAATGGAAGCTAAACCATCCCAATACCTGGTATCATAGTGTATAAGAGCCGAACTACAACAGGAGTACAAAAGGTCCAAAAGAGATATATACATAAGCTGTCTCCGAATAGTAACAGAGTGAAGAATATACAAAAGATAAACTAAGTCAAGCTCTGAACGCCAAGAGCTCACCCTCAGCCTGGATGATCCAAAAACAGATACCTGCACGAGTCTTCGGTGCTTTAACGGCGGTGGCCCACACCAGGATCTGCACCAGAAGATGCAGGGGGTAGGGTGAGCACCAAATGCGAAGCATAAGGTACCCAATAGGTATCATAGGCCGACTGAGCACATATAAAGTAAAAGAACAGTAGCAGGCAAAGTAGAAACAAACAGTCACAGAAATCAACGATAAAGTACACAAGAACTAGCCCTGAGGGAAGACAACCAAAAGCAACAAGAAAGGCTAGCAAATAGAATATATACATGGCAAACATAGGTTAAAAGAGAACGACGCACCTGGGATCCTCGCAAAGACAGTATATATATAGGTAAGTTCTAGCAAGGGACGGTATACCGGTAACCTCAAGTATATAGAATGGGAGAGAAAAGTAAAGTCGACATGCTCGGAAAATAGTAAACCATAACCACACTAATCACAACAATCTCATTCCAGAAATCAACACCCCTGCTGTAACCAACCACTGACCACACTAATAACGACTATCTCAATCCGGAAACTAATTGCCCCGCTGTAACCAACCTCTCACTCAAGACAAAATTAAGGATGATAAGACTCTACCTACAGTCCCTTGGCTGCCCATACAACCGAGGAATGTAAACAAGTAAAAACAAACCCTCCGACATCCTACACTACTGGAGCATACAATCAACAATCAACAGACAAGGGTGGTACCTCATGCAGAATAATGATATGATGCCATGCTAAGTAAAAGTGATCCAAGTACCATATGTCACCCGCTTCCAGTGAACTATAAGGCCCAAAAGACGCAATCCATGGAAGGTCCCACACATATACCACTATTGCACCGTATACCCTCCCTCCGGCAGCCGCAGCTCGCAGCTTCTGGTCCAGAATGGCAAGGTCCATGGAGGCCCCCGACCAACATACTAGATGCCCCACATCCTCAAAACAATCCCCAAGTAAAGATGCTTGGAGGGTATCCAGGTCTAAAACAGTAATCCCAAAAGCTCTAGTACGTGGCCCTGCCTAGTCCAGCAATACCCCGTATGCTATAGTATGAAAGTAAGGCACCCGACCCCGTCGAGCCCAGAAAAGTGGAACTATAGATAAAGATGCCTTTTAAAACCTTCCTTACCCAAAGAGGATCCACAAGACAAGTCAAAGCCATTTCCATCAAAAATGGACCCCCCAGGCCATGCAAAGTTTAGAAAAATAGTTCCAGAAGGCCCAAAGCCAAACCGTAGTAAGACGTGGGAAAACCTCTCAATATGCATGGAAATGGCATTATCAAACACACAATAGCCACCCCGCAACTCACAATCAACCTATCGTTTCTGCACAGCTCCAAAGCTACTCAGCAAGCATAACCAGCCTAGCAGGATAATTCTATGTCTGGGACTCGCGGACATTCCCAATGATCCCACCGTCTATGTTCCAGAGTCAACAAGGCCTCACAGGACCACAAGGGTAATAATGTTAATAACGAGAATACTACACGCAATGGAGGAAATAACAAAATGGATAATGGAAAAGCACTCAGGGTCTATGGTACCAACCTAATAGCCCAACCTAAGGATGCCAACTAGTACAATTTTACCCGATATATGAGAAGTCTAGGGAGTTAAATCATAACTTACTTGTCGTCTGATGACAAGCTGCAGAAATGATGATATCCGAGGCCGAGCTGCTTAGAGAAGCTCCAAACAAGAATCAAACTATCAAATTTACGGATAAGAAGTTAAGACGAGTCCAATAATACCCATATTGCTATAATTATAGCTGGGTCAAAATTGGGCCTGCGGGGCCCATAACCCAAAACCAAAAATGAAAAGAACCACAACGACCCCAACGATGCCAAGACGGCATGCTCCAAATTGGAGCACAAATGGCCAAAGAAAAGGGCATCAAAATAGCCCGCAAAGGTTAGGGTTTAAAGAATGGAATTTCAGAAAATAAAACAGAAATTGGGCAAGAAATACTTACCACAAAGGCAAAAACCTGCGTCAAGAAGGATAATTTACCACTCCCACGAGCATGCACCAACTGGACGGCAAGAATTCAGAAGGAAAACTCAAGCTTTGGAGAAGAGCATCAATGGAGGATTGAAGAATTTCAAGAGAATAAGGAGCTTACCAAATGACGTAGAAGCGTGGAAAATCCACAAACAATCGACTCCCAAAGGCATAGAATCAAAATGGAGCAATTTGGGAGAGAGGAATTTGAGTTTAGAGTGAGAAACAATATGCTGCAATGGCTGGAAAAATGAACTCCCAGCTTTACATAGCTGCTGGAAAATGGCCAGCGCCAACAACGCTGAAGGGGTGGCAGGCGCCTCGGCGCTATCGCGCTGGGAGGGAACGATCGCGCTGAAGGATGGCAGGCGTTGAGGCGCGATCGCGATGGCCTTGGTGCGATTGCACTGAAGGCTGGCCTGCACTAATTTTTCTGCATTTTCTCTAACACTCCACGGGGTGTTCCGAGCACAATCGGAAACTGATATTCAAAAACCAATAATACTAACAGAGTGGAAACAATATTCCGGACTCAACGGAATTGATGAAACTCCCAAATGGGGTCATTTTGGAGAAATGTTTACCCAAGTCAACACTAACGAAATGGAACTCAAAGGCTCAAAATGAGTCTGGCTCACCCGGAACCTGAACCAACCACCTTCTTAACTCAAACTCAACATTCTAGAGCTGATGGAATTGTCGGATTTCTAATTCGACACTCCGATCATTGAAAGTCACCCAAAGTTGCACTTTCAACTCCAAATGGCCTGAAAACTGAGAAAACCGCACAAAACCCACACCAAAAGTTCTCAGGTCTCAACTAAAGGTCCAAATAGACCAAACTAATCGCTCTGAAGCTAACAGAACTTTCAGAATTCAAATCCAAGCACGTTAGCTACCAATGTTGACCAAAGTCAATGATTTTCTAAGTTTAAGCTCTAAAAATAGGCAACGGTCAAAACGACCCAAGAACGTCCAGGCCATCGAACCACCGGTCCCAGCAAGCCATAAAGGACTTGGGGCCGCTACAGGAAGGCTCTAACAGTGCAATAAATGCAAAAATGCAAAGATGACCGAAAGGGTCATCACATAAATGGAGAGCTCATATTAAATATAAAATAAAAGGCTAACATGTGTCATGAGTGTATGATGTCATTTCTTGGAAAAAATTATTGTACACTCCCCCAACTTCCACGTGGAAGTGGGGGTGACACACCCCAAAATATTTGATCCCGTTATATACATACTCGGGTATTGCATAGGTTCGTAATAAAATAAATATAACTTTTTGAATATATCATAATTAATAAAAAATTATTTCAAATAAAACCTACTATATTATAATAATAAGTTTCAACATAACTAAGTTTACTATCTCTGTTAAAATACTAATAAATTATAAAACTCTTATAAAATATAGAATAAATATAGATGCAAATATATCCTAATTTAAACAATTTCTTTTCATAAATATCTAAACCATTTCTAGAAAATAAAACTTTTTACCAAATTCAACTTTCAAATCAAATATTTTCAAATAAGCACGATGTTGATAAAATTCTCAAATTTAGGCTCGCAAGCTCTAACAGTACAAGAAAGATGAAAATACGTAAATGACCGAAAGGGTCATTACATCATCCACTACTAAAAAGACTTTCGTCCCTGAAAGTTAGGAAAGAAGGAAACACTGGAGATTTAAGAACAACGAATACGAAGCCCTCACTACTCTCTCGGACAACCCGGGTAGCCTCCTCGATTGGATGACACCCAACAGAATGAAATCACGAAAAGCAACCAAGCCTAAACTCCTTACTAGCCAAGCTAGAATCCAGCCTTAACCTTAAAAACTCCAAAGGCCTGCCAATCCAAACTAAACCTCGAGAATCTCAATCGGTAAGCACCGACACAACAAAACCAGAGAAGCAAGGCGATCAACACACAAAACTCGAATCCTCGAAACCACAACCAAGTTCACCAAGGAAGCCATCAACCCAAAACTCTAACTCATGAACCTGCTGATCCGCAAAACCCTTTTATTCTGAACTGAATCCTTTTGCACCATAATCATGAAACTTCATATAAGTCGAACACTCAAGACACTCTCGAAATATCAACTGACACACCGAAGGTCCATAGTTCCCGCTTATACTCAACCACGAATGTAGTCATCCTTTTTACTCAAACTCTTTCCAAGCCAAGCTATAGCTTACTATCCTTGGACATCCAAAACACTAACCCAAAGCACATACTCAAAAATTGTAGTAGTTTTACCCTAACTGACCACTAACCAACGGACAAAGACCTTTGCTAACATCAAACTCGATAAATGAACCCAACTGAATAACCCATCTGCACTAGAATGAAGTTTGCACACTTAGGAAAAGTATGCATGAACACCCGACATATACGGAGAAATTCCAAATTGTAGAACAAAACCAACCTCGCTGAACTGGACCAAATCTGAATTACCTGAATACAAAGGCACTAGGAATCTGTCTAACTGACCCAAACTGAAATCATGATCCATCAAGGAGTGTGGTAAGCCTACCACGAAGTCCATAATCATCAGCTAATCTCCAAACTCTACGTATAGTATTGCTACTCCTAATATTCAAACACCATTCGGATTTGAAATCGCCTTACTAATCTCACCTCAGGAAGAAATCCACCATGCCACCAATATCAAGTCAAAAAACCCCAAACGCAAAGTAAAAGTGCATGGGGTTCAAGGTTGCCATCTAGCCATAGAAATTATGCATAAACCATCAACTCACCTCTTTGGCTTGAATCAACCGCTCTACTGCATCAACATACAAAACCACCAACTCTGAAGCATACAACATACCAAACTTCTAGTCCATACTAGCTAAGTCTAACTAAGACTGGACCCCACATAAAAGACAACCCTTGAAGAATCAACTAAGCAAACTTTCAAATCTCTCGCCAAATGAACGCGACCATCAGTCTCAAAGTATCATTGGCACTAAAAATAGCCCCGCTAGCCTCAATCTGCACAACCTGATCACATATAGCATACACCACTGTTGGATATCAAATTTATGCCGCTGAGTCTGTCCACCCATGGTAGAAGGAACCTCGTACTATTTAGAACACCGCTGAAATATGAAATGTCCAGCCTAACTCAAATGTTAGACAAGGACTGGGTGTCCAAGGCCAACTCTCACTCCAAAACTGAAATAGGGAAGCTAAGTTACCTGAACTCATTGCCTTCCAACTCAAAAAGCTGCAACCGAAGAGAATCAACCACGAACCATCCAGAGTAGTCCTTCTAAGCCACGATCCAAAAACCCATCACTAATTTACCAATCAATTCTCCTTTTGAACCCACGAGTAGACTTATCCACCATCGAAGAACACTAATGTAGCTGGAGCCAACTAGGCTATGAATACATAATTTGCCCACTCCATAGATGCTACTTAAACTTTGTATCCCCTAAAGAAGATAACAAGGAAGTCAAGGTCGATTCAACAAGCTCCCAAAGGTAGTACTGGGAATGACCACTACCTCAATCTCAGACTACAAAGAATTCTTGCCTCGAATCTATCAAAGGAAATGACATTACAACCTGAACTCGCTCGACTCAAGTCATGAACATACAAGCCAAAGAAAACTCTCGGTCGCCACCTCAGTCAGCTACTAGAACACATACATACACACAAGGAGTCATCACCCTCCTTTGCAGACCAAACGAAACCCTTTCCAAGAATACACTAAATTCCATAAATTCTTTCTCAGAAGACTCTGGAGTTGTTCCCTTAACACCTAAGACTCTTACTGGCAACACTTAGCCATAATTCAATAGCCAAAACTCAATCACAATGCCATAATCAAAAGCTCAACCAGAGATCTATGATCGAAATCCATTCCAACTGGAATTGGGGAAATAATAAGGCAACCCAACCGGATAAGAAACCTGAGGGAGACTATGGGAACAACCCACATACTTTCCAATCTCCCAAACCAACCAAACAAAGGGGGTCGACTCTAAAAACTCGAGAAAACCAACCAATCAAATGCATGCTAGCATAATCGCCACCTCTCAACTCAAGACAAGAGCTCAACTCTGGCACAACCACCGGTAACACTAAACCAACATAGGGACTCCTAGCAAATGCTAGATAACAACCTAGGAAACAACCATTTAGGACCGTTCAACAAGGAAGACTCAACACAAGTTTAGAACCATAAGGGAGCCAGAAATAAAACCAACCAGAAAAGGCAAACAAGAACTACCCACGAGCTATAGCTCCAGGTAAAAACCTATCAAGGATAAACCACCCCTATCCACTACTAAAGAGTGAACTACCAATAAAATAATGCATAAACACTACAACTCAGGTAGTCAAACAACTAAACAAGTAGCAGGTAGGCATATAAGCAAATATACAATAGAAGGAATGGAATCGCAATGCGAGCAGTACTATCAATAACTGAAAGTGAAAAAAGCTTTACTTGGAGCAACCATATCAGGAAACTCTACCTCTGGCCCACCAAGAAGGGCATCAGACTGATGGGATCTAACTCTGGATTGAGTAGTCAAAGCTAAAGGCTCAACCATCCGTCATCGGGGATAATCACTAATAAAGTGACCATGCCCACCACACTGAAAACAAATTCCACTAAACCCATACGGGCAGGAAAGATCTCGCTAAACCTGATCGACCACCACGACCTACACAACTTGAATGCGAACCTCGAAGAATCTGGCTCGTACCATATCGATTCTGCTCGATATGCCCTGTACCACCACCCTCTAAAACCTGTGTAGTAAATGAAACTGGCCAGATAGATAAAAAGCAATGGAACCTATCTCTGGTGGTGAACCCCCTACCTCGAATTTGAGAACCTCGGGAACTGTCCTGGTGATAACATTTCTTATAACTACCTCCATAAGCCTCACCACATAAACCCTTGATAGCCCAAGCATAATCCACTACCTGAAGGAAGGTCATCCAAATTGTAACCAAATTCTCGGTTGCCAAATGGAGCGGTAAAATCAAACCCCCAACAAAGCTCTGAACTCTATCAAACTCTGAAGGTACAGCTCTAGCAGTATGCCTAACCATCTCATGAAATCTCACCTCATACTCCAATACTGACATATCACTCTACTGAAGAACTTGAATCTCAACCCTAATTGAAGCACCGCTCATAAAACCGGGTACTAAGACACCTACCGAAGGACTCAGAGTCCTAACCACAGTGTCTTGAAGAACTGGGGTAGACATGAATCCAATCGGAGGCTGGGCTGGTCCCATACCCCCTATCTGATGTGATAAACTCTCATTCAGAAGTTCTGGTGCTAATGGAAGCACGGAAATAACAGGCACAAAGGCCTCGACATTGCTCGTTGTCAAACTTGCCTTAGGCATCTGAGAAGGAATAAAACAACCAAAGTTTAGAAGTCAATAGATCCAAGAACGCATGATAAGCAACCAAGAAGATGAAACTTTTCCTAATAATGCCCTGTAGCCTCCCGTAGATAGGATACAGACATTATCATACCGATCTGCGAGACTCTACTTAGACACTTGCTTCTGTATCATGATACCGGTGAACCTAGAGCTCTGATACCAACTGTCATGACTCAATTTATCAGGTCATAATGGCACCTACGATCCCCCAGTAGGCGAACCAATTCCCGTAGCCTGGAACAGTTAATAATGGGCTACTACCTAGCCAATTTGCATAATAAGAAGGAATAAGTAGAAGAAAAATATAACGATAGAACAAAGCAGAAGCAATAACCTGAATATATACAAAAAGAAACTTCACCAACTCTAAGACTTAGTATCGATAGTACAGAAGCTTCTAATAGAATACAAGTGCTAAAAGTAACAAAAGATAAGTACAACTATCTCCGAGTACACAAGAGTAATAGTCAAAAGATGAGATGTGGTCAAGCCCCGATCGTTCACCCTAGTCTCAAAGATCCAAAAACTACATGAGTCTCCAACGCGATCAACGATTAAAACTTAACAAATATCTGCACCAAAAAGATGCAAAAGTGTAGTATGAGCACCAATTGCTAAGCAATGGGTACCCAGTAGGTATCATAGGCTGACTGGACACATATAAGATAAAAGCGTAGTAACAAACAAAATAGAAACAAGTAGTCACATAAATCAATGAAAAAGGTACACAGGAACTTGCCTAGCGGGAAGACAATAGAAATAACAAGTAAGGCCAACAAGTAGAATATATACACAACAGGCACATGTTAAAGTATGAAATGATACACTTGGGACCCTCGCAATAACAGTATATACATAATAGGCTTAAGAAGTGGACGGTATACCGGTAACCCCAAGTATAAGGGATGGGAGAGAAGAGTAATGTGATGACCCTTCTGGTTATCTTTGTGCTTTTGCATTTATTACACTGTTAGAGCCTTCTTGTAGTGGCCTTAAGTTATTTATGGCTTGCTAGGACCGGTGGTTCGGTGCCCTGGCCGTTCATTTGGTTGTTTTGGCCGTTTGTATATTTTAGAGCTTAAACTTAGACTATCATTGACCTTGGTCAAAATTCTTGGCTAACGTGCTCAGAATTGTATTCTGACAGTCCCGTTAGCTCCAGAGCGATGAGTTTGGTCTAGTTGGTCCTTTAGTTGAGGCCTGAGAACTTTTGGTGTGGGTTTTGTGTAGGTTTCTCAGTTTTCAGGCCATTGGAGTTGAAAGTGTAACTTCGGGTGACTTTCAATGATCGGCGTGTCGGATTTAAAATTTGACAATTCCATCAGCTCCAGAATGTTGAGTTTGGGCTGGGGAGGTGGTTCATTTGGGTTTCGGGTGATCTAGACTCATTTCAAGCCCTTGAGTTCTTTTTTGTTAGTGTTGACTTGGGTTAACATTTCCTCAAAACGACCTTGTACAGAAGTTTCATCTATTCTGTTGAGTCTGGAACGTCGTTTCCACTCTGTTAGCGTTATTGGTTTTTGAATATCGATTTTCGATTGTTCCCGGAACACCCCGTGGAGTTCTCAAAAAGTTACCAAAAAATAGTTGCAGGCCAGCCTTCAGCGCAATCGCGCCAAGGCCAGCGCAATCGCGCCTCAGTGCCTGCCAGCCTTTAGCGAGATCGCGCCCACCCAACAAAATAGTGCTGAGGCACCTACCACCCATTTAGCGCTGTTGGCGTTGGCCTAGCGCCGATGGCGCTGTCCATTTTCCTGCAACTATAAATAGCTGGAAATACATTTTCCAGCCATTGCAGCATTATTTATCACTCTAAACTCAATCTTCTCTCTCCCAAATTGATCCTTATTGATTCTAAGCCTTGGTGAGTCGATTGTTGGTGGATTTTCCGCGCCTCTACGTCGTTTGGTAAGCTCCCTTTCTCTTGAATTTTCCTAAAACCTCCATTGATGCTCTTCTCTAAATCTTGAGTTTTCCTTGTGAATTCTGGCCGTCCAGTTGGTGCATGCTCGTGGGAGTGGTAGATTATCCTTCTTGACTCGGGTTTTCGCCTTTGTGGTAAGTATTTCTTGCCCAATTTCCATTTGTTTTTCTGGAATTCCTTTCCTTAAACCCCAACCTTTGCGGGCTGTTTTGATGCCCTTTTCCTTGGCCATTTGTGCTCAAATTTGGAGCATAGCTTCTTGGCACCATTGGGGTCATCGTGGCTCTTTTCATTCTGTTTTTTGGTGTGAGCCCTGCAGGCCCGCTTTTGACCCGGATACCGGCTTGGCTATAATTGTAGCAATATGGGTACCATTAGACTCGTTTTAACGTTATATTTATGGTCTTGATAGCTTGATTGTAATTTGGGAGTTCTCAGAGCGCTTCGAGCTTGGAACTGGTTGTTCAGGAAGCTTGTCTTCGGACGACAGGTAGGTTACGGCTTAACTCCCTAGACTTCGCATATATCAGGTAAAATTATACTAGTTGGCATCCTTGGGTTAGGTTATTAGGTTGGTCCCACAGACCTTAACCACTTTTCCATGATTCATTCCGTTCTTTCCTCCGTTGTGTGTAGTATTCGTGTAAATTGATATTATCACCCTTGTGGTCCTGTGAGGCCTTGTTGACTGTGGAACATAGACGGTGGGATCATTTGGAATGTCTGCGAGTCTCGGACATAGAATTAACCTTCTAGGCTGGTTATGGTTGCTGAGTAACTTCGGAGCCTGTGAAGGGATGATAGGTTGATTGTGTGCTGCGGGGCTGCTATTGTGTGTTTATTCATGCCATTTCCATGCATATAGAGAGGTTTACCCACATTTTACTATGGTTTGGATTCAGGCCTTCTGGAACTATTTTCTAACCCCTGCATGGCTCGAGGGGCCCGTTTTCAATGGAAATGATTTGGAAATGGTTTTGACTTGTCTTGTGGATCTTCTTGGGGTAAGGAGAGTTTTAAAAGGCATTTTATCTATAGTCCCAATTTTCTGGGTTGGACGGGGTCGGGTGCCTTACTTTTATACTACAGTATCCGGGGTGTTGCTGGTCTAGGCGAGGCCGAGTCCTAGAGCTTTTGGGCTTACTATTTTAGACCTGAATACCCTCTAGGCAACTTTACTTGGGGATTATTTCGAGGATGCGGGGCATTTAGTATGTTGGTCGGGGGCCTCCATGGACCTTGCCATTCCGGACCAGAAACTGCGAACTGCGAGTGTCGGAGGGAGAGTATACGGTGTAGTAGTGGTATATGGGTGGGACGATCTCATCTTCTGGGCCTTATAGTTTGTCGAAAGCGGGTGACATATGGTACTTTGATCACTTTTACTTAGCATGGCATCATATCATTCATCTGCGTGAGGTACCACCCTTGTCTATTGATTATTGATTGTACGCTTTGGTAGTATGGGATGTCGGAGGGTTTGTTTTTACTTGTTTGCATTCCTCAGTTATATGGGAGGTCGAGGGACTGTAGGTAGAGTCTTATCGCATTACTTCTGTCTTGAGCATGAGATTAGTTACAACAGGGTTGTCGGTTTCCAGTATGTGATTGTGGAGATTAGTGTGGTTAGAGCTTGGTTACATCGGGGCTGTTGGTGACTGTTTGTTATGACTAGTGTGGTTACTGTTACTATTTCCGAGCATCTCTACCTTGCATTTCTCTCCCATTCCTTATACTTGAAGTTACCGGTATACCATCCATTTCTAGACTTATGCATATATGCTGTTGTTGCGAGGATCCTAGGTGCGTCGTTCTCATTTTCACCTGTGTTTGCCATGCATATATTCTATTTGCTAGCCTTGATTGCTGCTTTCCATTTTCTTCCCTCTGGGATAGTTCTGGTGTACTTTATCATTGATTTATGTGACTGCCTATTTCTACTCTGCCTGCTACTGTTCTTTTACCTTATATGTGCCCAGTCGGCCTATGATACCTACTAGGTACCTTATGCTTCACATTTGGTGCTCATCCTAGCCCTCCTGCATCTTCTGGTGCAGATCCTGGTGTGGGCCATCGCCGTTAGAGCGCGAAAGACTCGTGCGGGCAGCTGTTTTTGGATCATCTAGACTGAGGGTGAGCTCTTGACGTTCAGAGCTTGACTTAGTTTATCTTTTGTATATTCTGCACTCTTTTACTATTCGGAGACAACTTATGTATATATCTCTTTTGGACCCTTTGTACTCCTGTTGTAGTTTGGTTCTTATACACTATAATACCAGGTTTTGGGTTAGTTTAGCTTCCGTTTTGTATTTATATTACTCCGGTTATCCATTTTATTCTTTTTGTTCCCTTGTTCCCGCTTATTTATTGTTCTTCCGCTTAATCTGTATGAAGGTAGCCCATTAATAACCTTTCCGGGCGACGGGGATTGGTTCGCCTATTGAGGGGTTGTAGGTGCCATCATGACCGAGAAATCGGGTCGTGACAAGTAAAGATAGACATGCTCAGAAAATAGGAATCAATAACCAAACTAATCATATCAATCTCAAAACCAGAACTAACAACGTTGCAGTAATATCTCAAAATCATAATCCTGAAAGGGGATAGTATCAGGATAAAGTCCCTCGGCTTCCCATACAACCGAGGAATGCAATCAAGTGAAAAAAACCCTCTGGCATCCTATATTACCAGAGCGTTCAATCAACAAACAGAAAACAAGGGTGGAACCTCAAACACTGGATGATATGATGAATGATAACCTCAGGGTGGGATAGAAACTCTGTATGTACCTCCCCCGGTGCCGATCAGGCCCAACAGGTAGGTTCCATGGAATGACATTGCCCGTATACCTCTACTCCGCCATATACCCTCCCTCCAGCACACATAGCCCAAAGCCCCAGGCCCAGACGGCAAGGTCCATGGAGGTCTCAGACCCCATACTAAAACTCAGTATCAATACATGTCATCTGGAAGCAAGTCCGAGTTCAAGATAGAGACCCTGTCCAGGACTAAAGTAGTGGAAAAATATCTCAAAAATCCCTTCAAGGGTGCCCGGGCATAACCGGGTCTAAACAGTAGAAAGTCATCTTAGATGCTCGGTCTGGCCGAGACTAAAATCATCCAAATTTAGTAAGAAACTCAACTAGTACCCCGGCCCTGCCGAGTCTAGCATTAATAGTATAACTTGTGATAGAAATTATAATTTATCCTTCTTTTACCCCAAGATGATTCATAAGTTAAATCAAACCATTTTCAGTTCATTTTCTATCGAAAATGGGCCCCCAGGGCCATGCAAGGTTTAGAAAACAATTTCAGTAGGCCCGAAGCCAAAACCGTAGTAAAATATGTATAAATCCTCTTTATATGCATGGAAATGAATGATCAACAAAAATAGCCGCCCAACAGCTCACAATCAACCTATCGGCCTTGCACAGGCCCACAGCTACTCAGCAAGCATAACCTGCCTAGAAGGATATTTCTATGTCCAGGACTCGCGGACACTCCCAATAACCCACCTTCTATGTTCCAGAGTCAACAAGGCCTCACAGGACCACAAGGGTAAATAAAACGTATCGGCAAGTACTACAAGTATCGGAGGAAAAAAAGTAGGCGGACATGAATAAAGCGGTCAAGGTCTGTGGTACCAACCTAATAATCCAACCCAAGGATGCCAGCTAGTACAATTTTATCTGATATATGCTAAGTCTAGGGAGTTTAGATCGTAACCTACCTGTCGTCTAATGATAAGCTGCTAGAACGATAATGTCCAAGCCCGAACTGCTCCGAAATGAAATTAAACTCGAATTTAGGCTCGAATAGCTTGTCGTAGATAATTGATTTTCTTTCGGAGAACAAATAATTTGCCAAAATGATTTTTCCTCAAAATCCTTCTTTACCGTAGCTATGTATGGAAACATATGGCAGCTTATTCAACTAAATTTGTGAGAATCATTAGGTAAAAGAGTTTTGTTAGATAATCCATATACAGATATATAACTATGCTTGTAATACTACAAATAGAACCTTTAAGGAAATTGAATGCCAAAATGAAAAAAAGAAAAAGTGAACCTGAAGCATATGTATACATATATTTCTACTCCGTAATATTAAATGGAGAGCTCATATTAAATATAAAATAAAAGGCTATGTGTCATGAGTGGATGATGTCATTTCTTGGCAAAAATTGTTGTACACTCCACCAACTTCCATGTGGAAACCCCAAAATATTTGGTCCCGTTATATAGATACTCGGGTATTGCATAGGTTCGTAATAAAATAAATGTAACTTTTTGAATATATCATAATTAATAGAAAATTATTTCAAATAAAACCTACTATATTATAATAATAAGTTTCAACATAACTAAGTTTACTATCTCCGTCAAAATACTAATAAATTATAAAACTCTTATAAAACATAAAATAAATATAGATGCAAATATATCGTAATTTAAATAATTTTTTTTCATAAATATTTAAAACATTTCTAGAAAATAAAACTTTTTACTAAATTCAACATCAAAATCAAATATTTTCAAATAAGAACGATGTTAATAAAATTCTAAAATTTAGGCTCACAAGCTCTAACATTACAAGAAAGATGAAAATACGTAAATGACCGAAGGGTCATTACATCATCCACAAGCTGTCACGATCCAATTTCTTGGTCATGATGGCACCTACAACCCCCCAGTAGGCGAACCAACCCCCGTAGCCCGGAACGGTTAGTAATGGGCTACCCTCTAACGATATAAGCGGAAGAACAGTTTAATAAGCGGAAGCTAAGGAACATGATGAAGAAAATAGATAACATGAGTAATATATATACAATGCGGAAACTACACCAAATCAAAAACCTAGTATCAGAGCGTATAAGAGCCGGATCTACATAAGGAGTACAAGGGTCCAAAATAATATATACATAAATGTCTCTGAGTGGTAGTAGAGTATATGAGCAAAAGATAAACTAAAAGCTAAGCTCCGGTCGCCAAGAGCTCACCCTCAGTGCAGAATGACACAAAAACTCCAAGAACGGGTCTCCCACGAGATAGAGACGATGACTCACACTAGGATCTGCACCAGAAGATGCAGTGTGTAAAGTGAGCACCAAATGCGAAGCATAAGATACCCAGTAGGTATCATAGGCTGACTGGGCACATATAAGATAAAAGACCAGTAACAGACAAAATAAAAACAAATAGTCACAGAAAGCAACGAAGAGTACACAGGAACTAGCGCAGAGGAAAGTTAATAGAACAGCATACAAGGCTAGGAAGTAGAATATACATAAACAACAGGCACAAGTGTAAGCAAGTACAACGCACCTGGGACCCTTGCTATAATAGTATATACATAATAAGTTTAAGAAATGGACGGTATATCGATAACCTCAACGACAGGTGCCATGCCAATGCTCGAATAGAAACAATTATTATAAGAAAACTCGGTCAAAGGAACAAATTGATCCCAAGAACCTCCAATGTGTCCTCCAGAACTTGAATAGTCCTCTCGAACTGGACATCTGTCTGAGGGTGGAATGCAGTACTAAGATGAACCTCTATACCAAAATCTCACTGAATAGCTCTCCAGAACTGAGATGTGAACTGCGTATTGCGGTCTGAAATGATAGAAGCTGGGACCCCATACAATCGAACAACCTCCTGAAGGTAAATCTGAGATAACCTCTCTGTACTATAAGTAGTCTAAACCGACAAGAAGTGTGCTGACTTAGTCAGCCGATCAACAATGACCCAAATGAAGTCAAAACTCCTAGAAGTGCATGGGAAACTAACTATGAAATCCATAGTAATCCCTTCCCACTTCTACTCAGGAATGGAAAGTCGCTGCATCAAACCACCAGGTCTCATGTGCTCGAACTTCACCTGCTGACAGTTCAAATACCAAGATACAAACTCCGCTACATCCCACTTCATACCACTCCAACAGTAAAGCTACCTCAAATCTATGTATATCTTGGCTGCGCCAGGATGGATGAAATACCTATAACAATGTGCCTCACTGAGAATCAACTAAATCAAATCACCAACCCTCGAAACACAATGGCGGCTATCTAACCTCAAAACCCCATCTGAATCTAGAGTAGCCCGACTGGCCTCACCCCGAATAACCTAATCACGAAGGTCACACAACCGCGGATCCTAAAACTGACGGCTCTGAATCTGATCAACCAAGATAAAATGAACCTCAACACTGGAAAGAACTCTACTAGGATCTGACAAGTCAAGACTAACCAAACGGTTAGCCAAGGACTGGATGTCTAAGGCCAACGGTCGCTCTGAAACTTAAAGTGAAGCTAGGCTACCCATACTCACTGCCTTTCGGCTTAAGGTATCTGCCACCATATTTGCCTTGCCCGAATAATATAGAATAGTGAAGTCATAATCCTTCAGTAACTCGGCCCATCTCTTCTGCCTTGAGTTCAACTCTCACTGACTCATGATATACTGAAGACTACGGTGATCAGTGAAGATCTCATAGTGAATTCCATATAGGTAGTGACTCCAAATCTTAAGCGTGAAGACTATCGCTGCCAACTCTAAGTCATGAGTGGGGTAGTTGCGCTCATGAACCTTCAGCTATCTCGACGCATATGCTATTACACGACCCTAATACATAAACACACAACCAAGACCAACCCCAAAAGCATCACAATAGATGGAGAAACTCTGACCCTCAACAGACAAAGTCAACACTGGAGCTGAAGTCAACAAGGCCTTAAGCCTCTAAAAACTATCCTCGCACTGATCCGACCACTGAAATGGGATATCCTTCCTAGTCAGCATAGTCAAGGTGTGCTGCTATGGAAGAAAATCCCTGATCGAACCGTTTGTAGTAACCTGCTAACCCAATAAAGCTGCGGACCACAGTAGCAGTACTAGATCTAGGCCAATCACAAACCATTGAAATCTTCCCTGGATCAACCCTAATCCCATCCTTAGACACCACGTGCCCTAGTAATGCAACTGACTCAAGCCAAAACTCGCACTTTGGGAACTTGGCATAAAGCTGATAATCTCTCAAAGTTTGGAGTATAATCCTCAAGTGCTACTCATGATCATCCCTATTCAGTTACCGATAATCGATACACATTTGCATCGACCCATATTTCTTCTTCACAAATAGAACATGAGCACCCCAAGGAAATACACTCGACCTAATAAAGCCTTTATCTAACAAGTCCTGGAGCTGCCCCTTAAGCTCCCTCAACTTAGCTCGAGCCATACGGTAAGGAGAAATAGAAATGGGCTTGGTGCCAGGCTCTAACTCAATAGCAAAATTAATATCTCTCTCAGGTGGAAGGCCTGGCAGGTCGGTAGGAAACACATCTAAGAAGTATCTAACCATAGGAACATACTCAGGAGACGAACGGTCAGCACTAGCATCTCGGATATGTGCTAGATAAGCTAAAAACCCATGGGAAATAAAATTCCTAGCTCGAAGAAAAGAGATGATCCCAGACGGTGCATGGCTAACCGAACCCTGTGACACAACTGGGGATACACCGAGCACGGCTATGGTAATGGTTTTGTCATAACAATATAAAACCGCATGGTGAGGGGATAACCAGTCCATGTACAAGACTGATGGCACACAAAAATCGTACCTATAATCATAGCATCCGAGGCCTCTACCTCCGGTCTCCCAGGGACCACATAGAACTGATGATGACCTCTACCTACCCGACCTCCATCCCTACTACCTGCTCTGCCACGTGGAGCACTACCTCTACCCTGACTACCACCCCCTCTAGCTGGAGGCTGAACTGCTCGTAAAGGCTTGGCTGGCTGAACTGTACCCTGCTGGGGGCAATCTCTAGCAAAATGACCAATCACACCACAAGTAAAATAAGCCACTGACAACCTAATCGGTCGGGATGAACCAGCAGATCCCGTATGGACACCATGGCCTGATGCCCCAGAAGCTGTACCCCTCAAAGACTGACTGCTATATCCCTGATAGCTGCTCTGACCCTGCTCGAACTGGGTACTACCGAAAGTCTGAAGTGAACCCTGAACCAGTCGGTTGGACTGACCCTGGTGCTGTTGTGGCTGATAACCCTGGCCCCACTAGCCTGAACCTCTACCACCTTGTCGAGAACCACTGAAGCTACCCTGATATAGAGGTCTCTTATCTCTATCCCCTTGATCATGTTGGTGCAAGTCCTCCACTATATGGACATAGCGGTACCAACCTAATAATCTAACCCAAGGATGTTAGCTAGTACACTTTTATCATATATATGCTAAGTCTAGGGAGTTTAGACCGTAACCTACCTATCTTCCAATGATAAGTTGCTAGAATGACATTTTCCAAGCCCGAACCACTTAGAAATGAAATTAAACTCGAATTTAGGCTCGAATAAATTGACGTAGATAATTGATTTTCTTTCGGAGAACAAATAATTTGCCAAAATGATTTTTCCTCAAAATCCTTCTTTACCTTAGCTATGTATGGAAACATATGGCAGCTTATTCAACTAAATTTGTGAGAATCATTAGGTAAAAGAGTTTTTGTAGATAATCCATATACAAATATATAACTATGCTTGTAATACTTGTCGATACGTTTTATTTACCCTTGTGGTCCTGTGAGGCCTTGTTGACTCTGGAACATAGAAGGTGGGTTATTGGGAGTGTCCGCGAGTCCCAGATATAGAAATATCCTTCTAGGCTGGTTATGCTTGCTGAGTAGCTGTGGGCCTGTGCAGGGCTGAAAGGTTGATTGTGAGCTGCTGGGCGGCTATTTATGTTGATTATTCATTTCCATGCATATAAAGAGGATTTATCCATGTTTTACTATGGTTTTGGCTTCGAGCCTACTGGAATTGTTTTCTAAACCTTGCATGGCCCCGGGGGCCCATTTTTGATAAGAAATGAACTGAAAATGGTTCGATTTAACTTATGAATCTTCTTGGGGTAAAAAAGGATAAATTATGATTTCTATCACCAATTTTACTATTAACGCTAGACTCGGCAGAGCCGGGGTACTAGTTGAGTTTCTTACTAAACATGAATGATTTTAGTCTTGGTGGGACTGAGCATCTGAGATGATTTTCTACTGTTTAGAACCGATTATGCCTGGGCACCCTTGGAGGGGTTTTTGAGATATTTTCCCACTACTTTAGTCCTGGACAGGGTCTGGGCATGCATATTTGAGACTGGGTCTCTATCTTGAACCTAGACTTGCTTTTGGATGACAAGTCTTGATACTGAGTTTTAGTATGGGGTCTGGGATCTCCATGGACCTTGCCATCCGAGCCTGGGGCTTTGGGCTGCGTGTGCCGAAGGAAGGGTATATGGCAGAGTGGAGGTATACAGGCAGTGTCCTTCCATGGAACCTACCTGCTAGGCCCGATCGGCACCAGGGGAGGTATATACAGAGTTTCTATCCCACCCTGAGGTTATCATGCATCATATCATCCAGTGTTTGAGGTTCCACCCTTTCTTGTTGTTCGTTGATTGTATGCTCCGGAAGTATGGGATGCCGGAGGGTTTGTTTTCACTTGATTGCGTTCCTCTGTTGTATGGGTGGCTGAGGGACTTTAGGTAGACTCTTGTTACTTTATCCTGATACTATCCCCTGTCACGATTATGATTTTGAGATATTACTGCAATGTTGTTAGTTCTGGTTTTGAGATTGATATGATTAGTTTGGTTATTGATTCCTGTTTTCCGAGCATGTCTATCTTTACTCTTCTCTCTCATCCCTTATACTTGAGGTTATCGATATACCATCCACTTCTTAAGCCTATTATATATATACTGTTATTGCGAGGGTCCCAGGTGCATCATTTTTTACTTTCACTTGTGCCTGTTGTGTATATATTCTACTTGCTAGTCTTACATGCTATTTCTGTTGTCTTCCTGCTGGGCTAGTTCCTGTGTACCTTTTTCATTGATTTTCGTGACTACTTGCTTCTATTCTGTCTGTTACTATTCTCTTATCTTATATGTGCCCAGTCGGCCAATTATACCTACTGGGTACCCATTGCTTAGCAATTGGTGCTCATACTACACTTTTTGCATCTTTTTGGTGCAGATATTAGTTAAGCTTTTGTCGTTGATCACGTTGGAGACTCATGCAATTTTTGGATCTTCGAGACTAGGGTGAGCGCCTGAAGACCGGGGCTTGACCACATCTCATCTTTTGTACTGTTACTCTTGTGTACTCGGAGACAGTTGTACTTATATTTTGTTACTTCTAGCACTTGTATTCTATTAGAATCTTCTGTACTGTCGATACCAAGTCTTGGGGTTAGTGTAGTTTCTTTTTGTATATATTCAGGTTAATGCTTCCGCTTTGTTCTATCTTTATATTCTGCTTCTGCTTATTCCTTCTTATTGTGCATATTGGCTAGGTAGTGGCCCCTTACTAACTGTTCTGGGCTACAGGAATTGGTTCGCCTACTTGGGGGTCGTAGGTGCCATCATGACCTGAGAAATTGGGTCGTGACAACATTACTACCCCACCTTCTTCCTATTCATTACAAGGAAGAATTACTCACCTATAAATAGTGGTGGTCTTGCATTATATTGAATACACGAAAATATAGTGAAAAAAGATGAGAATTATGTGAAGTGTGAGAAAATATTTGTAGTATGTAGTGAGGTGAGAATAGTGAAAGAGAGAGTTGAGACAAAGAATATATTCTAAGTCTTCAACTATATTCACTATACAAAAGAGAGTAAAAAGAGAGTAATTATATGTTGACGGAAGGTGTTCTAATGGTGGAGCTTTGGACTCTTCAACTAATTCGGAGTTGTTTGTGTTGTACGATGTTGTTGTGCTATTGTATCCTGGAGAGGACAAGTCAAGAGTGATATATAGCTGGATCGGTGTAGATTATACCGCAGTGGGCTTGAATCTCCTTAAAGAGAGCAAGATATTCGCGCCTCAGCCTGAATTATATTTATTCAATTTTGTTCATTTTATTTTTAACTATAATTTATTATAAATTATGGTATATTACACCAACTAGCAAACTCCTCCTTTTTTATTTGTTACATCACTTTCACATATTTGTATCAAAAGAAGTTGCAAGGCTCATACACTTAACAAAATTGAATTTCATAATTTTTTCACCATAATGTGACATGTCAAAGAAAATTTCATCACATGTTTTATAATATTTTTCATTCTACAACAACAACAACATACCCAGTGTATTCCCACAGCGTGGGGTCTGGGGAGGGTAGAGTGTACGCAGTCCATACCACTACCTCAGAGGTGAGGTAGAGAGGCTGTTTCTGATAGACCCTCGGCTCAGGACAAAACAGTCTAAAAAAGGCTAAAAAGGACGAAACAATGATACAAGAAAAAAATACAAGATAAAACTACTCAACATGTTATTATAATCTCTTTGATAACACTCACGTTAGAGCTAGAAAATCACCAATGTCACGACCCAATTTCTCGGTCATGATGGCACCTACAACCCCCCAGTAGGCAAAAAAATCCCCATAGCCTGGAACAGTCAGTAATGGGCTACTATCTAACAATTCAAGCGAAAGAATATATACATACATATGCGGAAGCTAAACATAACCCAAAACCTGGTATCATAGTATAGAGCTAGAACTACATCAGCAGAGTACAATGATCCAAAACAGTATATAAGATGTCTCCGAATGGTAGTAGAGTACATATAATAAAATATAAACTAAAAGCTAAGCTCCGATCCGCTAGAGATCACCCTCAGTCCGAAGATATCCCAAAATAGCTCCTCGCATGAGTCTCCAACAAGCTAGCGGTGATGGCTCACACTAGGATCTGCACCAGAAGATGCAGAGTGTAGTATGAGCACCAAATGCGAAGCATAAGGTACACAGTAGGTATCATAGGACGACTGGGCACATATAAGATAAAAGAGTAGTAATAGACAAAATAGAAATAAATAGTCACAGAAGGCAGAAAATAAGCACACGGAAGCTAGCACAGAAGGGATACAAGCAAGAACAACACACACAGCTAGCTACTAGAATATGCATCATAGGTGAGAGAAGAAGAATGTACCCGGGATCCTTGCAACAACAAATAAATAAAAAAAGATTCAGAAAGTAGGCGGTATACCGGTAACCTCAATGGGTAGAGAAGGTGAGAAAAGATAACGATAATCATGCTCGAATACAAGATATAATAACCCAAATGATCCTACTAATCTCAAGTCAAGAGATAACAACGGGAACCCAATCACAACTTAAACAATATCCAGAGTCATAAGAACCACAATAGGAACCAATAAAGAGAAATAGTAACAATAAGTCTACCTACAGTCCCACGAGCAACCATACACCCAAGGAATACAAACAAGTGAAGACAAACCCTCCGGCATCCTATACTACCGGAGCGTACAATCAACAAACAAGGATAGAACCTCACACAAATGATTGGTATGACATGCCATGCTATGCCAAGAGTGATAATAGTACCGTATGTTACCCACTTTCGGTGTCCTATAAGGCCTAGAAGACGGGATCTTTGGAAGGTTACACCCGTATACCTCTACTACACCGTATACCCACCTCTGACAGTCACAATACATAGCCCCTGGTCTGGAATGGCAAGGTCTATGGGGGGCCCCGACCAACATACTAGATGCCCCATAATCTCAAAAATCCCCAAGTAAAGCTGCCCGGAGAGTATCCAGGTCTAAATCAGTAAGTCAAATAGACCTAGCACACGATCCCACCGAGTCTAGCATCACCTAGGAAGTTGTAGTAAAACAAATCTAGCGCTCGACCCCGTCTAGTGTAAGTGGAAATAGTGATAAAACATCCTTTAATTCTCCCATACCCCAAGAAGATCCATTAAGACAGTACCAAACCCACTTTCAATCATTTTTATCGAAAATGGCCCCACGAGTCATGCAAGGTTTAGAAATTCAGCACTAGTAGGTCCGAAGCCAAAACCATAGTAAAATCATGAAGAAATTCCCTCTATATGCATGATGAATGGTATACATAATAAAGTGGCCCCCGACCCACAATCAACTTATCGGCCCTGCACAGGCTCCAATCATTCTACAACACAGATAGCCAGCTCTATAACAATAATAACTATGCCCGGGACTCATGGACATTCCCATATAACCCACCATCTATGTTCTAGAGTCAAAACAAGGCCACGCAGAACCACAAGGGTGATAATATCAACTATGAAGAATACTACCTACAATGGAGGAAAGACACGAGGCGAATCATGGAAAAATGGTCAAGGTCTCTGGTGCCAAGCTAATAACCCAACCCAAGGATGTCAATTAGTATAATTTTATCTGATATATGCTAAGTCTAGGGAGTTTAGATTGTAACCTACCTGTCGTCCGACGATAAGCTGCTGGGACAATGATATCCAAGCCTGAATCACTTTGAGAAGCCCCAAATGATAATCACGCTATCACAAACACAACTAATCCATTAAAATGAGTCTAACGATACCCATATCACTATAAAGATAGCTGGGTTAAAATTCGGGTCACCGACGGGCTCGTGGGCCCTGTAACCCAAAACTGAAAATGGAAACTCACATTATGATCACCAAGACCATGTGAGTGCATGCCCAGAAAATCAAGGAATTTGGGAAATAATTTCGAGCTAAAAACAACCCCTAAATCTAGGAAAGAAAAAATGGAGACTTAAGGAAATAAAATCGGAAAAAGAAAGAATCACCTATCAAAACAGAAGAATTAAGCCAAGGAGGTGAATAAGAACGAGCCTGCTAGCATGCACTTCACCCGAACAGAATCTACAACCAATTTTTGAGCTTGAGAAGAGGGCAACAATGGTGGTTGAGACCAATGGAGAAGACAACAATGAAAAGAGGGGAAACTTACCCAAAACGCCAACGGAGCAAGAATTTATCGAGGGTACAAGAATCCTACAAGGGTGCACTGATTTGAGCAATTTAGAGAGTGTTTGAGTATAATAAAGTTGGAGGAAATGAGAGATGAAGGCTGGAAAAATGAAATGGAAAAGATATATACTAGACCATCGCCATCGTGAAGGCTAGCCATGCAGTCGCGAAGAACAATGAGGAAGAGACTTCATCGTGTCCGCAACAGGAAGTCACACGATCACGAAGAACAGGAGTCTAGGTGTTTCATCACGGTATGGAGGGTAGGGCCCTCGATCATGATTGAGGCTTGATGCCTGGACCTGCACCAGAAAAAGTCTGCAACTTTCCAAAACATGACGGGGCATTTCAGGCATAATAGGAAACCGATATTCAAAAACCAATAATGCTAACAGAGTGGAATCGACATTCTGGACTCAACGGAATTGACAAAACTTCCGTACAAGGTCATTTAGGAGGAATGTTTCCCCAATTCAACACTAACCAAGACGCAACAAAATACCCAAAATGAGCCCGGCTCACTCGTAACCCAAACCAACTATCTACCTAACCCAAACTCAACATTCTAGAGCTGATAGAATCATCAGATTTTGAATCTGACACTCCAATTATCGAAAGCTGGCCCAAGTTACACTTTCAACTCCAAATGGCTTGAAAATATAAAAAGCAACACAAAACCCACACTGGAAGTTCTCATTCCTCGACTAAAGGTCCAACTAGACCAAACTTAACGCTCCGGAGCTAACAAAACTGTCAGAATTCAATTACGAGCACATTAGCTATGAATGTTGACTAAAGTCAATGATATTCTAAGTTAAGGCTCTTAAATAGGCAAACGGCTAAAACAACCAAATGAATGACCAGGGCACTGGACTACCAGTCCTAGCAAGCCATAAGTGACTTAGGGCCGCTACACAAAGTCTCTAATAGTACAATGAATGCGTAAACGCAAAGATGACCAGAAGGTTCATCAAACCATCCTCTACCAAAAAGACTTTTGTCCTCAAAAGTCAAAAAGAAGGGAGTACCTGAAGGCTCAAACAAATGCAGATACTGAGCTCGCAGCTCACTCTCGGTCTCCCAAGTAGCCTCCTCAACCGGATGATATCTCCACTGAACTTTCACAACTGGGATTTCCCTAGATCTCAACCTCCTGATATCTCTGGCCAGAATAGCTACTGACTCCTTAACAAAAGAGAAACTCTCATCTAACTAAACCAAATCCCAATGCAACACATGACACTCATCTGGAACATACCAGTAAAATATTGAGACATGGAAAATAGGGTGAACAGCTGAAAACATCAGAGGCAAAGCTAACATGTAGGTAACACTACCAACCTTCTAGAGAATCTTAAATGGCCCAATGAACCTGGGGATAAGCTTGCCCCACCGACCAAATCTCATCACGCCCTTCATGGGAGATACTCGAAGGAAAACCAAGTCACCAACACTGAACTCAGAGGAATGAAGTCTACGATTAGCGTAGCTCTTCTGCGTACTCTGGGATGCTCTGAGTCTATCCTGAATCAAACGGACTTAATCTGAAGAATCTCTAAGCAAATCTGTACCCTGCGGTCTGGACTCTATACCATCAAACCAACCAATCGGCAATCTACAATGCCTACCATACAAGGCCTCAAAAGGTTCGATGCTCAAATGAAAGATATTATTATAAGCAAACTTGGCCAAAGGCACAAACTGATTCCATGAACCTCCAAAGTCAAGTATACAAGCCTGAAGCATGTCCTTAACGACCTAAATAGTCCTCTCGGACTGGACATCTATCTGAGGATGGAAAGCAGTACTAAACTGAACCTCTGTACCTAAATCTCTATGTATAGCTCTCCAAAACTGACATGTGAACTGAGTATTTCGGTCTGAATTGATAGAAACTGGGACCCCATACAACCGAACAACCTCATGAATGTAAATCTGAGCTAACCTCTCAGCACCGTAGGAAGACTGAACTGGCAAGAAGTGGGCTGACTTAGTCAGCCGATCCACAATCACATATATGGAATCAAAACCCCAAGACGTACGAGGCAAACCAACCATGAAATCCATAGTAATTCCTTCCCAATTCCACTCAAGAATGGGAAGTCACTACATCAAACCACCCGGTCTCATATGCTCAAACTTCACCTGTTGACAGTTCAGGCACCGAGATATAAACTCCGCTACGTCCTGCTTTATACCACTCCATTAGTAAAGCTGTCTCAAATCTCTATACATCTTTGAGGCGCCAGGATGAATGGAGTATCTAGAACAATGCACCTCACAAAGTATAAACTAAATAAAATCTCCAACCCTCAGAACATAAAGTCAACCACCAAACCTCAGAATACCATCAGAACCAAAAGTAGCCCCACAGGCCTCACCCCAAACTACCTGATCAAGAAGGTCACACAAACTCTGATCCTCGAATTGTCGGCTCTGAAAACGATCAACTAGAGTAGAATGAACCTCAATACTGGCAAGAACCCTGCTAGGATCCGACAAGTCAAGCCTAACCAAATGGTTAACCAAGGACTAGATGTCCAAGGCCAATGGTCACTCAAAAACTAAAAGTAAAGTTAGGCTACCCATACTCACTGCCTTCTGACTCAAGGCATCCGCTACCACATTTTCCCTGCTTGGAGGTATAGAATAGTGAAATCATAGTCCTTCAGCAACTCAATTCATCTTCTATGTATTGAGTTCAGCTCTCGCTGACTCGTAATGTGCTGAAGACTACAGTGATCGGTGAATATCTTACAATGAACTCCATATAAGTAGTGCCTCCCGATCTTGAGCACAAAAACTACCACCACCAACTCTTAATCATGGGTGGGGTAGTTGCGCTCATGAACCTTCAGCTACCTCGATGCATATGCAATCACACGACCCCGCTGCATCAACACACAACCAAGACCAACCCCATAAGCATCACAATACACGGAGAAACTCTGATCCTCAACCAGCAAAGTCAATATAGGAGCTGAAGTCAACAAGGCCTTAAGCCTCTGAAAGCTATCCTCGCACTGATCTGACCACTGAAATGGGACATCCTTCCTAGTCAGCCTAGTCAAAGGTGCTGCTATGGAAGAAAACCCCTTACAAACCATCTGTAGTACCCGGATAACCCAATAAATCTATGAACCTCAGTAGGAGTAGAAGGTCTATGTAACACCTCAAAATTTGATTCAGCTTTTTAAGTTAGAAATTCTGAAAATTCTGAAACTACCAAGAATCACGAGTCAAGTCTACGATTCGTGGAAGGAATCACGTCTCGTGGAAGGAATCACGACTCATGGAAATGACTCATGAAACCAGCTCTGCAGCTCCCACCTCTGGTTTGAGAACCACTAGTGGAATCTACAGGTCGTGATTAGTTTCACGTGTCGAGGAAATATCCCGTGGAACTCAGACTGAGGGCAGTCTATTTTCCAGGAACTACGAGTTGGTCCTATGGCTCATGGAAATTTCCACGAGTTGTCCTGTTAAACTATAGGACCTGATCCGCAGCTTGAAACTTTGGCTTAGGAACCACGACTCAAGTCCACGAGCCGTGGTTAGTTCTACGGTCTGTGGAAAGGACCCGTGGAACCTGAAGCTGAGTTTTAAAACAACTTTTTCTTAATTAAGTCCAAGGGGTATTGTCATGCCCCAAACCATGGGAGGCATGACCGACACCCGGAGCCCTAAAAGGCCGAGGGTGCCAAAATAGAGTGTATCTCTATTGAATCTTCTGGGGGTCTGAGACCGACAAGGTCTCTAAGAATAGCAATTTGAAACACTGAAAGCTCAATAGTAGGTAAACAACTCAAGGCCGACAAGGCTATTATCATAGTAGATAGATAATAACAAGGCCGACAAGGCCATACCCAACACTGATATACATATACACGTCTACAAGCCTCTAGGAGTAAGTAAAATATCTCATATCTAGGACAGGGACCTGGACTACCCATAAGCTGTACATATACATAACCTGGTCAAAATATAAGCTAGACCTCTGACTCGTCAACTCCAGGAAGAATGGAGCTTACCAAAATGGCTGAACTCTGCAACTCCTACTGAAGAGGTCTGTCTGGATTTCTGTCTGGACCTGTAGGCATGAATGCAGTGCCCCCAGGAAATGGTTACGTCAACACGACAATAATATACTGGCATGTAAGGTAGAAACATAAAAGCAAGTCGCAAGTAGTAAATCTGAACAAGATATAATATGAAACTTGTAAACTGTAATTGGTAAGACTTGTTAAGCTCTTTCTCCTTTATTCTTTTTAGAATACAACACATGCATTAACTCACACCGCAAATCACTCTTTATAACCCACGCTGAACCACAATAGAGCCTCGGCGCACCCTATATATAATAGCCTCAATATGGCAGTAGCACCTCGGCGCACACTATTTATATAATGGCCTTAATATGGAAGTAGCACCTCGGTGCACACTATGTATATAATAGCCTCAATATGGCAGTAGCACCTCGGTTCAAACTAACATGCAAACCACGCATAATAAGTGTATTACTAGATTGACCTTTAAAGCTATTCTTGTTATTTATGAAGGTTCATTTAGATAACTTCTTTAGCCTTGGCTTACTAGGTGTTGGATTCAACATACCAAACAGATATAAATGGGGATTTGAATTGCTAACTTTCCTTTTATACTTTCTAAAGCTTGATTAGGGATCACAATACAAAGAAGAAACTTGACAAAAGGATAACTTACGTTTCGTGCAAAAAGAATCAGATTTTTATAAGAAGGCGACTTGAATCACCATAATGTATAACTTAGTTCCTTAAGACTTGTTTAGTTACCAAATTTTCGGGCATATTTACGTATTTTGCATTAATTAAAGGTGTATCGTCACACCTTTCTCCCCTGTCCAATACACATCACACACACATAAACCTACTGCCTCCAATAATACAAAACACATCAAACAGCCCCTACACAACTTACCATGCCTAAATACAATAGCAACACATTGAACCCACGGCTTCCGATCACCGTCCCGTGAGTTCTTAACAATAATTCAACAATAATTATCCATCCGAACTTTAATCCAAAAATATGATTATGGGCAGAGTACTTACCACACTTGAAGGGGTGTTTTTATCCTCTTTTTATTGATGCCTTGAAAAGCTTAAGTACCCCCTACACATACACCAACAAGAGAAGAAGAAATCTCTTAATTGTTACACAATTTCAATGTGTTAAATCTTAAGAAAGGGGATGCCATAGTTCATGTATTTCTTACCATAGGATATCCTAGATATATGTAGTAGATTAATACCAAGATAACAAGTTGTTTAACTCACCTTAAGCTTGAATGAATCTTGTTCTTCTTAGAACCCTAAAGGGAGAGAGGGGCTGCCAAAAGGAAAGGAGATAAGAGAGAAGTTTTTCCAGCTTTTTGTGATCAATATTGATCAACAAAAGGTCTGTATAAAGGGACCTTTTTGGCCGATTTGTTTGAGTATATTTGGGCCAAAATGGGTCAAGAAACTTGGTCCAAAATTACCCTTTGCTTGGGCCTCAAAAGAGTTAAGTTTTGTGGCTGATTTTGGGCTTCTCTTGGGTCAAAATGTGGTCCATATTGGTGGCTACCTTTTGTAGTTGTTTGGGCCAGATTTGGTTATGCTTTGATGGGCCAACTTTAAGCTTCATTTGGGCTACCATTAGGTATAATAATACATGGTGTTGCTGCCCGTAATCGGCCCTCGAAACTTAGTTCATTAGCGTAGGTAGGTGATGCACCTACTTGTCACCTAAGATATTAGATAAGTCGAGCAAGCACCTCACTTGTTTTATCTCATTTTCAAAACCCTCATACTTATACTTTTACTTAACACTTATTTACATTTGACCATTTCAAATTCTAGGCCAAAGTACCCCTTCACAATCTCGAGCTCAAATACCTTCGTTGATATTTACTTAGTCACATAGGTTTTGAAAGGTACGGGGTGTTACATCCTTCCCCCCTTAGAATCATTCATCCTCGAATGAGGGTAATGCATATAGAGCTCTAGTCCCTTAGGATTTTTTGAAATTTTGGCAGAGTTTCCTTTATAATTGGGACTATCCAAAAACCTGAAACTCAACAAAAGTCCAGCAAGATGCCTCACAGGGGGATACAACTATAAATAATTAAATGTAATCATTTTCACATGTTCAAACCTGATCATATTTGCATAGTAGGAAGAGTATCAAGAACATAAGAATATGACTTACCTCTATACTATATTTAAGTCATAAATAACTGGGGATGCTTTTTCCTCATTTCTTCCTCGGCTTCCCACGTTATTTTCTCGATATTATTATTTTTCCACAACACCTTTACTGAGGCTACTTCTTTGGTTCTGAGCTTCCTAACTTGACGATCTAGGATATAAATTGGTACTTCCTTATAGGATAAGTCTTTAGAAAGTTGAACATCTTTGATAGGCATAATACGTGAAGGATCTCCTATGCACCTTCGTAGCATCGATACATGAAATACAGGATGGACTGTCTCCAATTCTGTGGGTAAATCTAGCTCATATGCTACTTTTCCTACCCTCCGAATGATCCTGTATGGTCCAATACATCTTGGACTAAGCTTTCCCTTTTTACCAAATCGCATAACGCCTTTCATGGATGAAACCTTTAGGAAAACCCAATCACTAATATTAAATTCCAAATCCTGACGTCGCACATCTGCATATGATTTCTACCTACTCTGGGCTATTAGTAATATTTCTCGGATTAGCTTCACCTTCTTCATTGCCTGATTAACTAGGTCTGTCCCTAATAATCCTGCTTCTCTAATTTCAAACTAACCAATCGGTGATCTACACTTTTGTCCGTATAAATCCTCATAAGGAGCCATTTGAA
The DNA here is from genome assembly GCA_003996215.1 of Jaltomata sinuosa. Taxonomy (NCBI): domain Eukaryota; kingdom Viridiplantae; phylum Streptophyta; class Magnoliopsida; order Solanales; family Solanaceae; genus Jaltomata; species Jaltomata sinuosa. The sequence continues at coordinate 900,180 of QJPP01000050.1, forward strand.
TGGTTACATGGAAACTATTATTATAAGCATACTCAATTAGTGGCAAATGGTCATCCCAACTCCCTTTAAAATCTAGTACACAAGCTCGTAGCATATCTTCGAGTGTTTGAATAGTGTGTTCAGCTTGTCCATCTGTCTGTGGATGAAAAGCTGTACTGAGACTTATTTGAGTACCTAAGCCTCTCTAGAAAGACCTCCAGAAATTTGCTGTAAACTGAGCACCCCTATCTGAAATGATGGAAATTGGGACACCATGAAGTCGGACTATTTCACTAATATACAACTTGGCATAATCTTCAGCAGTATAAGTTGTCCTGACTGGCAAAAAGTGAGCTGATTTTGTAAGTCTATCTACAATCACCCATATGGAATCTTATTTCCGATAAGTACGGGGTAAGCCTGTAATAAAGTCCATGTTGATCACCTCCCATTTCCAGGTAGGTATCACTAGACTTTGAGTTAGACCTCTGGGTCTCTGGTGTTCAATTTTTACCTGTTGACAATACGGGCATTGGGCTACAAACTCTGCAATATTTCTCTTCATATTATTACACCAATAAATCTATCGAAGATCATGATACATCTTCGTCGCTCCTGGATGGATTGAATAGAGGGAATAGTGAAATTCTGCCAAAATTTTCTCCCGAAGCTCTCCGATGTTAGGTACACATAGACGACCTTGATATCTCAGAACCCCATCTTCCTTAAGCTCTATTAGTGGTTGCTTCTGTTGTGGAATTCCCTCCCTCAATCTTACTAATTTTGGATCATCATATTGTCGTTCCTTTACCTCTGTTATAAGTGAGGATTCCGCTATGCTTTGAATAACAACTCCTCCATTACCTTGGTCTAGTAGTCGAACCTGCAAATTAGCTAACTGATGTAGTTTTCTTGTCATCTCAATATTTCTATTTTCCACGTGGCTCAAGCTTCCCATGGATTTGCGGCTAAGTGCATCGGCTACTACATTGGCCTTACCTGGATGGTACAAAATATCTACGTCATAATCCTTTAGTAACTCTAGCCACCTTCTTTGCCTTAGGTTTAATTCCTTCTGTTTGAATAAATACTGTAGACTTTTGTGGTCCGTAAACACGTCTACATGTACTCCAAACAAGTAATGGCGCCATATTTTCAAGGCAAATATAACTGCTGCCAATTCAAGATCGTGAGTAGGGTAATTTTGTTCGTGCTTTCTTAGTTGTCTCGAGGCATAGGCAATAACTTTACCATGTTGCATTAAAACGCAGCCCAACCCAATCCTTGAAGCATCACAATAAACAACATAACCTTCTGTGTCCTTTGGCAGAGTTAAGACAAGGGCTGAAGTAAGCCTGTCCTTCAACTCCTGAAAACTTTGCTCACATGCATTAGACAACTGGAACTTGGCAGCTTTATGAGTCAACTTTGTCAATGGTGTAGAGATAGAAGAAAATCCTTACACAAACCTCCGGTAATAACCTGCTAAGCCCAAAAAACTACGAATCTCTGGAGCATTCAAGGGCCTCGGCCAATTCTTTACAGCTTCCATCTTTTGTCCGTCAACTCTAATACCTTCGTCTGTAATTATATGGCCAAGAAAAGTCACTGAAGTCAACCAAAACTCACATTTGGAGAACTTCGCATATAATTTATGATTCTGAAGTGTTTGCAATACTGCACATAGATGATCAGCATGTTCGGCTTTGGACCGCGAGTAAATCAGGATATCATCAATAAATACGATCACGAATACATCTAGGAATGGCTTGAAGACCCGATACATTAGGTCCATAAAAGCTGCTGGGGCATTAGTAAGCCCAAAAGACATTACTAGAAATTCAAAGTAGCCATACCTTGTCCTAAAGGCTATTTTTGGAACATCTACCACTTTAACACGTAACTGGTGATACCCCGACCGCAAGTCAATCTTTGAAAAACATTTGGCGCCTTGCAACTGATCAAAAAGGTCATCAATCCTTGGAAGCGAATACTTATTCTTGATTGTAATTTTGTTCAGCTGTCGGTAATCGATACACATTCTCAAGGACCCATCCTTCTTACGAACAAACAAAACTGGTGCACCCCATGGCGATGTACTAGGCCTAATGAAACCTTTTTTGAGTAGATCCTTTAACTGTTCCTTTAACTCTCTTAATTCTGCAGGAGCCATCCTGTAAGGGGGAATTGATATTGGCTGAGTATCTGGGAGTAGTTCAATGGAAAACTCAATTTCCCTTTCTAGAGGGATTCCTGGAAGCTTATCCGGGAATACATCTAGAAACTGACTCACCATGGGAACCGATTGAAGAGTCGCTGGTCCATTCTCTATGCTTCTTACTCGGACTAAATGATAAATATAGCCTTTAGAAATCATTTTCTGGGCCTTAAGGTAGGAAATAAACCTACCCCTTGGCGTGACAACATTACCTTTCCACTCCAGGATTTTTTCTTTCGGAAAATGGAATTTGACAACCTTTCTTCAACAATCGATATTAGCATAACATGCAGCGAACCAGTCCATGCCCATAATGACATCGAAGTCAATCATATATAATTCGATTAGATTAGCTAAAGTGAGATGGTCATAAATCCACACTAGACAATCTTGATAAACTCGTCTAGCTATAATCGATTCACCAACCGACGTAGATACATCAAAGGGTCTAGGAAATAACTCAGAGCCTTCCCCCAATTTACCAGCAACGAGCAGGGTAACATATGAAAGAGTAGAGCCAGGATCTATAAGTGCATAAATAACATGACTAAAAATAGTCAATGTACCTGTAACAACATCAGGTGACGATTCCAAGTCATGGCGACCGGCTAGAGCATAAGTGCGATTATGACCACTTCCTGAACTGGATGCTACTCCTCCTCCTTTACCTCTACCATGACCTGGTGTAGCCTGTTGGCCTGTCCTAGGGGGACGAATAGTAGATGAAGAAGCTGCCATCGACCCTGTAGGCTGGGACATCTTACCCCTACCTCTACTGGGATAGTATCACATAAAGTGACCAGGATGCTCACACGAATAACAAGTATCTGAACCCAGGCGACATATCCCAGGATGCTTCCTGCCGCACTGATCATAAGGTGGAAAAGGTGGCCTCATCTGACCTGAATGCCCTTGGCGATAGGAACTGGATGCATCTGAACTGTGGCCTGGTCCAGTCTGAGAAAAATGATCATACCTCTGCCTTTGCAACTAATATAGGGCACCACTAGTAGGGTGGGGTGATCGCCTATTAAAATATGGCCTAACATTACCTCGTGGCTCTACATAGGACCCAGTAGATCTAGCCCTCTTATTCTGATCCCTTTCTCGGCTTTGGTTATCTCTTATTTGTACTTCAAGATCCTCTGCAGTCTGAGCAATAGCCTGTATCTTAGAAATATTCATATCCTCTTGTGTGGCTGCTAATGTTAATCACTTAATCAATTCATCCTTAAGGCCACACACATATCGATGAACTCTAGCTCACATCGTACTCACAATATCGGGGGCGTACCTGGCTAATGAATTAAACTTGAGGCTGTACTGTCGAACACTCATATTGCCCTACCTAAGGGCTAAAAATTGATCAAGTCTGGCCTCTTGAACCTCCTGTGGAAGATAATGAGCTAGGAAGGCCTCTGAAAATTCCTCCCATTCAGCTGGGGGTGCATTTGATCCCCTAGACCGATCCTAAGTCTTGAACCATAAAATGGCCACATCTCGTAACCTGAAAGATGCAAACTCTACTGCCTCCACTACTGTTGCATGCATGACTCAAAGTACTCGATAAGTTTGATCAATAAACTCCTGAGGATCCTCACGTGGGTCAGAGCCTGTAAATATAAGAGGACTTAGGATGATAAACTCTCGAGCCCTAGAACTTTCTGAGCCACCTGACCTAGCACTCGCTGATGCCCCAATTTGTTATTGTTGTGTGGCTACCATCTGGGTCAATAGTCGAACAACACTCCTGATGTCCTGGTCTTATGCTTCAGGTGGAGGAGCTACAGGTGTTGGTTCATCTCTAGCTATATCAGATGCCACTGGAGCAGTTGGGGTCAGGGGTACTGGATCCCTATAGTCTCATCAGGTACTTGATGAACTGGGATCTCTGGTGTCGGTGATTCAGTTTGAGCCTCAAATCTATCCATTTGGATAGGCGGGAAATGACTAGTACCTTCCCCCATATCCTTGCCAACCCACATCTACTCATTTGTCTGGTCACAGGCATTTCTGTAAACAATGAATAGAAAAACATGAATTAGACTTCAAACATCTTATGACCTCGCTCTATTGCACGATCTAGCAGATGAAAGAAGGATAACAATTCCTAAATGTCCCGTAGCCTCATGATTATAGGTATGGTGCACAACACACCCATAAGCAAGACTCTACTAGACACGGCTTGTAGACTCCCTGGGATTTGACATGCTCTGATACCAATTTTGTCATGCCCCAAACCATAGGAGGCATGATCGACACTCGGAGCCCCAAAAGGCCGAGGGTGCCAAAATAGAGTATATCTCTATTGAACCTGTTGGAGGTCTGAGATTGACAAGGTCTCTAAGAATAGCAATTTGAAAAACTGAAAGCTCAATAGTAGGTAAACAACTCAAGGCCGACAAGGCTATTATAATAGTAGATAGCCAATAACAAGGCCGATAAGGCCATACCCAACACTGATATACATATACACGTCTACAAGCCTCTAGGAGTAAGTAAAATATCTCATATCCAGGACAGGGCACTAGACTACTGATAAGATGTACAGATACCCAACCTGGTAAAAATATAAGCTAGACCTTTGACTCGTCATCTCCAGGAAGAATGTAGCTTACCAAAATGGTTGAACTCTGCACCTCCTACTGAAGAGGTCTGTCTGGGTTTCTGTCTGGACCTGCAGGCATGAATGCAGCTCCCCCAGGCAATGGGTATGTCAGTACAACAATAATGTACTAGCATGTTAGGTAGAAACATAAAAGCAAGTCGCAAGTAGTAAATATGAACAAGATATAATATGAAACTTGTAAACCGTAATTGGTAAGACTCGTAAAGCTCTTTCTCCTTTATTCTTTTTAGAATACAACACATTCATTAACTCACACCACAACTCACTCTTTATAACCCACGCTGAACCACAATAGCGCCTTAGTGCACCCTATATATAATAGCCTCAATATGGCAGTAGCGCCTCGGCGCACACTATGTATATAATGGCCTCAATATGGCAGTAGCACCTCGGTGCACACTATGTATATAATGGCCTCAATATGGCAGTAGCACCTTGGTGCACACTATGTATATAATAGCCTTAATATGGCAGTAGCACCTCGGTGCACACTAACACGCAAACCACGCATAATAAGTGTATTACTAGATTGACCTTCAAAGCTATTCTTGTTATTTATGAAGGTTCATTTAGATAACTTCTTTAGCCTTGGCTTACTAGGTGTTGTACTCAACATACCAAACACATATAAATGGGGATTTGACTTTCTAACTTTCCTTTTATACTTTCTAAAGCTTGATTAGGGATCACAATACAAAGAAGAAACTTGACAAAAGGATAACTTACGTATCGTGCAAAAAGAATCGGATTTTTATAAGAAGGCGACTTGAATCACCATAATGTATAACTTAGTTCCTTAAGACTTTTTGAGTTACCAAATCATCTCTCTTACAACAGAATACTCAAATTCCTTCTTTCGGAGATTTAGAGTTCTATTTCTAGATTCATGCCGATAAGGAATAAAAAAGCCTTAGCATACCTCGTTCCTTCCGAAGATTGCGCTTACCAAAACTTGGACTTTCCTTTATTAAGTTATTCTAAAACACAAGGGTATAATGAAGCTAATATTAGCTCTTAAACCTGATGCAACCTTTCCAAAACAGTAGCTAAACATTTCCCGGGCATATTTACGTATTTTGCATTAATTAAAGGTGTATCGTCACACCTTTCTCCCCTGTCCAATACATATCACACACACACCAACCTACTGCCTCCAATAATACAAAACATTTCAAACAGCCCCTACAAAACTCACCATGCCGAAATACAATAGCAACACATTGAACCCACGACTTCCGATCACCGTCCCGTGAGTTCTTAACAACAATTCAACAACAATTTTCCATCCGAACTGCAATCCAAAAATATGATTATGGGAAGAGTACTTACCACACTTGAAGGGGTGTTTTTATACTCTTTTTATTGATGCCTTGAAAAGCTTAAGTACCCCCTACACATACACCAACAAAAGAAGAAGAAATCTCTTAATTGTTATACAATTTCTATGTGTTAAATCTTAAGAAAGGGGCTGCCATAGTTCATGTATTTATTACCATAGGATATCCTAGCTATATGTAGTTGATTAATACCAAGATAACAAGTTGTTTAACTCACCTTAAGCTTGAATGAATCTTGTTCTTCTTAGAACCCTAAAGGGAGAGAGGGGCTGCCAAAAGGAAAGGAGATAAGAGAGAAGTTTTTTCAGCTTTTTGTGATCAATATTGATCAACAAAAGGTCTGTATAAAGGGACCTTTTTGGACGAATATTTTGAGTATATTTGGGCCAAAATGGGTCAGGAAACTTGGGCCAAAATTACACTTTGCTTGGGCCTCAAAAGGGTTAAGTTTTGTGGCTGATTTTGGGCTTCTCTTGGGTCAAAATGTGGTCCATATTGGTGGCTACCTTTTGTAGTTGTTTGGGCCAGATTTGGTTATGCTTTGATGGGCCAACTTTAAGCTTCATTTGGGCTACCATTAGGTATAATAATACATGGTGTTGCTGCCCGTAATCGGCCCTCGAAACTTAGTTCATTAGCGTAGGTAGGTGATGCACCTACTTGTCACCTAAGATATTAGATAAGTCGAGCAAGCACCTCACTTGTTTTATCTCATTTTCAAAACCCTCATACTTATACTTTTACTTAACACTTATTTACATTTGACCATTTCAAATTCTAGGCCAAAGTACCCCTTCACAATCTCGAGCTCAAATACCTTCGTTGATATTTACTTAGTCACATAGGTTTTGAAAGGTACGGGGTGTTACAGGTATTTTAGTTATTACCCACCATTTTAACTCCTAAATGATATTGTTTTGACTATTTCTAGAAGGGTTTTCACTCTCATTAGCCTAAGTCCCTTCACATTACCTCATTCATCTCCCAAAAAGGAAAAGAACTCTCTCAAGCTCAAGGTCTCAAGCTCCAAGCCCAAGTATCCTAATCTTTTCAATTTCAAGTGGGTTAACTCCAATCAAGGTATGTGGGTATTTAACAATGGTTTCCTTCCACCCTTGTGCCTAAAACCCCAAATTTCAATTTGTGATTTCATGAACTTTCAAATTAGGGTTCTTACCCAATTCTTATGGGTTTTGCTATAAATTACCTTATCATGATTTTATTATGAAATTTCATTATATTGCATGATTTTGCATGTGTTTTTACATATGAGTTCCTATTTCATGATTTGAAGGCCAATTATGGTAAATCCTACATGCATAAATTGATTTAAGCAAATTGGAGAAAATGATAGCATGATTTCATAAATTTCAAGCAAGTGCATACCTAGTTTCTATGTTTTGTGACAGTATATGTTATTATGAAATTGAACTATGGCCATGAAAGTTTTAAAGTTAAAAATTATTATGCAATGGAAGACACCCGATGTGCCATCAATGCTCATGAATCATTTTCTAAACCAAGATTCGTGAGTAGTTTGAAGATTTGGGGTATGAACATGTTTATGAACAAGCTTGACATCTAGATATGTGACATGAATGTGAGCCTTATGTTATATGTTTTGGGAGTAGTATTTAGCACTGAGTAATGAGGGTTATAGATAACCCAAGTCCAAAACTACGTTGCCACCATAGGTTTCCCTCTGTGGCTTATGACAGGATCCTTATGAACATGGTTCTAACTTTGGCCTGTTAGGACAACCTTTTTCAGTATGGGTGTATAACAGTGGACTCCATGTAGCTCAGCATGGTTTATGTCAGTTAAGATAAACTCCCACATGATTATTTTCAAGCTATGAAGTTATATGATATCATACTTTGAATTTTAACCGTACTTCATGTTTTATGTCTAATATCTTGATATTCCTCTTATGTTATTTCTTTATGAAAAGGTTTACCTTAAGCATTTCTTAAGTATGTTTTTATCACGATCATGCATATCTGACATACTCGATATATCCTATAGTACTAACATATATTTTACGCTGCATCCTCTTGATGATGTAGATTCAGGTGTTTCCCATTAGGCTCGTGGCTAGACGAAGCCGTATATCTAGTCAGTGTTGGTGAGTCCTCATTGTTCGAGGGATAGTTATGATTTTAGTTTGTTTTGACTACTTATTTTTGTACTTTGAGTTAGCTAGGGTCTTGTCCTAGCAACTCCTTATGTCATGTATAGAGGATTTTGAGACATAGATGATATTCGGGTCTTCTTTGAATCATGTTCTTTTGATTTTATTTTACAGATTGAGTTATCTAATTCGTATTATGCTTCCACTATGCTTAATTGATATACCTAAGTTATGTTATGACCAAGGGTTAGTTTGGGGCACTTATGGTCCCAGGTCGTGTGTTACACCCAAGGGGTAGCCTCGGGGAATGACAAACTTGGTATTAGAGCCTCAGGTTCAAGAGTCCTAGGATGTGTGAAAGCCAAATGAGTAGAGTCTCTTTCATGTGTGTGAAGGGTGCCACACATATGAGAGGGAAGCTATGAGGTTCTTAGAAAACTTCACTTCTTTCATGATCATGTCATGCGTTAGAGCTTAACTCTAATGTTCATGTAATCCTTACCTTGTACATTTTAGACTATGCCTAGATGTGCTATGCCTCACTGAGCCGCTCAGAATGCCGCTCCTCCAGTTCTGGACCTCGAGGTAACGAATGAGAAGTTTAGAAATGCCATCCATTTGCTAGCCCAAACCTTGGCCGCTCAGGCTAACCAGCTGGCTCTTATCCCTGTCCACCCTCTAGGTGGGGTAGCGGCCTGAGTTTGTGATTTTGTCCATATGAACCAACTAGAGTTTTGGGGTTAGAAACTGAATGAGGATCTGCTAAATTTTATTGATGAAGTGAAGAAAATATTCAATGTGATACAAGTGGTTGGTGTTGATTATGTTGAGTTGGCATCCTATCAACTCAAGGATATGGCTCATATCTGGTTCACGCAATGGAAAGAAGCTTGAGCTAGGGACATAGTCCCCATGACTTGGTGGTGTTTTGAGAGAGCTTTCCTCGACCGGTTCTTTCCCCAAGAGTTAAGGCAAGCAAAGACTGAGGAGTTTGTGAACTTGAGACAGGGATCTATGACTATTCAGGAGTACAGTTTGAAGTTCACTTAGTTGTCTATGCCCCCTCTATGGTAGCGGACCTGCATGATCAGATGAGCAAGTTTATCTATGGGGTTTTAGATTTGGTGAAAAAAAAGTGTAGGTCTGCTATGCTGTTGAGTGATATGAACATTTTCAGACTCATGACCCATGCTCAACAGATCGAGGGAGAGAAGCTTAGGGAGATGGCTAGGGAGAACAAGAGGGATAGATCCGAGGGTTCAGGTTTTGGTCATCAGAGGTCCGGTGGCAGACATTGCTCTTTGTTCCAGAAGAAGTCATCAGGACCCGTTCATTCTTCTGCTAGTGCTCCTACCCAGGCCCATAGGCCCTGTTATGATCACACTAGTAGAGGTTCTGGTTCCTAATCACAGTCTCAGGGAAGTGTTGCTAAGGGATATTCCCACCCCATTCGCAGCAAGTGTGGGAAGACTCACCCGGGAGAGTGTCATTTGGGCACAGGTGCATGCTTTGGATGTGCACAGGTTGGACACATGATTAGAGACTGCCCTTCAGCTAAGTAGGGGCAGAGAGGTAGTAGGGCTTAGTATGCTCCAGCAGCCCTAGGAGGTCAACCAGCCCAGCAGGGCACAACTTTTAGTTCTGGTGGTCAGCGCTAGAACCACCTTTATGCTATGTCCTCTCGTCAGGACCAGGAGGGTTCCCCAGATGTTGTTGCTGGTATGTTGAAAGTTTTCTCTTTTGATGTGTATGCTTTGTTGGACCCCAGTGCCTCCTTATCTTTTGTGACCCCTTATATAGCATGCAAATTTGAAGTATGTCCTGAATTGCTTTTAGAACCCTTTTGTGTTTCTACTCCTGTTGGTGAGTCAGTCTTAGCTAAAAGAATCTACCGAAATGACCCTATCTCAGTCCTTCATAAAGTCACTTCAGTGGATTTAGTAGAGTTGGAGATGATAGATTTTGATGTTATTCTTGGTATGGATTGGCTACATACTTGTTATGCTTCTATTGATTGTCGTAATCGGGTTGTCAGTTTCAAGTTTCCAAATGAACCCATCTTAGAATGGCAAGGTAGTCCCCCATTCTCAAAAGATCATTTCATATCTTACCTCAAGGCTAGGAAGATGATTTCAAAGTGGTATGTTTATCATATAGTTCAGGTTATGGGCACAAAGTCCAAAACCCCATCCCTTCAGTCTGTTCCCGTTGTGAATGTATTCCCAGAAGTGTTCCCTGAGGATTTACCTGGAGTCCCTCCCGAGCAGGAAATCAACTTTGGGATAGATCTTCTTCTAGATACAAATCCTATCTCTATCCCTTCCTATAGAATGGCCCCTGCAGAACTTAAGGAGTTAAAGGATTAGTTGAAGGATCTTCTTGATAAGGGTATCATCAGGCCTAGCATTTCTCCATGGGTTGCTCTAGTTTTATTCGTGCAAAAGAAAGATGGTTCCCTCAGAATATGTATTGACTACCGCCAATTGAACAAGGTCACAATTAAGAATAAATATCCCATTCCTAGGATTGATGACTTGTTCGATCAACTTTAGGGTGCTAGTTTCTTCTCCAATATCGACCTTAGATCCGATTATCATTAGCTTCGTGTTAGAGAGTGTGATATTCTGAAGACATCCTTCAGGACTCGGTACGATCATTATGAATTTGTTGTGATATCTTTTGGTCTAACGAATGCTCCTACAACTTTTATGGATTTATGAACCGTGGTGTCAAGCAGTATCTGGATATGTTTGTGATTGTTTTCATTGATGATATTCTTATCTACTCTCGGAGTGAGGAGGAAAATTCTGACCATTTGAGAGTTGTGTTGCAAACTCTCAAGGACCGACAATTATTTGCTAAGTTTACCAAGTGTGAGTTTTGGATGCAGTCTATGGATTCTCTGGGTCATATTGTGACTAAGGATGGTATTCACGTTGATTCTCAAAAGATTGAGGCAGTAAAGAACTGGCCTAGACCCACTTCCCCATATGATATTAGAAGCTTTTTAGGTTTGGCTGGTTACTACAGGAGGTTTGTGGAAGGATTTTCTTCCATTGCTGCCCCTTTGACCCGATTGACTCAGAAGAAGGTAAAATTTCAGTGGTCTGATTTGTGTGAGAAGAACTTTCAGGAATTGAAGACTAGGTTGACCACAACTCCAGTGTTAGCTCTACCCGAGGACCTAGATGATTTTGTTGTGTATTGTGATTCTTCTAGGATTGGTTTGGGTTGTGTTTTGATGCAACGTGGTAAGGTGATTTCTTATGCCTCTAGACAGCTTAAGACTCATTAGAAGAACTACCCTACTCATGATCTTGAGTTAGCAGTCGTGGTCTTTGATTTGAAGATTTGGAGACATTACTTGTATGGGGTGCATGTGGATTTATTCACCGATCATAAAAGTCTTCAGTATGTGTTCACTCTGAAGGAATTGAATTTGCAATGAAGGATATGGCTTCAGCTCCTTGAGGATTATGACATGAGTGTGCTTTACCATCCGGGTAAGGCCAATGTTGTGGTGGATGCACTTAGTAGATTGTCGATAGGTAGTGTGTCTTCAGTCGAAGAAGGAAAGAAGGAACTAGTTAATGAGGTTCATAGGCTATCTTGGTTGGGAGTTCGCCTTATGGACTCGACAGAAGGTGGTGTTATTGTTCAAAATGGTTCTGAATCATCCTTGGTAGCAGAAGTGAAGGCAAAGCAAGACAGTGATCCCATTTTACTTCAGCTTAAGGGTGCAGTCCATCAGCAAAGGGTTGAGGTTTTCTCCCGAAAAGGAGATGGTGTACTTTGTTATCAGGGTTGACTATGTGTGCCAGATGTAGATGTGTTACGCCAGCAGATTTTGACTGAGGCTCATAGTTCCATATATTCCATTCACCCTGGTGCCACCAAGATGTACCGTGATCTATGGGAAGTCTATTGGTGGAATGGTATGAAGAGGGACATAGCCGGTTTTGTGGCTAAGTTTCCCAACTATCAGCAAGTAAAGATAGAGCACCAGCGACCGGGTGGTATGATTCAGGATATTGACCTTCCTACTTGTAAGTGGGAAGTGATTAATATGGATGAAAGTGGGAAGCAATCAATATGGACTTCATTACGGGTTTGACTCGTACTCGAATGCAACATGATTCAATTTGGGTGATTGTCGACCAAATGACTAAATCATCCCATTTCTTGGCTGCTAAGACTACGGATTCAGCGAATGATTATGCCAGACTTTACATCCGGGGGATAGTTCGATTGCATGGTGTTCCTTTGTCCATCATTTCAGATAGGGTTATTCAGTTTATATCCCAGTTTTGGAGATCATTTCAGAGAGGTCTTGGTACTCAGGTGAAGCTTAGTACAACTTTTCACCCTCAGAATGACGGCCAGGCAGAGCATACTATTCAGAATTTGGAGGATATGTTGAGAGCTTGTGTGATTGATTTCAAAGGTAATTGGGATGATCACTTACCTCTTATCGAGTTTGCCTACAACAACAATTTTCACTCTAGCATCCAGATGGCTCCATATGAGGCACTTTATGGTCGGAGGTGTAGATCTCCTATTGGATGGTTTGAGGTAGGTGAGGTAGGTTTGATTGGCCCAGATTTGGTTCATGAGACCATGGATAAGGTTCTGCTTATTAGGGAAAGGTTGAAGACCGCTCAGAGTCGACATAAATCATACGCGGATGTGAGGAGAAGGGAGTTAGAGTTTGAAATTGATGATTAGTTTTTTCTGAAGGTGTCACCCATGAAGGGTGTGATGAGATTTGTCAAGAAGGGAAATCTTAGTATCCGTTTTGTAGGTCCTTATCGGATTCTAAGGAAGGTTGGTAAGGTTGTTTATGAGTTGGATTTGCCATCAGATTTAGAAGCGGTTCATCCAGTCTTTCATGTTTCCTTGCTGAAGAAGTGTGTTAGTGATCCGCCCTTGATCGTTCCTTTGGAGGATGTAGGTGTGAAGGATAGTCTCACATATGAGGAGGTTCCTATAGAAATCCTTGATCATCAGATTCGGAGGTTGATAAATAAAGAAGTTGCTTTGGTAAAAGTTCTTTGGAGAAATCAGCTTGTTAAAGGAGCTACTTGGGAAGCAGAATCAGCCATGAAAGCCAAGTACCCTCATCTCTTTCCTTCTGATTCCATTCCAGCTTGAGGTAATAGTTTCATCCTTAGTATGTTCCTATGATCCTATTCCATCAGTTACTTTCATGATCCTAGCATGCATTCATGTTTTCGAAGTTGATTTAACTATGTTTTAAGTTGAAAAGTTCAATTTTCATGTTTATTCCACGATTTCCATGTTCTGTTGCTGGTTGGGCTGTTTTCGCTTCAGTTTCCCTTGTTTAGTCTTCATTCAAGGATGAATGATCTCAAGGGAGAGATATCGTAACTCCCCGAAATTCGATTCAGCTTTTTAAGTTAGAAATTCTGAAAATTCTAAAACTACCAGGAATCACGAGTCAAGTCTACGATTCGTGGAAGGAATCACGACTCGTGGAAATGACTCGTGAAACCAGCTCTGCAGCTCCCACCTCTGTTCTGAGAACCACGAGTGGAGTCTACGGGTCATGATTAGTTTCACGTGTCATGGAAATCACCCATGGAACTCAGACTGAGGGCAGTCTATTTTCCAAGAACCACGAGTTGGTCCTACGTCTCATGGAAGTTTCCATGAGTCATGTTGTTAAATCGTAGGACCTGATCTGTAGCTTGAAACTTTGGCTTAGGAACCACAACTCAAGTCCACGAGCCGTTGTTAGTTCTACGGTCCGTGGAAAGGACTCGTGGAACCTAAAGCTGAGTTTTAAATTTGTTTTTTCTTAATTAAGTCCTAGGGGTATTTTAGTCATTACCCACACTTTTAACTCCTAAATGATATCGTTTTGACTATTTCCAGAAGGATTTTCACCCTCATTAGCCTAAGTCCCTTCTCATTACCTAATTTATCTCCCAAAAAGGGAAAGAACTCTCTCAATTTCAAGGTCTCAACTCCAAGCCCAAGTCTCCTAATCTTTTCAATTTCAAGTGGGTTAATTCCAATCAAGGTATGTGGGTATTTAACAATGGGTTCCTTCCACCCTTGTGCCCAAAACCCCAAATTTCAATTTGTGATTTCATGGACTTTCAAATTAGGGTTCTTACCCAATTCTTATGTGTTTTGCTATAAATTACTTTCTCATGATTTTATTATGAAATTTTATTAAATTGCATGATTTCGCATGAGTTTTTACATATGAGTTCCTATTTCATGAGTTGAAGGTCAATTATGGTAAATCCTACATGCATGAATTGATTTAAGCAAATTGGGAAAAATGATAGCATAATTTCATGAATTTCAAGCAAGTACATGCCTAGTTCTTATGTTTTATGAAAGTATATGTTATTATAAAATTGAACTAAGGCCATGCAAGTTTTCAAGTTATCAATTATTATGCAATGCAAGACACCAGATGTTACATCAATGCTCATGAATCATTTTCTAAACCAAGATTCGTGAGTAGTATGAAGATTCGGGGTATGAACATGTTTATGAACAAGCTTGACATCTAGATATGTCACATGAATTTGAGCCTTATGTTATATGTTTTGGGAGTAGTATTTAGCACCGAGCGATGAGGGTTCTAGATAACCCAAGTACAAAACTACGTTGCCACCGTAGGTTGCCCTTCGTGGCTTATGATAGGATCCTTATGAACACGGTTCTAACTTTGGCCGGTTGGACAATCTTTTTCAATGTGGGTGCATGACACTGGACTCTATGTAGCTCAACATGATTTATGTCGGTTAAGAGAAACTCCCACATGATTATTTTCAAGCTATGAAGTTATATGATATCATACTTTGAATTTTAACCGTACTTCATGCTTTATGTTTAATATCTTGATAATCCTCTTATGTTATTTCTTTATGAAAAGGTTAACCTTAAACATATTTTAAGTATATTTTTATCACGATCATGCATATCTCACATACTCGGTACATCCTATAGTACTGACGCATATTTTGCACTGCATCCTCTTGATAATGCAGATTCAGGTGTTTCCCATCAGGCTCGTGGCTAGATGAAGCCGGATATCCAGTAAGTGTTGATGAGTCCTCATTGTTCGAGGGCTAGTTATGACTCTAGTTTATTTTGACTACTTATTTTCGTACTTTGAGTTAGCTAGGGTCTTGTCCTAGCAACTCCTTATGTCATGTATAGAGGCTTTTCAGACATAGACGATATTCGGGTCTTCTTCGAATCATGTTCTTTTGATTTTATCTTACAGATTGAGTTATCTAATTCGTATTATGCTTCCGCTATGCTTAATTGATATAACTGAGTTATGCTATGACCAACGCTTGGGGCACTTATGGCCCAGGTCCCGTGTTATGGCTAGGGGGTAGCCTCGGGGCGTGACAGTCTAGGCCAATCACACACCGCTGAAATCTTACTCGGATCTACTCTAATCCTATCCTTAGATATCACATGTCCTAGGAATGCAACTGACTCAAGCCAGAACTCGCACTTTGAGAACTTGGCATAAAGCCGATGATCTCTCAATGTCTGGAGTATAATCCTCAAGTGCTACTCATGCTCATCTCCACTTCGCGAGTATATCAGAATGTCGTATATGAAGACTATCACAAAGGAGTCCAAATACAGGCTAAGCACCCTGTGCATCAGATTCATAAAGCTGCCGGGGCATTAGTCAACCCAAAAGACATCACCAGGAACTCATAATGGCTGTAACGTGTCCTGAATGCTGTCTTAGGGATGCCCTCCACCCTAATCCTCAATTGATGGTAGCCTGACCTCAAATCTATCTTCGAAAACACGGCTGAACCCTGAAGCTGATCAAACAAGTCATCAATCCTTGACATCAGATACCTATTCTTTACTGTCACCTTATTCAGCTGCCGGTAATCAATACACATCCGCATCGACCCATCCTTATTTTTCATGAAGAGAATAGGAGAATCCCAAAGAGACAGACTCGGCCTAATGAACCCCTTAGCTAACAAATCTTGGAGCTGCTCCTCAACTCAGCAGGAGCCATACGGTAAGAAATGGAGATGGGCCTGGTGCTCGGCTCTAACTCAATGGCAAAATCAACATCTCTCTCAGGTGGAAGGCCTTGCAGATCGGTAGGAAACACATCTAGGAAGTCTCTAACCACAACAACAAACTCAGGAGATGAAAGGTCAACACTAGCATATAGGACATATGCTAGATAAGCTAAACACCCGGGGGAAATCAACTTCCTAGCTCGAAGACAAGAGATGATCCCAGATGGTGCGCGGCTGACATAACCCTTCCACACAATCGGGGATACACCGGGCATGGCTATGGTAATGGACTTGGCATAACAATGCAAAACTGCACAGTGAGAGGATAACCAGTCAATGCCCAGTATCACATCAAAATCTATCATATCAAGGATCATCAAATCCCCCAAGTCTCCAAATCACCAACGGATATCAAACAAGATCTCACAATCCGATCCACTACTAAAGAATCTCCTACTAGGGTCAAAACAGAAATAGGCACAGATAACGGCTCACTAGCCAACCCCAAACAAGGAAGAAAGTAGGCAGATACATATGAACAAGTGGATCTAGGATCAAATAAAGCATAAGCTGGTTGACGAAATACAAAAATCATACTTGTAATCACATAATCTGAGGCCTCTGCCTCTGGTCTCCCAGGGACCGCATAAAACTGATGATGAACTCCACCTGCCCGACCTCCATCCGTACCACCTGCTCTGCCACATGGAGCACCACATGTACCCTGACTACCACCTCCTTGAGCCGGTGGCTAAACTGAGCGAATAGGCTGAGCCGGCGGAGCGACTGGATGAACTGTACCCTGCTGGAAGAAATATCTAGCAAAATGACCAGTAACTTTGCACTCATAGCAGGCTGTGCCCCACTGGGGGAAATCTCTGGCAAAATGCCTGCTGACTCCACACTCATAGTAAGGCCCTAATGGCCCACCCTGCCGAGATGAACCAGCTGAACTTATGTGGCCACCTCAGCCTGATGCCCCAGAAGTAGTACCTCTCAAAGACTAACCATTGTGACTATGCTGACTGCTCTGAACCTACTCAAACTGAGAACCAAAAAACTGAAGTGAAGCTTGAACTGGTCGACTAGTCTGACCTTGATGCTGCTGTGGCTGAGAACCCCGGCCCTACTAGCTCGAACCTCTACCACCATATCTGGAACCATTGTAGCCACCCTGATGTCGAGGCTTCTTATCTCTGGCCCAGGGGTCATGGCGATGCGAATCCTCTATAGTACGGGTATAGTCTTTAGTAGCCTGGAATGATCAACCATTAGCAACCAATATATCTGCAGTCTCTCTAAACTCTCTCCATAGTCCTCAAACAAATCTACGGACTCTGTCTGACTCAGTAGGCATAATCATGTCCCCAAATGGAGCAAGCTGATGAAAATGGGTCTCATACTCTAAGATGGTCACAGTATCCTAAGCAAGTCTAGTTAACTCCTCTCTCTGACGCTCCCGATCGTTCTGGGTAAGAACATGTCCATAAAGGACTCATAGAACTCGGACCAAGTCGAAGGAGGTAACGATGATGATCTGCAAGCAATCTAGGCCCTCCACCATAACTTCACTGGGCCCTCCAGCTGATATGTAGTATAGCCAACCCCGTGAGTCTCCAACAACCCCAAATGAAGCAATATCTCCTCACAAGTAGTAATAAAATCATGTGGGTCATGTCTAGAAGTACCAGTGAACCTCGAAGGTGCCAATCTCAGAAACCAACCCAATGCCTTCTGCTCCATCTCTGTCATAACTGGGTGATGAGCAAGAGGTTGTGCAACTGAAAGGACTAGAATAACCTTGGCACGGGGAGCCGCATCAACATGCTATGATCCTGAACCTGGTGCACCCAGGGCTTCCCCCTGAGCAGAAGTATGTGCTGCCTCAAAAGGGTGCTCTCCAACCATACCTAAAAACTGCAACAGTAATCCCCGAATACCTGAAGACTGAGCTGAGGCTGAAGCTGGCAAGGAAGCTGATACTGGTGCTGGTGGAACCTAGGCCACCGCCAGGTCCACATACTACTGCTTAGGAGCAAACTCTGGCTCAAACTCATGCTCGGGCTCTGTATCAACTCTAGAAGCTCTGGCAAGTGCCGCTGCTCGGGGACGTCCTCGACCCCTACCTCTACCACCTCCCCGGCCCCTAGCTGGAGTCGAAGGCTCATCCCCGCCCGATGCCGGTGATCTTGTACGAGCTATCGGCGGAAGAATGAACAGAACAAGTGAGATTTCCAGAAACTCCCAAGGATTACGCATGATGCAGAAGCAAATAAGAGAGTCATATTTCCTAAGATGTCACTATAGCCTCCCAAAGATTGAGTACGGACGTCTCTGCCCCAATCCGCAGGACTCTACTAGACATTGGCTTCTGTACCGATGATACCAGTGAACCTAGAGCTTTGATACCAAGCTATCACAACCCAATTTCTTGGTCATGATGGCACCTACAACACCCCAGTAGGCGAACCAATTCCCGTAGCCTAGAACAGCCAGTAATGGGCAACTATCTATCAATTCAAGTGGAAGAACAATTTAATAGATAGGAGCAAGGGAACAAGATGACAAAAATAGATAACAGGAATATATACGTACATATACGGAAGCTAAACCAAACCCAAAACCTGGTATCATAGTATAGAGCAAGAACTACATCAACAGAGTACAACAATCCAAAACAATATATACAGGTGTCTCTGAATGGTAATAGAGTACATACAACAAAAGATAAACTAAAAGCTAATCTCCGATCCATTAGAGCTCACCCTCGGTCCGAATATATCCCAAAATAGCTCTTCGCACGAGTCTCCAATGAGCTAGCGGTGATGGCTCACACTAAGATCTGCACTAGAAGATGCAAAGTGCAGTGTGAGCACCAAATGCAAAGCATAAGGTACCCAGTAGGTATCATAGGATGACTGGGAACATATAAGATAAAAGAGAAGTAATAGATGGAATAGAAACAAATAGTCACAGAAGGCAGCGAATAAGCACATGGAAGCTAGCACGGAAGGGATACAGGCAAGAACAACACACATGGCTAGCTACTAGAATATGCATCACAGGTGAGAGAAGAAGCACGTACTCGGGATCCTTGCAATAACAAGTAAATAAAGAGAGATTCAGAAAGTAAGCGGTATACCGGTAACCTCAATAGATAGAGATGGGGAGAAAAGATAACGATAATCATGCTCGAATACAAGATATAATAACCCAAATGAGCCTACTAATCTCAAGTCAAGAGCTAACAATGGGAACCCAAGAACAACTTAAATAATATACGGAGTCATAAGAACCACAATAGGAACCAATAGAGAGAAATAGTAACAATAAGTCTACCTACAGTCGCACGGGCTCCCGTACACCCAAGGAACACAAACAAGTGAAGACAAACCCTCCGGCATCCCATACTATTAGAGTGTACAATCAACATATAGCAAACAAGGGTAGAACCTCACACAAATGACTGGTATGACATGCCATGCTAAGCCAATAGTGATAGTAGTATCGTTTGTTACCTGCTTTCGGTGTCCTATGAGGCACAGAAGATGGTATCCATGGAAGATCACACCCGTATACCTCTGCTATGCCGTATACCGCCCCTCCGGCACTCGCAGCACGTAGCCCTTACTATGGAACGGCAAGGTCCATGGAGGCCCCCGACCAACATACTAGATGCCCCGCAATCTCAAAAATTCCCAAGTAAAGCTTCCCGGAGAGTATCCTGGTCTAAATTAGTAAGTCAAATAGACCTAACACACGGCCCCGCCGAGTCTAGCATCACCCCGGAAGTTGTAGTATAACAAGTCTAGCGCTCGACCCCACCGAGTTTAGTGTAAGGGAAAATAGTGATAAAACATCCTTTAATTCTCCTTTACCCAAAGAAGATCCATTAAGATGGTACCAAAACCTCTTTAAATCATTTTTACCAAAAACGGGCCCCACGGGCCATGCAAGGTTTAGAAATTCAGCAATAGTAGGCCCGAAGACTAAACCATAGTAAAATCATGAAGAAATTCCCTCTATATGCATGATGAATGGTATACACAATCACAACAGTGGCCCCCAGCCCATAATCAACCTATCGTCCCTGCACAGGCTCCAGCCGTTCTACAACACTGATAGCCAGCTCTATAACAATAATAACTATGCCTGGGACTCACATACATTCCCATATAACCCACCATCTATGTTCCAGAATCAAAACAAGGCCACGCAGAACCACAAGGGTGATAATATCATCTGCGAAGAATACTACATACAACAAAGGAAAGCAACGGAGGAAAGAAACGAGGCAAATCATGGAAAAACGGTCAAGTTCTGTGGTGCCAAGCTAATAACCCAACCCAAGGATGTCAATTAGTACAATTTTATCCGATATATGCTAAGTCTAGGGAGTTTAGACCATAACCTACTTGTCGTCCGATGACAAGCTACTGTGACAATGATATCCAAGACCAAATCGCTCTGAGAAGCCCCAAATGATAATCACGCTATCACAAACACAAAATTCATTAAAACGAGTCTAACGATACCCATATCACTATAAAGATAGCTGGGTCAAAATTTGCATCTCCAATAGGCCCGTGAGACCTCCAACCAGAAACCAAAAATGAAAACTCACATTGTGATCACCAAGACCATGAGAGTGCATGCCCAAAAAATCAAGGAATTTAGGCAATAATTTCTAGCTAAAAACAGACCCTAAAGCTAGGAAACCAACAATGGAGACTTAAGGAAAGAAAATCAAGAAAAGCAAGAATTACCTACCAAAATAGAAGAATTAAGCCAAGGAGGTCAATAAGAATGAGCCTGCTAGCATGCACTTCATCTGGACAGAATCTACGACCTATTTTCGAGCTTGAGAAGAGGGCAACAATGGTGGTTGAGACCAATGGAGAAGACAACAATGAAAAGAGGGGAAAATTACCCAAAACGCCAACGGAGAAAGAATTTATCGAGGGTACAAGAATCCTACAAGGGTGCACTGATTTGAGCAATTTAGAGAGTGTTTGAGTATAATAGAGTTGAGGGAAATGAGAGATGAAGGCTGGAAAAATGAAATGGAAAATATATATACTGCCTAGGGTTCCTTCATCGCAATCGCGAAGGGACCCCTCGCAGTTGTGAGGACCACAATGGCTAGACCATCGCGATCGTGAAGGCTAGCCATGCGGTCGTGAAGAACAATGGGGAATATATTTCATCGCGATCGTGACAGGCAGTTATGCGATCACGAAGAACAGGAGTCCAGGTGCTTCATCGCGGTCGTGAGGGTAGGGGCTCAGGATCAAGATTGAGGCTTGATGCCTGCACCTCCAATAAAAAGAGTCTGCATCTTTTTGAAACTCGACGGGGCATTCCGGGCACAATCGGAAACCGATATTTAAAACTATTAATGCTAATAGAGTGGAAACGACGTTCCAGACTCAACGGAATTGATGAAACTTCTGTACGAGGTTGATTCGGAGGAAGACCCAAGTCAACACTAACCAACACGCAACCAAATACCCAAAATGAGTCTGGCTCACCCGGAAGTCGAACCAACTATCTACCTAACCTAAACTCAACATTCCGGAGCTGATGGAATTGTCAAATTTTGAATCTGATGCTTCGATCATCAAAAGCTGATCCAAGTTACACTTTCAACTCCAAATAACCTGAAAGTAGAAAAAGCAACACAAAACCCACACTAGAAGTTCTCAGGCCTTAACTAAAAGTCCAACTAGACCAAACTCAATGCTTCGGAGCTAATGGAACTGTCAGAACTCCATTCTGAGCATGTTAGCTAAGAATATTGACTAAAGTCAACGATATTCTAAGTTAAAGATCTAAAATAGGAAAACGACCAAAACAATCAAATGATCCAGGGAACCAGACTACCAGTTCCAGCAAGCCATAAATGACCTGGGGCCGCTACAGGAAGGATCTAACAGTATAATAAATACGTAAACGCGAAGATAACCGGAAGGATCATCACAACCAAATCATATGCAAATAATAACATGTGAATTATTTCAAGATTAATATATGCACTATATTACTTTTTTAGAGCATTGTCAAAGATGCAAAAATCATATTTTTCATGATGAATTTTTTCTCATTTCATTAACCCCCACTAGTTTAAAAATTTAATAAAAATAAATATTCATGATGTAGTATATCACTTATTCATGAAAATAATAAGCAAAAAGTTTTTCACCTTTTCTTTATAGCAAGTAGAAAAGTTTTTTTTTTTTTACTTTTTCTCCGCTTGAGTTATTCAAGATGGAAAATACTTTACTCGTCTATCTCTTCCCTTTCATCTCTTGAAGAGATTTAGTGACGATGAAAAATTGGGTGATATTGTGATTTTTCATCTTGATATCCGTAATTTTTTAAACTGTAACAAAATAATGAATATCTCCTTAAAATTATTGGCATAATATACCACATATTACAATAATTACAGTTAAAACGAAAATGGATAAAATTGTATAAAAATATATTCAGTCTAAGGCGCGGATATCTCACTCTCTTTAAGGAGATTTAAGCTTACTGTGGCATAATCTACACAGATTCAGCAGTATTACTCTTGACTCATCCCCTCCAGGATACAACAACCAAAAAATGTCATGTAACTCAAACAATTCTGGATTAGTTGAAGAATCCAAAGCTCCACCAAAAAATCACATTCCTTCAACATATAATTACTTTCTTTTGTTAATAAATATAGTTGAAGATTTAGAATATTTTCTTTGTCTCAATGCTCTCTTTCGCTACACTAACTCACTACACACTACAATATTTTTCCATGTGTCCATAATTGAAGACCTCTGACTTTGGGGCACATTGATTGCCACGTTGCGGCACGTTTTTCTTTCGGAATTAATTTTTCCTAGTTTATTTTGGACGCATTTATTTTATTTGGGTATTTTTTCTACACCTATAAATATTTTGTAAGAACGATTTCTACATAACCTTTGACCTACGAAGAGCTAGGAGCCGCCGTCGAGGCCGAAGAATATTGATTTTATATTTTCTTCTTCTTTCTTATTTATTTTTATATTTTTCTTTAGAATGAATTGTTGTAATTGCTCCATATCTATGTTAAGTTAAACTTCCCGCTCTAAGATTTTGGTAGTTGCATGATCATTGTAGTAGACTCTTGATTTGATTCTTAAGATTATCATATTAGTAGTTCTTATATTCTTGTGCTTACTATTTTAATGCTTAGTTATCATTAAAATAAATTTATATTCTCTCTGTGAACTCAAAAGAAGAACCATTGGGATAGAACAAAGAATGTAGAGAGTAAGATCTTGTTAATACTAAAACAAAGACTTAATTTGTGACTAGGATAGAAATATACCTAGAACGCCTTACTTGGTTACAAAATAGAAAGATATCTAATGCATTAAGAATAGGATGTCACATATCCGCTCAATGATGTAATTGTGAGGCTATTCTGGATAGACGATTACAGGTTGGCCATATCGTACTCATATAATTAACCCCATAATTAATAACTAGATAATCAAGCAAGTTGATTAAATTGATTACTCAACATGTGTGTTAGCAATTCCATAATCCTAGATCAATTTCACCATATTGATTGTGTAAGAATCTGCTCTTCGGCTGGTTAATTATTCATTAGTTAATTTTTTTTACTTTAGTTAATAAATATGTCTTTGAGTTTTTATGCTTGAATAAATAATAAGAACTAGTTTAATTTAGTAAAATAGTTAATCGATAAGTTCTTATGGGTACAATATTTAGACTCTCAATTCTATATTACTTATACGATCGCGTACACTTGCATGTGCGTTTGAATGCAATAAATTTTTTGGCGCTATTGCCTGGAACTTAGAAATTAATAGTTTATCTAAGTTAGACTTTTTCTTTTTATTTATTTGAGTTTTTTTGTATATATTTTAGTTTCTTGAATAGATAGTTTATTTTTATTTTTAGTTTTACTACTTCTTAACATGACATCTCAGGATAAATATTGGTTGAATGATGAGTATTTTTATGTTGGTAATCCTTGTTAGTACTATGTAGGACCTCACTTGAGTATCAATTATCATTATATTCAAAAGAGCGGGTTGGGCACCCCCCCCCCCCCAATCTCTTGAATTTAATGTATGTCCTCCGAGCCCCTATTATGATTCTTCTATTGTTTGTGATGTTGGCAGGGATAGTGAAGTGGAGGATACAAATCATGATGCTCACCTTCTTTATATGTTGAAGAAAATACTGGAGCAACAAGTAAAACAAAGTGAAGCCATGGAGAGAATGAGTTCCCAACTGACAAAGATGCAGGTTATGCCTGAAACTTGTATTGATAAGCAAGTTATGGTCTTAGTAAATACCCAAGACGAACTCCTAGTAGAAGAAGAAAGTGATTCCTACTAGGAGAAAGCTATGAGGAAGAAGACATAGTGAACCAATCTTGATTAAGGAAACAAGAGCATAAAATTAAATTTCATGAGTTTCTCCGTGATAGTCTTATAAACATGACGACACAACTTAGAGAAGAAAGAGTTGAGCTTTGACAAGAGATAGGCCAATTTTTATCAGATATTCATGACTTAAAGGATGACTTGAAGAAAAAGGTTGAGGCATCTGATGCCTAATCACCAATCTTGGTGGATACTGACCAACTAGTGGAGCAAAAAGAGGAGTTTCATCCATTCAAGTATGCTTTATTCATTAGTATCGATATTGAGGAAGTACCCAAAACTGAGTTTGTCACAAATAATGCAAGTCTAGAGTTGGGGACGTGTTGGACCTCATTCTAGTCATTTTTCTATATTATATTTGGATGATGACATGAGAATCGAGTCATCTGAACCGGTGGAGAAGTGTGTTCATGAGGAACAAGGCCCTTACATTCTAAAATTTACCACACCAAAGAGACAAAATGACATTTCTTACTTAAGGGCCAAGAAGTGCAAGATGCGACATCCTTTGCTTGGTTCCTTCATCTTTACACCACCGCTCCTTGAGCGGGGTAAAAAATCTGATGTAAAGTTAGGGGTGCAATTCATAAGTTCTAAATAATAAAAAAAAGTGGTGAACTTGATGGCGTCGTGTCGCGACGTTAAATTAGGCGCTTATTGGGAGGCAACCCAATTTATAGTGTAACTTTTTTATATTTTATAGTGTTATATTTTTGTTTGTTTTTGTTTTTGCAGGTTAGGGGAAGTTTAAGTACCCGAATTTGAAGTTAAGGAGCATGATTGAGCGTAAGTGTGGAATTGCACAATCCTTAATGAAAATTGAAAAAATATGCTCAGGGAGTATTTCTAACCCAGTTTTATCTTATTTATTACTTTGAGGATAAAACATAATTTTAAGTGTGGACTGAGAAATCTTCCGATATTTGTGAATTTTAGGGTGAGTATGGCATAGGATTTTATTTTATTTGAGTAAAAAAAACTAAAAATAATATATATAGAAAAAATACAAAAAAAAAATTATTTTTTTAATTTTAGTTTTTAAGAGGCATATCTCATCCACCCCTTGATTTTTCTTATGACCTTGGTTTTTTTCGTGGGAAGGCTCTTTGAACTGGGTAATTTTTTTATTTTTTAGAGTAACTTTTATATTTTTTTTACTTTTTGTTTCTTATTTTTTTTAAGAGAAAAAGAAAAGACCTTATTTTTTGACTTGCTTGATACTAGCAATTTAGACTTGAGCTTGAGTAGTATTTTTCTGTGAGTGCTTGAATATAAAATAAAATAGCCAATCTTTTGACTCCTAGGCTCATGGTTGTGACTCTATATGTAGCTTATTCTTATTTTGTAGTTTGTTATGACCCTGTCTTTCTTAGAAGCGAAATTGATCCATCTTAATTGAGACTTGTGCCATGTAAAGTGAGGATTTTTTTGTATATTTCATGTTTTGTATCTTAGTCTAGAACTCGCCTTGTATATTATTGAAGTGAAATAAAAAGTGTTGCTCTATTTAGAAGATGATAATAGTATTTCTTTGATATGTCTTATAAACTTTAGCCTTTTAAGATATTCTTATCACGAGTTTATTCCTTTGAGCCTGTAGCCTTTCGCTTGGTAGCCATATTTTGTCTTGCCCCTTTGGTTGAATCCCTAGTTTTTGTACCCTGCTTCCTTGAGCACTGTAGTATAGACTGTGATAAAATTGTTGAATCTGAAGAAAGGGGATGGTTGAGTTTAAAAGGTGATCAATGATAGCTATAAAGTGATGAAAAGACCCTGTTAGAGAGAATGTGACATAAAAAAAAAGAGAAAAAAATTGCTTGAGAAAAAAATGATTGAAGCATTCTTGATATGATGAGAATACTAGTGAAAATAATTGAAGAGAGGACTTAAAAAAATAATGTGATGAAGTCTAAAAAAGTGCACAGTGCTTAGGAAAGTGCAAGTTACTATTATATAGTTTTTCTACCCGTTCCCTAGCCAATGTTACAACCCGTTAAATTCTTATTTAATTTTATTCGTGCATGCTTAATTAGTGGAGATGTACATAATGGGCAAGCCTATCATTCCTTGTGCATGCATGTGAATTCTCTTGTGAGTGTGAGAGTTATTCTTTTATGAGAAGTCCTTAAATTATATTCGATTCTTTAAATTGAGTGTGTGGACTATTTCTTCTTGTGAGAGCACTTATTTCATGATAGATAGGTGATTTTATTAGCTTTCTTTAATGGAGTAGGTGAGCTGTAATGATCCTCCAGGTCATTTTCCATTTTCTGTGTCTCGAGTTTTTCCCCAGCGGCTACTGGTCATTTATGACTTGCCGGGACTGATGGTTCGGTGCCTGGGTAGTTCGTTAGGTCGTTATGACCATTTCCCTGTTTTAGAAATTAAAGTTGGAAAATCTTTTACTTCGGTCAAATTTCTTGGTTAACGCACTCAGAATCGAATTCCGACAGTTTTGTTGGCTTTGGAACAGGGATTTTGGTATAGTGGGACCATTGGTTTGGGTCTGGGTGCTTTTGGTTTGGTTTTGTGTGGCTTTATGTGTTTTGAAGTCAGTTTAGCTGATCGGGTTGACTTTGGCCAATATTCAGAGAAGACGGTCTCGGATGGGTATTATGTCAGTGCCATTGGCTCCAAAATGTCGACTTTAGTCTAGAGAGACCTTTTGTTCGAGCCCGAGGCTTCTGGGCTCATTTATGGGTTTTGAGTTTCGAGTTGGTTTTGGGCGTGGGGCCCAATTTTCTTTCAAACGATTTCTGTTGGGAGTTTCATCGATTCCATTGAGTCCGGAATGTTGTTTCTGGTAGGGTAGCATATTTGGTTTGTGTTCATGGGGTTCCGGATGAATCTCGAGGGTCCATCAGAAATTTTTTTTTAGACTTGGAATTTGTTGGTTGCTGCACTAAGTTGCAGAACTCTGTTTCTCTTCGCGATCGCGTGAATCTCATCGCGTTCACGATGGTCTGGTTTCCTGGCCATCGCATTTGCAATGGGTCTATCGCATTAGTAATGTAGCTGGCTGGGACCTGGCTTGGCTTCTTCTTCGCGAACGCGGCCGGGCCATCGCGATCGTGACGGTTGGGCCGACTCTTCTCCGCCAATGCGGGGGTCGTATCGCGATCGCGATGAAGGACCCCTGGCAGTTATATTAAGTTCCAACTTCATTTTCTTCTCCACAAAATCAAAGAACTCTATTGTTAAGCTCCAAAAGTCCTTTTCCCAGCTTCTTTGCTTCAGCACTCTTCATCCGGTAAGTTTCCTCGTCACCCCTCTCCTTGTTCCGTGTAAATTCTCGTAATTCTCCCGCTAAATTCCCTTATTGCTAAATCTTTAGAGTTGGAGAATTCTTGTGGAATTTGATTGTTGGGGACTGCATGCTCCTAAAATTGTGCAACTCAGCCCCGTAGTGTGTTCTCCTTAACGAGGTTGGTTTCCGTTTTTAAATTCTGAACTTTTCCATCTTAATCCCAGGAATTAGTAGCACTTCGGGGCTGTTTTGGGCCCCGAATCTAGCTCCATTCGTGCTCAAATTTTGGGTATGGGTTACTTAACCCACCGCAATCACAATTGTTAATTTTGTTTTCTGTTTTGTCATGCGGGCCCTGAGGGTTATTTTTCCGACCCGATTTTTGGCCCACTTTTCCGTATATCAATATGGGTGTCATTCTTTTTGTCTTGACACCTGAGTTCTGTTCTTGACAGTGTGGCAGTTCTCTGAGGCCATTCGGAAGGGGAAGGCATATGAGTGACGGTTCATGCTTGCAGTTTGGCCCCAAGGTAGGTTACGGTTTACTTTCTAGACTGAGTTATTAGGTTATATATGTTTATATGTTACTGGAACACTAGGTTGGATTTTACCTAGACTTTAGGCTTTAATCAAGTTTATCATGATTTATTAGCCATTTCGGGTTTTTAGTCTAGGATTGCATGTTATCCTTAGCCTAGGAGCTTGTTCTACTGTGTGACTAGTCTAAGATCCTTAGCATGCTTTTAGGAGGCTTTAGAGGAATAGAGCTTGACCGTCATTTTCCACTTTTATTTTCTCGCTCTACCAATTTATTTTTATAATTGTGTATAACTGTGGGCCCGAGGACATGGCTAGGATTTGTACGGATTCTAGGTCAGTTTCTTTTGGTTTGAAGGGTACTTTGCGCTGTTTGATCTGATGGTGTGATTATTCCTCTGGTTGTAAGCATTCATACTCATATCGCATGGCATATCATTGGAACGGTATGAAAATGATTTTTCAAAGGCTTTTGGGTTTGAAAAGAGGTTTTTCTACTGTTGTGATGAATTTTGGACTAAAACGAGCTATTTTGTGTATCACCTTGGTTTTTGAGAGGGAAAGAGGAACTACTATTTTCTGTATATAAATTTATAGTTCGATGCGGTATTCTGAACCCCCTTTGCATTATTCTAGGTATTTTACTCTCTTATTTATATACATATTAGTCTGATGTGGTATTTCGGACCCCTGATGCATTATTTTGGGTATTTAATTATTTTATATTTATGCATAGTCTGATGAGGTATTTTGGCCCCTCGATTCGATATCCAAAAGAAGGGTATGGAGTTTATCTAAGGAATGCTCTCCCGTGGCGTTAAGCGGATTTTCGAGGGCCCGAGCTCCCCGTCCCAGCCAATCCCCCGTTGTGGAACTCCAGTGACAAACTAGAACATGCTCCCTCTAATTATCTGCTTCCCTCTAAGCCTCACGCGGAGAGTGGATATCTTCCTCTCCTTTCAGTCGAGTTGGAATGGGTTCCTTCCTATCGCTTTTCTCTCCTGCATCTGAGGCTAATTTTAGATCTTATTCCGGTTTGCATGCAGAAAGACCAACTTTTGACAATAAATCTAATGAAGAAAAATGAGAGGCTAGAGTCAAAGGCGAGCTAATGAGCTTCTCAGTTAATGAAGAGCTTCCATTGATGTGAGCAGAACTATCTATTTGAATTATTAAGAAAGCAGAATTTGAGAACCGTCCTTGGTCACTTACAAGCTACTAGCCTTCTTACTTGTTCGACGAGCCTTTATTTTGCTTTTTGGGATCACAGATGTCAAGTTGGTGTGCCGCGTGTTAAGAAGGTAGAGACCTCCCCAGGCTTCTCCCTAATTCCCATCTAAGGTTGAATAAGATTAGATTAGTCTCGCTAAATTCATTCTCGAATGATTCATCGATGGAATTAGGCCTAGGTGTATGAAAATTTCTTGCTCCTGCGGATGTGCTCGACCTTCCGCCACTGCGGGCCCCAGCCGATCTTTACATTAATTTCTACGAGCGATGCGATATTCTGAGTTTATATTATATTGCATACATATATGCATCATCGTGCATCGCATTACATTTTCCTTGGCACGTGGATTGACTCTGGTGTGGCTTGTTGTTGTTTTCCTTTATCTTTTGATTTGTCGACTTGTCTTCGGTTTTATAACTAAATTTAGGTGGATCCCTGTATAGTTAGCTGCTTTCCTGTAATCTATATTTATATATTATCTTTCTGCGCTCGGTCGGCCTATGATGCCTACTGTGTACCTGTTGTTTTGGTACTCATACTATACTCTGCATCTCTTTTTCTTATGCAACACCTAGTACAAGCCACCCTCGTTGATCTCCTGTCATTCGAGGCCCATTGTTGTTTGGATCACACTGAGCTCCCGACGCTTTTGGAGACTTTACTTGCTTTCCATCTTGTATATTCTATCTATACTTTGTATTTTGGATAGACAGAGGTTGTTGTATAGGTACTCCTTGCTTAGCCGCTTTTGTAGTAGTGACACCAGGTCCGGGTTGATGTTCGGGTCATTTTGTCTTTCGATCACTTTAGGGCTATCTTTTGTATATTTTGCACGCTGGTATGTATATATATGCTTTTGGCCCTATCCCTTGTTTATATCTTCCATTTCTTTTTAGTTAAATTATTATTTACTGCTTTCCGCATGTTTGGGTTTGGCTTGTCTACTGGGGGTTATGTAGACGCCATCATGGCCCAATTGTGTCGTGACAGAGTGGTATCAGAGCTTTAGGTTCACCGGTCTCGCCAGTACAAGAGCAAGTGTCTAGTAGAGCCTCGTGGATAAGGTACGATGACGTCCGTATCCTATCTGCGAGGGGCTATAGGGCATTCCTTAGGAAAAGCTTCATTTTATTTGGTTCCTTATCGTGCTTACTTGAGTTGACCAACTTCTAAGTATATTTGTTTCACTCTTGCTAAGATGGTTTGGATGAGATCTGCAATAGTTAAGGACGAGACCCATGCACCTGCAGTTAGAGCCCCAGCTAGTGGACGGGGTAGAGGTCAGCCCCGAGGTTGAGGTAGGGCACGGGCTGTGGCACCAGCTCAGGCCTGGGCTAGAGTACCGTTACTAGAGTCGAAGGTTAGAGAAGATGAGGTTTAGTATGAGCCAGAGCATATGGGGCTAGCCCAGCATCCGGTCGGTTTTGTGGCTACCCCAGTGTTGCAGGACACCTTGGTTCGATTGTTGGGTTTTCTTGAGGGTATGACTCCACCAACCACTTCGCCGAGCACTGTGATTGGTTTCCAGGTTCGAGGTGAGGCTCAAACTTCAGCTCAGGCGGCAGCACAGGGTTCAGGAGCACAGCCTACCATTGCGGCTCCCAAATTAGAGGTACTACTGGTCCCTGCAGTTGCACCCCCTCTTCCAGCCGTGACAGTTTTGCCTTTTGAAGAGCAGAAGATGCTGGGTAGGTTCTTAATATTGGGTTCTCCGAGGTTTTTGGGTGCTGCTAGAGAGGATGCACACGAGTTTCTGACTAGCTTCCAGAAGAGGTTACATAATTTGGGGTTAGTCGAGTCTCACAGAGCAGATTACACCGCTTTTCAGCTAGATGGTATGGCGAAATAGTGGTGGAGGTTATATATTGCTGGTAGACCAGGCGGGTCGCCTCAACTTACTTGGGATCAGTTTTCCGCATCCTTTCTGGAGAAGTATGTACCACGTAGCATGAGGGAGCATTTGATGGATCAGTTTACTGGGTTGGGGTAGGGATCCATGATAGTGTCTGAGTATGAGGTTCATTTCTATGAGCTATCCAGGCACGCCACTATGATCCTACCTACCGAGCACGAGAGAGTATGTCGGTTTGTTCGAGGTTTGACTCTACATCTTCTCTTAGCTACAGAGGGTATGGTAGCATTGGTTCAGTCCTTTCTGGAGGTGGTTGATCATTCTCGTACTATTGAGGGTATAGCTCGTGAGTCCCAAGGGGGTAGCGATAAGAGGCCCCGCAATCAGAGCAATTTCAGCAGTTTATAAGAGCGTGGTAGGGGCTACTATGGTAGAGGTCAGCACTGGCAACATTTCCAGCCGAACAGGACTATCCAGGTGGCATTACAGACTACTGAGGGTCAGAATAGCCAGAGTATTATTCTTGCTCCACGAGGTGGTCATTCAGGGTCCACAGGTCATGGCAGTCATTCTGATTCGGTTAGGTATTCATAGCGGAGTACATATGGTCAGGGTTGTTATGAGTATGGCGAGATAGGCCACTTTGCAGAGAGTTCCTATTGATACAGCATCCTAAGTGACAGGATCAGTTGGTTCAGGCCCCCAGGGCTCCAACACCTCCAGCTAGAGGCGGTTAACAAGGTAGTAGGGGTGGTCCCCAGAGTTCTAGAGGTGGTCCTCAGTCCGATAGTTCAGGTGGTCATGGAGGTCGGGGACATATGTATGCAATTCCTGGCCGAACAGAGGCTGAGGCTTCAGATGCTATGATCACAGGTACGATCTCCATTTGTCATCAGTCTGCTTCTGCTTTGTTTGATTCGGGGTCTACATTCTTGTATGTATCTACTTATTATGCTACTCGTCTGGGGTCTGCTTATGAATCCTTGCCTGTGCCTATACGTGTATCTACTCCTGTAGGTGATTCTTTAGTAGTGGATCAGGTGTACCGGGCTTGTGTGGTGGCTATCTTGGGGTATTACACGTGGGTAGACTTGATTGTCCTTGATATGGTCGATTTTGATGTGATTTTGGGCATGGATTGGTTATCCCCTAATCATGCGGTCTTGGATTGCTTCACTAAGACTGTTACTCTTTGGATGCCTGGTATCCCTTCTATCATATAGAAGGGGGCCGATAGCCACATGCCGAGGGGAGTTATTTCATTTTTGAGCGCCCAGCGGTTGGTTGGGAAGGGGTGCTTAACCTATCTTGCCTGCGTCTGTGATATTAGTGCAACCACATCTCCTCTTAAGTCTGTTCCTGTGGTTTGTGAGTATTTGAATGTCTTTCCCTCTGATCTTCCAAGCCTTCCTCCTGATTTTGACATTGATTTTGGTATTGATGTCAAGCCGGGCACCAAGCCCATTTTTGTTCTACCATATCAGATGACACCAGCTGAGTTGAGGGAGCTTAAGGATAAGCTCCAGGATCTGTTGAGCAGAGGGTTTATCCGGCCTAGTGTGTCTCCGTGGGGTGCTCTGGTATTGTTCGTGAAGAAGAAGGACGGGTCTATGTGTATGTGTATCAACTATAGGCAGTTGAATAAGGTGACAGTTAAGAACAGGTATCTGATGCCGCGTATTGATGACTTGTTTGATCAGCTACAGGGTGCAACCGTGTTTTCTAAGATAGATTTGAGGTCCGGTTATCACCAGTTGAGGATTAGGGCTGAGGACATCCCTAAGACTGCATTTAGGACTCGATACGGCCATTATGAGTTCCTAGTCATGTCTTTTGGGTTGACTAATGCCCCAACAACATTTATAGAGTTAATGAACCGTGTGTTCAGTGCCTACTTGGATTCGTTCGTGATTATGTTCATCGATGACATTTTGATTTATTCGAGGAGTAGAGAGCAGCATCTGAGATTGGTACTTCAGGCCTTGAGAGACCATCAGTGGTATGCCAAATTCACTAAGTGTGAATTTTGGCTTGAGTTTATAGCATTCTTGGGGCACGTGGTGTCCAAGAATGGGATTATGGTAGATCCGGTGAAGATTGCAGCAGTTTGTGATTGGGATAGGCCTACTTCTCCTACTGAGGTTTACAGTTTCATCGGGTTAGCAGGTTATTATAGATGGTTTGTGGAGGGATTTTCTTTGATAGCAGCTTCTTTACCTAGATTGACTCAGAAGAATGTTCCCTTCCAATGGTCAGATAAGTGCGAGGCGAGCTTTCTGAAGCTCAAGGCCTTATTGACTTCAACTCCGATTCTTACTCTTCTGGTCGAGGGTCAGGGTTTCACCGTATATTGTGATGCGTCAGGTATTGTTTTGGGTTGTGTATTGATACATTAGGTCTGGGTTATTGCATATGCTTCCAGATAGTTGAAGGTTTACGAGAGGAACTACCCCACACATGACTTGGAGTTAGCAGCAGTATTCTTCGCATTGAAGATGTGGAGGCATTATATTTATGGCGTGCATTGTGAGATCTTTACTAACCATCGTAGTCTTCAGTACATTTTCATCCAGAAGGATCTAAATTAGAGGCATCGTAGGTGGTTGGAGCTACTGAAGGACTATGCCATTTCTATTCTCTATCATCCGGGCAAGGCAAATGTGGTAGTGGATGCCTTGAGCCGGAAGGCGGTGAGTATGGGTAGCTTGGCTTTCTTAGCTACGGATGAGAGACCTTTAGCTTGGGACATCCAGTCCTTGGCTAATAGATTGGTTTGACTTGACATTTGTGAGCCGGGCCATATTCTTGCTTCTGTTGAGGCTAAGTCTTCCTTGTTGTAGCAGATTCGAGCACAATAGTTTGATGATGCGATATTGAGGATCATTCATGAAAAGGTGTCGAGTGGTGAGGCTAGGAAGGCGACTTTAGATTCAGAGGGTTTTCTGAAGATTGAGGGTCGTATTTGCGTTCCTAGAGTTGGTGACTTAGACAGATTGATATTCAAGAAGGCCTACTATTTTAGATATTCCATTCATCCCTAGGTAGCTAAGATGTATCATGACTTGAGGCAACACTATGGGTGGTGTGGGATGAACAGGGATATTTCGTCTTTCGTATCCAGGTGCTTGAACTGTCAGCAGGTAAAGTTCGAGCACTAGAGGCCATGTGGTTTATCACAGAGACTACCCATTCTAGAGTGGAGGTGGGAGCGTATATCCATAGAGTTTGTAGTCGGATTGCCACGTACCTTGTGGAGGTTTGATGCTATTTGGGTTATCGTGGACAGGTTCACAAATTCTGCTCACTTTCTGCCAGTTCAGACTTTCTACAGTTCGAGAGGTTGGCCCAGATCTATATTCGGGAGATTGTCCATTTGTATGGGGTGCCAGTTTCTATCATTTCCGACCAAGGTACTCTGTTCACTTTGCACTTTTGGCAGTCTATTCAGAGAGAGTTGGGTACTAGAGTTGAGCTTAGCACTGCCTTTCATCCGCAGATAGATGGCCAGTCAGAGCGTACCATTCAGGTTTTGGAGGATATGTTATGAGCCTGTGTTATTGATTTCGGGGGTCAGTGGGACCAGTGTTTAGCCTTGGCAGAGTTTGCATATAATAATAGTTACCATTCCAGCATCCAGATGGCTCCGTTCGAGGATTTGTATAGTACGCGGTGCAGATCTCCGGTGGGTTGGTTTTATGCCTTTGAGGTTAGGCCATGGGGTACTGATTTGCTTCATAATAGAGTTCCAGTTATTCAGGAGAGGCTTCGTATTGCCCATATTAGGCAGAAGCGTTATGCTGACTGGAGAGTTCGAGATCTCGAGCTTATGGTTGGTGACAGTGTCTTTCTTTGGGTATCGCCCATGAAAGGAGTGATGCGGTTTGAGAGGAAGGGTAAGCTCAGTCCGAGGTTCATTGGTCAATTTGAGATCCTTTGCCGTGTTAGAGAGGTTTCTTATGAGTTGTCCTTGCCTTCTGCTCTTTCTAGCGTTCATACTGTGTTTCATGTTTCTATGATGCGGTGGTACATACCAGATGAGTCTCATGTACTTCAGTGGGAGTCAGTTCAGTTGGATGAATCCTTAGCCTTTAAGGAGGAGCCTGTTGCTATTTTGGACAGGTAGGTGAGGAAGTTGAGGTCCAAGGATATTCCGTCAGTTAAGGTTCAATGGCAGCATCGTCCTGTCGAGGAGGCTACTTGGGAGATCGAGATCGACATGCAGACCCGTTATCCTCATCTTTTTGAGTCTTCAGGTACAATCCTTATTCTAACTTTTGTGGACGAAAGTTCTTTTAGTAGTGGATGTTGTAATGACCCTCCAGGGCATTTTCCATTTTCTGTGTTTTTTCTGCATTTTGAGTATTCCCCTAGTGGCTACAGGTCATTTATGAGTTGCCGGGACCGACGGTTCGGTGCCTCGGCCGTTCGTTAGGTCGTTATGAACATTTCCCTATTTTAGAACTTAAAGTTAGAAAATCTTTGGCTTTGGTCAACTTTCTTTGGTAAAGCACTCAGAATCAAATTCTGACAGTTCCATTGGCTCTGGAACGGGGATTTTGGTCTAGTGGGACCATTGGTTTGGGTCTGGGTGCTTTCAGTTTGGTTTTGTGTGGCTTTGTGTGTTTTGAAGTCAGTTTGGCTAGTAGGGTTGACTTTGGTCAACATTCAAAGAAGACAGTCTCGAATGGGAATTCTGTCAGTGGCATTAGCTCCAAAATGTCGACTTTGGGCTAGAGGGACCTTCTGTTCAGTCCCGAGGCTTCCGGGCTCATTTTTAAGTTTTGAGTTTCGAGTTGATTTTGGGCGTGGGGACCACTTTTCATTAAAACGATCTCCGTTAGGAGTTTCGTTAATTCCATTGAGTCAAAATGCTGTTTCTGGTAGGCTAGCATAGTTGGTTTGTGTTCATGGGGTTCCGGATGAATCCCGAGGGTCCATCGAAAGTTTTTATTTTACACTTGGAATTTGCTGGTTACTGCACTAAATTGCAGACCTCTGTTGCTCTTCGTGATCGAGAGAATCTCATCGCGTTCGCGATGGTCTGGTTTCCTGGCCATCGCGTTTGCAATGGGTCCATCGCATTCAGAATATAGCTGGCTGGGTCCCGGCTTGGCTTCTTCTTCGCGAATGCGGCCGGGCCATCGCGATCGTGACGGTTGGGCCGGCTCTTCTCCGCGAATGCGGGGGTTCTATCGCGATCGCGATGAAGGACCACTGGCAGTTATATTAAGTTTCAACTTCATTTTCTTCTCCACAAAACCGAAGAACTCCATTGTTAAGCTCCAAAAGTCCTTTTCTCAGCTTCTTTGCTTCAACACTCTTCATCTGGTAAGTTCCCTCGTCACCCCTCTCCTCGTTCCGTGTAAATTCCCGTAATTCTCCCGCTAAATTCCCTTATTGCTAAATCTTTAGAGTTGGAGAATTCTTGTGGAATCTGATTGTTGGGGACTGCATGCTCCTAAAATTGTGCAACTCAGCCCTGTAGCATGTTCTCCTTAACGAGGTTGGTTTCCGTTTTTAAATTCTGAACTTTTCTGTCTTAATCCCAGGAATTAGTAGCACTTCGGGGCTGTTTTGGGCCCCGAATCGACCTCCATTCGCGCTCAAATTTTGGATACAGGTTACTTAACCCACCACGAACACAATTGTTAATTTTATTTTCTGTTTTGTCATGCGGGCCCCGAGGGTTATTTTTCCGACCCGATTTTTGGCCCAATTTTCCGTATATCAATATGGGTGTCATTCTTTTTGTCTTGACACCTGAGTTTTGTTCTTGACAGTGTGGTAGCTCTCTGAGGCCATTCAGAAGGGGAAGGCACATGAGTGATGGTTTGTGCTTGCAGTTTGGCCCCGAGGTAGGTTACGGTTTATTTTCTAGACTGAGTTAGTTAAGTTATATATGTTTATATGTTACTGGAATGCTAGTTTGGATTTTAGATAGACTTTAGGCTTTAATCCAGTTTATCATGATTTATTGGCCATTTTGGGTTTTTAGTCTAGGATTGCATGTTATCCTTAGCCTAGGAGCTTGTTCTTATGTGTGACTAGTCTAAGATCCTTAGCATGCTTTTAGGAGGCTTTAGAGGTAGAATAGATCTTTCCCGTCGTTTTTCGCTTTTATTTTCCCGCTCTACCGCTTCATTTTTATAATTGTGTATAACTGTTGGCCCGAGGACATGGCTAGGATTTGGACGGATTCCAGGTCAGTTTCTCTTGGTTTGAAGGGTACTTTGCCCTGTTTGATCTGATGGTGTGATTATTCCTCTGCTTGTGAGCATTCATACTCATATCGCATGACATATCATTGGTACAGTATGAAAATGGTTTTTCAAAGGCTTTTGGGTTTGAAAAGAGGTTTTTCTACTGTTGTGATGAATTTTGGACTAAAACGAGCTATTTTGAGTATCACCTTGGTTTTGGAGAGGGAAAGAGGAACTACTATTTTCTGTATATAAATTTATAGTCTGATGCGGTATTCCGGACCCCCGATGCATTATTTCGGGTATTGTACTCTCTTATTTATATACATATTAGTCCGATGCGGTATTCAAAATCCCCGATGCATTATTTTGAGTATTTTATTATTTCATATATATGCATAGTCCGATGAGGTATTCGGGGCACCCGATGTGATATTACGGGTTTATATTATATTGCATACATATATACATTATCATGCATCACATTGCATTTGTCTTGACACATGGATTGACTCTGGTGTGGCTTGTTGTTGTTTTCCTTTATCTTTTGATTTGTCATCTTGTCTTTGGTTTTATGACTAGATTTAGGTGGATCCCTGTATAGTTAGCTGCTTTCCTGTAATCTATATTTATATATTATCTTTCTGCGCTCGGTCGGCCTATGATGCCTACTGAGTACCTGTTATTTTGGTACTCATACTACACTCTGTATCTCTTTTTCTGATGCAGCACCTAGTATGAGCCACCCTCGCTGGTCTCCTGTCGTTCGAGGCCCGTTGCTGTTCGGATAACGGTGAGCTCCCGGTGCTTTTGGAGACTTTACTTGCTTTCCATCTTGTATATTCTGTCTATATTTTGTATTTTGGATAGACAGAGGTTGTTATATAGCTACTCCTTGCTTAGTCCCTCTTGTACTAGTGACACCAAGTCCGGTTTGGTGTTCAGGTCGTTTTATATTTCGGTCACTTTAGGGCAATCTTTTGTATATTTTATACGCTGGTATGTATATATAGGCTTTTGACCCTGATGAGTTAGAGTCTATCTTTTAGGTTAGAGGTTAGAAGTTTGAAATTTATTTGTATATCTTGCATAATGATCGGAAAGTGTACTTGATGTTGTGATTTGTTACATGGCCTAATTGTTTGTATCGATCAAAGAGATGTTATTTCTAGTTTAATTTTTTAAGATGAGCTTTAATGCTTGCTCGAGGACGAGCAAAATTCTAAGTATGGGATGATGATATGAGGTCAAAAGTACATATATTTAATCATTATTTACTTCCATTTAGTCTTTTCATTATCATTTTTGAGCATTGATTTTATAGTTATTCTTATATTGAATATTTTTATTTGTAGAATTAAAACAGTGTGAAAATAAAGAAATTTGAAGTAAAAACGAATTAAAATGAGAAATCATATAAGAAAATCAAGCAGACAGCTTAATGGGATTGAAACTAATATAATAATAATATATATGCATAGGTGCAATTTTGCAATTGAAATTGGAGGACCTGCAACGTGTTTATAACGGGTGAAAATCGTTTACACCCCCTAACTTTGCTTTAAAAATCAAACGCCCCCCTCAACTTTGAACAATAATCGTTCTCCCCCCTTTATCCTATACAATGTCTATTTTACCCTTAACATTTTTAATTTTTTATTTATGTAATATCTTTTTATATTATATATTTATTTTTTCTTAACCTAGGTATTTACCATTTTTAGTTAAATTCATTAACATTATTAATAAAATAATCCTTTTACAAACTAATCACAAAATCTAATGCTATTTTTTGTGATTGATATTTTTATATTATATGCATTAAGTGGGCGTTTGGTCATGAAAAAAAATCACTTTATTTAAATTTTTTGGAGTTGGAGTTATGTTTGGTCATACCATTTTTGAAAGACTTTTTAGAATTAAAAGTATTAAATACAACTAAAAAGTGAAAACAAGTATTTAGGTGTTTTCACTTTTTCAAATACAACTTCAAATTGTATTTGAAAATTTTAAGGCCAAACAATATTTTTTTTGAATAATTTAAAGTGAAATAATTTTTGAAAAATAGTGAAAAATTCTTATTGCCAAACGGGCATGTATGTCTATATGTAATTATGTATATAGATGCATGTTTTTTTCGTTCTCTCTCTGTTATTCTCTAATGTCTACATAGATAAATGAGTTTTGGTTGTCAATAATAAAATATTTTCTAAATTATAATTTAAAATTTATAAACAACAATCATTTAATTTTATATATGCATTGAAATATATTTATAAAGTTATAATTACCTGTTATTTTTACTTGAATAATTAGATATTAGAGTTTTGATTATTATTAATATTTTATTTTTATTTTACTCATTTATTTCATTATGAAATGTCATTAACTTACATATTCAATTAGTATTTTTCACTTTTCTTTTTCATCTAAGAAATTATATATATATATATATTATACAACATATGTTATATAGATTTTAAAAAATAAAAATTGTGATTACAAAATAAAAAAATTAAAAAAAATATAAAGCTTGATAATACAAGGGCAAAATAGGCATTTAAAAAATTCAATTAGGAAAAAGGGGAGAAAATGATTATTGTTCAAAGTTGAGGGGGGTGTTTGATTTTTAAAGCAAAGTTCTGGGGTGTAAACGATTTTCACCTGTTTATAATTGAAGACCCTGACTTTGGGTGCACGGATTGCCGCATCGTGGCAAGTCTTTCTTCCGAAATTAATTTTTCTCAGTTTATTTTAGACTCACTTATTTTATTTGATTAATTTTTCTACACCTATAAATATTCCATAAGAACGATTTCTACATAACTTTTGACCTACAAAGAGCTAGGAGCTATCGTGGAGGCCGAAGGATATTGATTTTATCTTTTCTTCTCCTTTATTATTTATTTTTATGTTTTTGTTTAGGATGAATTATTGTAATTGCTCCATGTCTATGTGGAGTTAAACTTCTCGCTCTAGGATTATAATATTTGCATGACTGTTGTAGTAGACTCTTGATTTGATTCTTAAGATTATTATATTAGTTATTCTTATATTCTTGTGCGTACTATTTTAATGCTTAGCTACCATTACAATAAATTTATATTCTCTCTGTGAACTCAAAAGAAGAACCATTGGGATAGAACAAAGAATGTAGAGAGTAAGATCTTGTTAATGCTAAAATAAAGACTTGATTTGTGACTAGGATAGAAATATACCTAGAACACCTTACTTAGTTACAAAACAGAAAGACATATAAATGCGTTCAGAATAGGATGTTACATACCCACTCAATGATGTAGTTCTGAGACTATTCTGGATAGATGATTATAGGTTGGCCAGATCGTAATCATATAATTAACCCCGTAATCAATAACTAGATAATAAAGCAAGTCAATTAAATTGATTACTCAATATGAGTGTTAGTAATTCCATAATCCTAGATTGATTTTACCATATTGATTGCGTAAGAATTTACTCTACGGCTGGTTAATTGTTTATTAGTTAACTTCTTTTTTTATATTTGTTAATAAATATATCTTTGAGTTTTTATGCTTGAATAAATAATTTGAACTAGTTTAATTTAGTAAAATAATTAATCGACAAGTCCCTATAATTCTCATCTTTTTTCTCTTTTCTTATACATCTCACACTCAAAGGAAGAAAGCATCCTTTATATAGTTATAGGATTTCATCCATATAGTAAATATCAAGATTATGGATAGCAATGTGAAGTGTAGTAGAGTAATTAGTAGGAGTTAGTGGGAAGAACATGGCACTAGTGGTATAATTAAAGTTACAAAGTCTAATGACATCACTTTCTCCACTTTATGCCTATTAATTATCATGCACTTAATAAATTAATTTCTAATATTAAAATATACAATATATACCAACAAAAGTTTATTGTGATTTGCTTATCCACAATTTTCATTATGAATTTGCTTATTGACAGTGGTAATGAAAGCCTTATATGAGATTAAAAATATTGCATGCCAAATAATTTTCTGTATATTAAGACTTATAAACAAAAAGGGAAATTGGACAACTGATAATCAGACTAATATTTTTATTTAATATTTAATTATTTGCCATTTTCTTATTATGATCGGCAAGTACATGTAATGATAAGAAATGGGTTACGTGAATAAATAAGAAAATAATGCGGAAGAAAAAATACTAGGATTAAAGACAAGAAATTAAAAGATATGTGAAATTTGAGAATAAAATTCCCAAATTTCAAGATTAGTGCTAAGAACCCTAATTGATATAGTATTCATAAATTAGCAGATTAAGAGTAATTATGATACTAATAGAGTCAATTCAAGAACTTAGATCAAAAGTGATCTAGATCCCTATTTCGAAGAAATTAAAGACAACAATTAATATAAGACTAATTACCTTCTTTAATTTACGAACAAGAACCAAAGATATCAAGTTAAAGAATTAATCTTATCTCTTAAAGAATCATTCTTATAAGGTTGCAAGATAAATCCCAAGCAGTCACACAAAGGTGTAAAGAAGAGAAACTCTCAACTAATAATAATGTTGTCTAATGAAAATAATAAAATGCACCCCTATTTATAGGGAAAAACTATCCCAAATAGCATGAGATTAGGATCTACTTTTATGAAAATAATAAATAAAATCTAACTAGTAAACTTTACACTAGGAAAGCATGTAAAAAATAATACCAAAAATTCTTTCTAAGGAAATAAGGAAAAGTTTCCAAATTTAATCCCTTCTCCAAATCACCTTGTACGTGACTTTCTCCTCA
Source organism: Jaltomata sinuosa (assembly GCA_003996215.1). Taxonomy (NCBI): domain Eukaryota; kingdom Viridiplantae; phylum Streptophyta; class Magnoliopsida; order Solanales; family Solanaceae; genus Jaltomata; species Jaltomata sinuosa. The sequence goes on from QJPP01000050.1 coordinate 942,807, forward strand.
CTTTTGGGTGAGGAGCTTTCAGCTCATTTTTGGGGCCCCACATGGGCCTAATCTTCTTCATCTTGGGCTTGAATTTGAATCATGAAATATGTGTAGAACTTAGCCCATTCTTCTCCACAATTCTTGGACTCATTTTTGGGCTCTTCTTCCATCATAAGAATCTTCTTGATTTCCTATTGAAGCCCAACAATCTTGGCTTGCAATTCCTTAGCTTGAGACCTTGACGAAGATCTATTTTGGGCTTCTATTTATATAGCATCATCCTTGCCCATGGAGCTATCATCTCCCTCTTCTTGAAAAGAATTCATCCCCGAATTTGATCCTACATCAAACAAGGACAAGTCAGCAACATTGAAAGTAGCACTTACTTGATACTCACAAGGCAAATCCAACTTGTAAGCATTGTCTCCTATTCGCTCGAGAACTTTGAAGGGTCCATCGCCTCTAGGATGCAATTTGGTCTTCCTTTTAGAAGAAAACCTTTCCTTCCTCATTTGAATCCAAACTAAGTATCCAGGCTCAATGATAACTTGTTTCCGCCTTTGTTTCTTCTGAAAGCAACTTGTTCATAGAGATATCGACCCAAGGTGAATTTGGAACAGGTAAAGGCGTATACAACCCATGTGGTAAGACCCTAGACTTAGCATGTTTGCATTCTAAACATTGTCCACAAAAATTTTCTACATCTTTGCACATGCCAGCCCAAAAGAAATTTTCAGCAAGTATATCTAAGGTCTTTGGCACTCCAAAGTGTCCCATAAGACCCCCACAATGTGCCTCCCTTACAAAAACTTCACGCAATGAACATATTGGCACACACAATTTATTTTCCTTAAAAAGGAACCCATCACGCAGAGTGAACTTTTCAAAAGGTCCCTTCAAACATGCAGTATAAGCAACTCCAAAGTCTGAATCATCAACATACATATTTTTAATGTGATCAAATCCCATTAGCTTTGAAGTAAGAGTAGAAACAAGAATGCACCTTCGGGATAATGCATCAGCCACTACGATGTCCTTACCTTGTTTTTATGAAAGCACATAAGGAAACGTCTCATGAACTCCACCCACTTGGCATGCCGCTTACTCAATTTAGCTTGGCTTTTCAAGTATCTCAGTGACTCATAGTCAGTTTTTATCACAAACTCACATGTCCACAAGTAATGTTGCCAAGTATCTAAAGGCCATACCAAGGTGTACAACTCACGATCATAAGTAGAATAATTTAATGTATCTCCACTCAATTTCTCACTAAAATATGCAATAGGCTTAGAATCTTGCATTAGAACAGCCCCTATACCCTTCCCACTAGCATCACATTCAATTTTAAAGGATTTGGAAAAACCAGGTAATTGTAACAAAGGAGCAGAACACAACTTATCTTTCAAGACATTAAATGCATACTCTTGTTCTTTTCCCCAATTAAAAACCTTATCTTTTTAATGACTTCTGTTAAGGGTGAAACAATTGTACTAAAGTCCCTCACAAATCTCCTATAGAAGCTAGCAAGTCCATGAAAACTCCTAACTTTCGTCATGCTTTTAGGTGTAGCCCATTCTTTTATTGCTTTAATTTTATCTTCATCAACTTCAACACCATTCGAGCTAACAACAAAACCAAGAAAGACTACTTTATCAACACAAAACGTGCACTTTGAGAGATTAGCATACAATTGTTGTTCCCTAAGAATATTAAAAACTAACCTCAAGTGTTCCACATGTTCTTCAAGAGAGGTAGAAAATATCATAATATCAACAAAATAGACTACAATAAATTTTCCATGAAAATCTTTAAAGACATGGTTCATTAGCCTCATGGAAGTACTAGGTGCATTAGTTAAGCCAAACAACATCACTAACCACTCATACAAACCATACTTAGTTTTGAAAGCAGTTTTTCACTCATCTCCAGGATTCATTCGAATTTGGTGGTATCCACTTTTTAAATCAATTTTAAAAAATATTTGGGAGACATGCAATTGGTCAAGAATATCATCTAAGATGGGGAATAGGATGGTTACCATTATTTTGTTAATGGCGCGACAGTCCACACACATCCTCCAAGTTCTATCTTTTTTAGGTACCAAGAGCACGGGGATAGAGCACGGACTCATACTTTCTCTCACAGATCCTTTTTCAACCAATTTCTCTACTTGTCTTTGCAGTTCCCTTGTTTCATCAGGATTGCTTCTATAAGCGGGCCTATTCAGAAGTTGAGATCCAGGCACAAAGTCAATTTGATGTTCTATTCCTCTCAAAAGAGGTAACCTCTTAGGGATATCCTAAGGAAAGAAATCTCCAAAATCCTGAAAAAGTTTGAAACAACACTAGGCAAAGAAGGAGTTAAATCGTTAAGTAAGTAGGACAATGGGCAGCCCCTCTTTTTTTGCAAGTAAACACTCTTTGTCTTTTGCAAGACCTACTATTTTTTCACCCTTAACCTCTTTCCACTCACCAATTCTTTCTTATTTATCAATTTCCCACCGTTACTTTTCTCGCATCGCTATCCTCTCTCTTCTCACGCCTCCCTTGATATTTTTCCTCTCTCTCTTTGTTTTAACTCTCCTTTTTTGATCCCTCCCTATGTTTCCCCATTATTTCTTTCAATCATTGTTGGCTTCATACACTTGGGAAGGAGTTAAGGGTGCAATAATATGCTTCTTCCCTTTATGTTCAAGATAGTACTTATTTCTCCTCCCATCATGGAAGGCATATTGATCATATTGCCAAGGTCGACCCAACAAAATATGACAAACGTTCATTGGTACCACATCACAGAGAACTTCATCAGAATAGTCCCCAATAGAAAAGGAAATCATGCATTGTTTGCTCACCTTGAGCTCTCCACATTCATTAACCCATTGAAGCTTATAATTACCTATATGTTTTGTGCATGGAATCCCCAACTTTTCAACCGTGTATGTGCTCACTACATTAGCACAACTACCATTTTCAATAATCATAGAGCAAATTCTTTCCTTTATCCCACATCGTGTATGAAAAAGATTTTCTCGCTATATCTCATCAAGCTCTCTCATATTAATGTTCATAAGACACCTAACTACCCCCTAAATTTTTCTTTCACTATGAGGAGACACGTCTCTTTCTTCCTCACTCTCAACACCCTCTTCTTCTTCTCCCTCACTTTTTTCACTCTCATGTTCTCCATTATCTTTAATGATGAATAACTCTTCTATTAGGACATTCAAATGCCTTAGGTCCCCTCTCTTGACACTTGTGACATTGTATAGCACTAGAAGGTGTAAAAGAAGCATAAGTTTTTGAGTTAAATGTTTTACGTCCATCTTTGGCCTCCCATTTACCTTTGCCCTTATCATCTTGTGATTTAGGCATAGTTTTCTCCTCATGTGTTAGCCAAGGCTTTCTTGGAGCTGTAGTAGACCGATTCTTCCATGAGCTAGCTTGTTTCTTCTTTCTATTTTGTTTTCTACCTTTACAACTAACTCTACTAATTCATCTAAATTCACATATTGTTGCAATTCTACTACATCAGCTATTTCTCCATTTAAACCATTATGAAACAGCCATAGTGGCCTCCTCTTCCTCATCAGTATTTGCTTGAATCATAGCCATATCCATAGCCTTAAAATAATCATCCACATACATAGCACCTTGTCTCAGATTTTGAAGGTGTTTCTGCAGATCTCTTTGGAAGTGTGATGGTACAAAACACTTTCTCATAACCCTCTTCATCTTATCCCATGTAGCAACGGGTGGTTCTCCATTATCTAGTCTGTCTCTGCTAAATTTCATCCACCAACTAGTAGCATAGTCAGAAAATTCAACCACAAGAAGTTTAACTGTCATGACCCGATTTCTAAGGTCATGATGACACCTACAACCCCCCAATAGGTGAACCAATTCCCGTAGCCCGAAATGATTAGTAATGGGCTACTACCTAAATGATATGTACAATAAATAGAAATAAGCGAAAGTAGAATATAAAGATAGAGAAAGCGGAAGCAATAACCCGAATGTATACAAAATGAAACTACACCAACCCCAATACTTGGTATCGACAGTACAAAAGCTTCTAATAGAATACAAGTTCTAGAAGTAACAAAAAGATAAGTACAACTGTCTCCGAATATACAAAGAGTAATAGTACAAAGGATGAGATGTGGTCTAGCCCTGACCGCTAGGCGCTCACCGTAGTCTCGAATGTCCAAAAGCTGCACGAGTCTCCAACGTGATCAACAGTGAAAGCTCAACTAATATCTACACCAGAAAGATGCATAAGTGTAGTATGAGCACCAAGACAACGGGTACTCAGTAGGCATCATCAGCCGACTGAGCGCATTTAAGATATAAAACAGTAATAGGCAGAACACGAGAAAGAAGTCACGAAAGCAAGGAAGAAGCAAAAGGAACTAGCACAAGGAGCAATCAACCAAGAGTTACAAGTATACATGCTAGCACAAACATATACATAACACGGAAACACGGGTGTAAGGAAGAATAATACACCTGGAATCCTTGCAAAAATAGTATATAAAAGGAGAGAGATTCAGAAACATGGGGTATACCGGTAACCTCAAGTAAAAGGAAAAGAAGGAAAGCAGTCTAACATACTCAAGATGGAATCAACAAGCATAAACAAATCATTACACCAATCCAACTTTAAGATAGCATAAACAGGAATCCACCTCATAAGTACAACCCTAGGATGGAATAACTAACCCATAATAACCGAGAAATACTACTCAAATCCTGATTAGAATGGAACCAGAAACTCACAATCTGCTCAGAAGGACACAGAAAAGTGCCTCAATAAGATAGGACTCCCTAGCCTTCTCAATAATCACAATCCCACAACCGAAGCCTCAACAGGCTAATAATCGCTAAATCACCAAGAAACAAGGACTATAACCAGCTCTATAAAGAGACAAGAGTAATCTAAACTACTTACAGTCCCAACGGCTGCCTATACAACCGAGGAACGAAATCAAGTGAAAACAAACCCTCTGGCTGCCCATACAATTGGAGCGTACTCTGAACACACAAAAATCAAGGGTGGAATCCGAGTGAAATATGTATGATGATGATAATGATGGAACCGATAATAGTAACCCTGTATACACCTCCCCCCGGCACTTCGGTAGGAGGACCCATGGTGGGACGTACTTGCTATACACCATCCAACACCGTATACCCCTCCTCCGGCATGCTCGGCCCCTTGGTTAGGTTCTGGAATGGTAGGGCCCATGGAGGTCCCTGACCACATACAATAATGAATGCAAAATCTCAGAGAACCAGAGCCTCGAAGTACATGTCCAGAATTGAATCAGGTCTAAAACAGTAGTAGTAATCTCAAAAGACCCTCTCAAAGGGTGCCTGAAGTATACTTGGGTCTAAATCAGTGATAAAAGTCTTAATAACCCTCTCAAAGGGTGCCCAGAGCGTATCCGAGTCTAAATTAGTAAGAAATAAGGTCTAGTACTCTGCCCAGCAGAGCCTGCTATCAGTAGAAAATCAAGGCTAGTGCTCTGCCCAGTAGAGCCTAGTATCAGTAGGAAATCAAGGCTAGTGCTCTGCCCAGCAGAGCCTTGTATCAGTAGGAAATTAGTGCTAAATCATCCAAAATCTGATGTCATCATTAGATTATACAAAAAATGGGCCCCCTGGGCTATGCAAGTTTAGGAAAAGTCATCTATAATGGCTCGCAGCCAAAACCAAAGTAAAACATGCAGGGAAATAATTTTTCATGGATGATATGCTCGCACACAAATATAAATTAGCCCAACGGCTAACAAATATTTCCTATCGGCCCTGCACAGGCTCAACAGCTCTACAACAGTCATAACCAGCCTAAACGGATATCTCTATGTCTGAGACTCGCGGACATTCCCAAATAACCCACTATCTATGTTCCAGAGTCAATACAAGGCCTCACAGGACCACAAGGGTAATATACGATACTATACGAATACTACAAACAACGTAAGAAATAAGCAGACAGAAAGGCGGACAAGATCTGGGGTGCCAACCTAATACAACCCACCCAAGGATGCTAATTAATGCAGTTATAGACTATATACACAGAGTCTAGGTAGGGAAAGCCATAACCTACCTGCCGTCCGATGTCGTCTAGGCTCAAACTGCTCTGAGAAGCTCTAAATTGCGAAACCACTACCAATACAATAATCTACACATCAATACAAGGCTAACGATACCCATAATGCCATGAACATAACCGGGTCAACATCCGGGTCACAAATGGGCCCATGGGCCCCTCAACCCAAAATCGGAAATGAAAAACACATATGTGTTCCTTACCATCCCGGGAGCATATGCTCAAAATGTGAGCGGAAACGGACCAAGGAAAGGGTCAAAACAGCCCCAAGAATCCATAATTTAAAGAGGGAAATTAATGGAGGAAAACGGAAATTAAAGAGAGAATTACCCGCTTTTAGAACCCACAAAACGAGCAAGGATCACCAAATAATACCCTCCAAACAGTTGGGGTCATCAATGGTGGAATAGGAAAGCTTTGGGGGTTTTTTGCTACGGAGGTTCGAACTTGGTATGTTGGAGAATGAAGGAGAAAACAAGAAGAAAGCCAACTTAAAGCTGACTGCCTTGGCCTTCGCGAATGCGTCCAAGGCGTCGCCTTCGCGAAGAACAAAATTGGACGCTGGCCAAAGTCCCTTTGCGAACGCGGATAAGGCCCACGAATGCGAAGAACAAACTTGGGGTGGTTGTAAATTACCCTTCGCGAACGCGGCCACCCCTCCACGAACGCGATGAACAAAAAGGCCCATGACAACAACCAGCTGTCAAGGGCAAATTTTTCACACTTTGGGTCCCCGAGAATGCATTCGGGTCCCGCAAACACAAATGACCTGAGCTGTTCAACTAGAAACGGCGTTCTAGATCCAATGGAATCGATAAAAATCCTATCGGAGGTCGACTCAACAAAAAGTGGGTCCCACGCCCAAAATTAACCTTTGGCCAACTATTTCTAAAATGGAACCCAATGGCCAAAAATAAGTCCAGAAGCCTCAGGACCCGAACCAATGGTCCTTGTAGCCTAAACTCGACATTACGGAATTAACGACACTAACAAAAATTTCATCCGAGGTCGTCTTCTCCGAATGTTAACCAGAGTCAACCAAACAAGCCTAACTGGCCTGAAAACACAGAATGAGAGAGAATTCCAAGATGAAAAGGTCTCGAACCCTGACCAAAGGTCCTACTAGACGAAAGTTGATGTTCAAAGCTAACAGAACTGTCGGAACTCGATTCCGAGCACGTTCACCAATGATGTTGACCGAAGTCAATGATTTCCAAAGTTAAAAGCTCTAAAACCAGGAATGGACAAAAAGACCAAACAGACGGCCCGGGCACAGAACTACTGGTCGCAGTAAGCCATAAATGACTTGGGGCTGGTACAAACAAGCTCTAACAGTGCAAGAAGGGCAAAAACGCATAAATAACCAGAAGGGTAATTACATCATCCACTACTAAAAAGACTTTCATCCCCAAAAGTCAGGAAAGACGGAAAGACTAGAGATTAAAAGAACATCGGATACAAAGCATGCACTACTCTCTCGGACAACCCGGGTAGCCTCCACTACTGGACGACACCCAATAGAACGGAACCAAAGAAAACAACCAAGCCTAAACTTCTTACAAGCCAAGCTAGATTCCAACCTCAAACTCCAAAACTCCAAAGATTTGCCAACCCAAAATGAACCTCGAGAGTCTCAACCAGAAAGCACCGACATAACACCAAAACCAAAGAAGCAAGGCGATCAACACATAGAGCTTGATTCTTCAAAACCACAACTAAATTTACCAGAAGAGCCATCAACCTAAAACTCTAACTCATAAACGTGCTGATCCACAAAACCCCTCTCTTCCGAACCAAATCCTTTTGCACCATAAATTGGAAGCTTCATATATAAGTCAAACACCCAAACCATCCTCAAAGCATAAACTAACACACCGGGGATCCATAGTTCCCACTTATACTCACCACAAATAAATCAACTCTTTTTGCTCAAGCTCTTTCCAAACCCCTTTTTTATAGTCTACTAGCCCTTGCCATCCAAAACACTAACTCGAAGCACGTACTCAAAATTGTAGTAGCTTTACCCCAACTGACCACCAACCCATGGATGAATACCTCTGCTAACATCAAACTCAATAACTGAACCCAACTGAACAACCCATCTGAACCCGACTGAAGTTGCACACCAGGGTTAGGAAAGTCATGTATGAACACCCTGTGTTGACGGAGAAATTTCCAAACTATAGAATGAACCCAACTTCGTTGCACCGTGTCAAGTCTGAATCAACTAGAAGCAAATGAACCAGGGCAACCCGCCCAACAGATCCAAACCAAAACCAAGATCCTGCAAGTAGTATGGTAAGTCTACCACAAAGTTTGTGGTCATTAGCTAAGCTCCCAACTCTAAGAAACACTGCTGCTACTCTAAATGCTCGAACACCCTTCGGATTTGAAATTTCTTTAAAAATTTTAACTCGGGAATGAGACTACCATACCACGAATATCAAGTCAAAACACCCTGAAGTCAAAGGAAAAGGTGCCTGGGGTTCAAAGTCTCCATCTAGCTATAGAAATCTTTGCATGTACCTTCAACTCACCTTTTTCGCTTGAATCAAGCGCTCTACTACATTTGCACACAACCAACCATTTCGAAGCATGTATCAACCAGACTTCTAGTCTATACTGGACGAGTCCAACCAACACTGGAACCTCATATAAAAGACCACCCTCGAAGACCCAACTAAAAAAGCATTCAAACTCTCGACAAATGAATGGTGACCACCAGTATCTAAGTATCAGTAGAACTCAAAATAGCCTCGCTAGCCTCAACCCGCACAACCTGATCATATAAATCATACACCACTATTGAACCTCGAACTTACACCGCTGAGTCTATCCAACCGTGAAAGAAGGAACCTCGTACTATCTAGAAGACCGCCAAAATCTGGAATGTCTAGCCTAACTCAAAGGTTAGCCAAGGACTAGGTGTCCAAGGCCAAGTGTCACTCCATAATTGAAATGGGGAAACTAAGTCGCCCAAACTCCATGCCTTCCAACCCAAGAAGCTGTAGTTGAAGAGAACCAACCACGAACCATCCGAAGTTGTTTTCTAGCCCATGATTCTGAAACCCAACTTTAAAATTGCCAACCAAAGCCTTTGTCAAACCCATATGCTGTTAATGAACCTTTAGGAACCGAAGCCAACTAGGCTTTGAATCACAAGTTACCAAAACACAAGCTGTTACTGAAATCTCAAATCAATCAAAGGAAAACCACTGCAATCTGTAGACGACTGAATCAAATCACCAACATACAATCCCAAAGCAACCCTTTGTCGTCACCTCAGTCAACTACTAAAACACATAAGCACAAACAAGGAGTAATCTCCCTCATTTTTCAACTAAACAAAACCATTCCGTAGCATATACTGAACCTTACAACTCCTTTCTAAAAATAAGAACCTGGAGCCATTCCCTTAGCTCCAAAACTTACATTGTCAAAACTCAACAAGGCATGAGAAAATGGGTTAGATTCCCTGCTCACCTAAAATTCTACGAATACAACTCACCCACGAAGCTACGGTCAACACTTAGTCAAAATTGCTAAAGCCAAACTCAGTCTCAATACTGATTTAAAAGCTCAACCAGAGGGCTACGATCAAAAGTTAATCTAACTAGAACTAGGGAAAATAACAAACTAACCAAATCGGGTAATAAATCAAAGGAGACTACGGGAACAACCCACATACCTGCCCACCTCCTAAACCAACCAAACAAGGAGGGTCAACTCTAATCATCCAAAAAACAAAACCAAACAATGATCACTAGCATAACCAACACCTCTCATCTTAAGACAGAAGCTCAAACTTCAGCACAACTATCGGTAACACCAAACTAAAATAAGAACCTCTAGCCATACTAGATAACAGCCTAGGAAATCAACCATCTAGGACTGCTCAAAAGGAAAGACTTAGCACAAGTCAAGAGCCACAACAAAATAGGAAACAAACCCAACTAGAAATAGACTAACAAGAACTACCCACGAGCTACAACTCCGGGTAAACACCTATTAAGGATAACTCACCCCCATCCACTACTAAGGAATAAACTACCACGAAAACAATGCATAAAATCTACAATCCAGAAATCAAACAACTAAAAAAGTAACAGGTAGGAATATAAGCAATTAAATGACAAAAAGGATCAAATCACAACGCGAGCAAGACTATCATAAGTCAAAGGTAGCAAAAGCCTAACCTGGAGCAACGATATCAAGAACCTCTACCTATGGCCTACTAAGAAGTGCATCAGACTGACGGGAGCTAACTCTGGACTGAGTAGTCAAAGCTGAAAGCTCTGCCATCCCTCACCGGGGACAAGCTCTATAAAGGTGACCAACTTCTCCACAATCATAACAACCAGGCTGACCAGTATACACAATCGTGGAGCAATCTCTAGAAAAGTGCCCATGCTCACCACACTGACAACAACCTTTACCTGAACTACTGGAATGAAAGCCACCTCTAACCATCTGGGGACCACCCCTAACACCCTGCACTCTACCTCTAGCCGGTGGCACTGAAGCCCTGAGAGATAACACCTGCTGACCCTCTGGACTGAAAGATGGAATCTTGGGACAATCCCTAGCAAAATACCCACGCCCACTATACTGGAAGTAGTTTCCACTGAATAGATGCGGGCGGAAAGATCTCACTGAACCTGACCGGCCACCATGGCCTACATAACCTGACTACAAACCTCGAGGAATTTGACCTGTACCATGTCCACTCTGCTCAACATGTCCTGTACCAACACCATTTGGAACTTGTGGAGCAACTGAAGCCGGCCTAGTAGATAAAAAGCAATAGAACCTATCTCTGGAGGAGAATCCCCTACCTCGAGTCGGAGAACCTCGAGAACTATCCTGGAGATGACGTTTCTTAGCATTACCTCCATAATCCTCACAACATAAACCTTCAATATCCCAAGCATGATCCACTACCTAAAGGAAGGTAGTCCCAACTATAACTAAAGTTCGGTCACCAAATGAAGCAGTGAAATCAAGCCTCTAATAAAGCTCTGAACTCTATCAAACTCCAAAGGCACAGTACTAGCAGTACACCTAACTATCTCATGAAGTCATGCCTTATAGTCCAACACCAATATACAACCCTGCTGGAGAACTGGAAGCTCAACCCTAACAGAAGCACCACTTGTAAAAACAGGTATTGAAACACCCACCAGAGGACTCAGAGTCCTAGTCATGGTGCCTTGAAAAACTGGAGAAGCTATTATTCCAATCGAAGGCTAAGATGACCCCACACCTCTTATCTGATGTAGAAACCTCTCACTCTAAAGTCTTGGCACTGATGGAAGCACTGAAGCAATAGCACGGAAGCCTCGACATCAACCGCTATCGAACTCATCTTAGGCATTTGATTAAATCACCAATGTTTAGAAGTCAATAGAGCTGGGAACGCACGATAAAGAGCCAAGAAGATGAAATTTTTCCTAACAATGCCTTATAGCCTCATGCAGATAGGATACAGACGTCATCGTACTGATCTGCGAGACTCTACTTAAACACTTGCTTCTATACCACGAAACCGGTGAACCTAGAGCTCTGATACCAAGCTGTTATGACCCAATTTCTCAGGTCATAATGGCACTTAGAACCCCCGAGTAAGCGAACCAATTCCTGTAGCCCAAAATAATTAGTAATGGGCTACTACCTAACCGATACGCACAATAAATAGAAATAATTGGAAGCAAAATATAAAGATAGAGAAAGAGGAAGCAATAACCCAAATATATACAAAATGAGACTACACCAACCCCAAGACTTGGTATTGACAGTACAAAAGCTTCTAATAGAATACAAGTACTAAAAGTAACAAAAAGATAAGTACAACTATCTACGAATATACAAAGAGTAACAGTACAAAGGATGAGATATGGTCAAGCCCCGACCGCCAGGCACTCACCCTAGTCTCGAATGTCCAAAAGGTGTGCGAGTCTCCAACGCGATCAACAGTGAAAGCTCAACTAATATCTGCACCAGAAAGATGCAGAAGTTTAGTATGAGCACCAAGATAATGGGTACTCAGTAGGCATCATCTGCCGACTGAGCGCATATAGGATACAAAACAGTAACAGGAAGAACACAAGAAAGCAGTCACGGAAGCAAGGAAGAAGCACCAGGGACTAGCACAAGGAGCAATCAACCAAGAGTTACAAGTATACATGCTAGCACAAACATATACATAACACAGAAACACATGTGTAAGGAAGAAAAATACACATGGAATCCTTTCAACAATAGTATATAAAAGGAGAGAGAGTTAGGAACATGGAGGTATACCTGTAACCTCAAGTAAAAGGAAAATAAGGAAAGCAGTCTAACATACTCAAGATGGAATCAACAAGCATAAGGAAATCATTACACCAATCTAACTTCAAGATAGCATAAACAGGAATCCACCCCACAAGTACAACCCTAGGATGGAATAACTAACCCATACCAACTGAGAAATACTACTCAAATCCTGATAATAATGGAAGCAGAAACTCACAATCTGCTCAGAAGGCCACACAAAAGTGCCTCAACAAGATAGGACTCCCTAGCCCTCTCAGTAATCACAATCCCACAACCGAAGCCCCAACAGGCTAATAATTGCTAAATCACCAAGAAATAAGAACCATAACCAACTCTATAAAGCGACAAGAGTAATCTAAATTACCTGCAGTCCCAACGGCCACCCATACAATCGAGGAATGCAATCAAGTGAAAATAAACTCTCTAGCCGCCCACACAACCGGAGTGTACACTGAACATACAACAAATAAGGGTAGAATCTGAGTGAAATATGCATGATAATTATAATGATGGAACCGGTAATAGTAACCCTATATGCACCTCCCCCCGACACTTTGATAGGAGGACCCATGGTGGGACGTACCTACTATACACCATCTGATACTGTATACCCCTCCTCTAGCATGCTCTGCCCCTTGGACAGGTCCTGGAATGGCAGGGCCCATGGAGGTCCCTGACCACATACAGTAACTAATGCAAAATCTCAGAGAACTAGAGCCTTAAAATACGTGCCCAAAATTGAACTGAGTTTAAAATAGTAGTAGTAATCTTAAAATATCCTCTCAAAGTGTGCTCGAAGTATACTCGAGTCTAAATTAGTGATAAAAGTCTCAATAACCCTCTCAAAGGGTTTCTAAAGCGTATCTGGGTCTAAATCAGTAAGAAATGAGGTCTAGTGCTCTGCCCAACAGAGCCTACTATCAGTAGAAAATCAAGACTAGTGCTCTGCCAAATAATGCCTTGTATAAGTAGGAAATCAGGGCTAGTGCTCTGCCTAGCAGAGCCTAATATCAGTAGGAAATTACTGCAAAATCATCCAAAATATCATGTCATTATTAGATTATATCAAAAATAGTTGCCAAGCTGATTTTTAGAGGTTAAAAACAGCCCCAAGAATCCATAATTTAAAGAGGGAAATTAATGGAGGAAAACGGAAATTAAAGAGAGAATTACCCACTTTATGAAGCCACAAAATGAGCAAGGATCGCCAAATAATTCCCTCTAAACAGTTGGGGTCATCAATGATGGAATAAAGAAGCTTTGGGATTTTTAGCTATGGAGGTTCGGACTTGGTATGTTGGAGAATGAAGGAGAAAAAAATAAGAAAGCCAACTTAAAGCTGACTGCCTTGGCCTTCACGAACGCGGCGAAGGCATCGCCTTCGCGAAGAACAAAATGGGAGGCTGGCCAAAGGCCGTTCGCGAACGCGACCAAGGCCCGTGAACGCGAAGAACAAACTTGGGGTGGCTGGAAATTACCCTTCGCGAATGTGGCCACCCTCCGCGAACGTGATGAACAAACTTGGAGTGGTTGGAAATTACCCTTCGAGAACGCGGCCACCTCTCCGCGAACGCGATAACCAAAAAGGCACATGACAACAACCAGCTGTAAAGGGAAGATTTTTCACACTTTGGGTCCCCAGGAACGTATCCAGGGTCCCACGAACACAAACGACCTGATCTATTCGACTAGAAATGGCATTCGGATCCAACCGAATCGATGAAAATCCCATCAAAGCTCGATTTAACGAAAAGTGGGCCCTACGCCCAAAATCAACCTTTGGCCAACTATTTCTAAAATGGAACCCAATGGCCGAAAATAAGTACAGAAGCCTCGGGACTCGAACCAATGGTCCCTCTAGCCTAAACACAAAATTTCTAGAGCTAACGACACTGACAAAATTTTCATTCGAGGTCGTCTTCTCCGAATGTTGACCAAAGTCAACAAACAAGCCCAACTAGCCTGAAAACACAAAATGAGAGAGAATTCCAAGCTGAAAAGCTCTCGGATCCCGACCAAAGGTACCACCAGACCAAAGTCCATGCTCCAGAGCTAATGGAACTGTCAAAACTCAATTCCGAGCATATTCACCAAGGATGTTGACTGAAGTCAACGATTTCCAAAGTTAAAAGCTCCAAAACCAGGAATGGACAAAAAGACCAAACAGATGGCCCGGGCACCGAACTACCGGTCCCAACAAGCCATAAATGACTTGGGGCCGCTACAAGCAATCTTTGACAGTGCAAGAAGGGAAAAATGTGTAAATGAATGGAAGGGTCATTACATTAACCTTGTTACCTTCAGAGTAGTTATGACAGTCAAAGATAGCCTCCATCTTTCTCTCCCAATCAAGGTACAAGTCTGGATCCCTTGTCCACCTGAAATCAAGGATCTTCATCTTAATGCTACTAAGATTTACATCCTCAACCCTATCTCGTGGTGCCCTCCTTTTGTTTCTCATTTGGTAACCTTCCTCCAATTCATCCTCATAGTTGCCAAGCTGATCTTCATCTTGTTTGAACTGAGGAGCTTTTACAGCTTGTCTCCTAACCTGAGGCATTAAATTTTGATGAATTATCCTCACATTGGCCATGTTTACCGGATTAGGTGGATTTTGGACAACCTCTAACGCATCAAGTCGGGCAGTAATCATTCTCAGCGCCTCAACTATATTGTTGTTTTGAGTCCTAGCGTCAGAATCCTTTTCTGTTTGAGACATCTCAGAAAAAAATCAAAGGAAAAATATCTCTCAATTTGGATTTTTCCCTCTATTGATCTCACCCTCTCTTGCCTTTTTCCGCTCAAATTACAACCTTTGGCTGGTTCCTTTAGAATTTATATATAAACCCTACTAGTAACAACCCTTTTAGAAGTAAGATGTAGAGAAAAAAAAGTTTACCAACTCCCAGGCGGATTGGGTGTGGTGAGACAGGAAAAAAACCAATTTGTAAAAAGAAAATTCTTAAGTTTCCCCTCTTCTAGGTTTTCCTTCTTGATGTTGGAAAACAAGAAACACAAAAATTCTGAGGTTTTTTTTTTTTTGGCAAGCAGTTTTTTTTTTGCTACTATGCAACTTTTCTTTTTACGCTACTAAAGAAAAAAAAAAGAAAAAAAACTTTTTTTGCTATGAAATTCCCAAGATTTATCAAGAACGAAACCTTTATAGAACCGCTCTGATACCACTTGATAAGAATTGGGTTACTTGAATAAACAAGAAAATAATGCAGAAGTGAAAATACTAGGATTAAAGACAAGGAATTAAAAGATATGTGAAATTTGAGAATAAAATCCCAAAATTTCAAGATTAGTGCTAAGAACCCTAATTAATCTTAATATTCATAAATTAGCAGATTAAGACTATTTATGATACTAATAGAGTCAATTCAAGAACTTAAATCAAAAGTGATCTAGACCCCTATTATGAAGAAATTAAAGACAATACTTAGTATAAGACTAATTACCTTCTTTAATTTATTAACAAGAACCAAAGATATCAAGTTAAAGAATTAATCTTACCTCTTAAAGAATCGGTCTTATAAGGTTGCAAGATAAATCCCAAACAACCACAAAAAGGTGTAAAGAAGAGAAACACTCAATTAATAATAATAATGTCTAATGAAAATAATAAAATCCACCCCTATTTATAGGGAAAAACTATCCCAAATAGCATGAGACTAGGATCTATTTTTATTAAAATAATAAATAAAATCTAACTAGGAAACTTTAAACTAGGAAAGCATGTAAAAAATAATACCAAAAATTCTTCGAAATAAAGAAAAGTTTCCAAATTTAATCTCTTCTCCAAGTCATCTTGTATGTGACTTTCTCCTCACTTTTGGGTGAGGAACTTTCAGATCATTTTTTGGGGCCCCATATGGGCCCAATCTTCTTCGTCTTGGGCTTGGATTTGAATCATGAAATATGTGTAGCACTTAGCCCATTCTTCTTCACAATTCTTGAACTCGTTCTTGGGCTCTTCTTCCATCATAAGTATCTTCTTGATTTCCCATTGAAGCCAAACAATCTTGGCTTGCAATTCTTTAGCTTGAGACCTTGATGAAGATCTATTTAGGGCTTCTATTTTTATAGCATCATCCTTGCCCACGGAGCTATCATGTAAGCTCTTTAATTTACAAGTTAGTACTGTCCTATAAAAATTAAATTTTTGTATATAATATTTTTCATCACTTCTAATTCACTTATGTAAATAATCATAAAATTATAATATTTTAAAGGTTTGAGGGTGAGTTAAGCTTTGGCCTATTATGTTATTGGTTGTTAAAAAATTGGAGGACTTAAGTCACATTGCACCAACAGGTTAGACATCGAGTTTGAGTTCTAGTGACCCATAATGATAAGATGTTGGGTACAAGTCCCATCATATTATGGTCTAACATGCCTTTATATGGGTAAGACATTTAATTCAAGTACCAATCTATTATATATGATATTGTAATGACCCTTCCGATAATTCTCGTGTTTATGCTTTCTTTGTATTATTAGAGCTTGTCTGTAGCGGCCCCAAGTCATTTATGACTTGCTAGGACTGGTGTTCTGTGCCCTGGCCATTCGTTTGGTCTTTATGACCATTTCCCTATTTTAGAGCTTTAACTTAGGAACTCGTTGACTTTAGTCAACATTCTTAGCTAACGTGCTCAGAATTGAATTCTGACACTTTCGTTAGCTCTAGAATATGGAGTTTGGTCTAGTTGGATCTTTAGTTTTGGCCTGAGAACTTTTGGTGTGGTTTTGTGTTGTTTTTCTGTTTTCAGGATAGTTAGAGTTGAAAGTGTGACTTTGGTCAACTTTCGATGACCAGAGCGTCAGATTCAAAATCCGACAATTCCATCAACTCTGGAATGTTGAGTTTAGGTTAGGTAGGTGGTTGGTTTGGGTCCCGAGTGAGCTGGGCTCATTTTGGATCTTTGGTCGATTTTAGTTAGTGTTGACTTGGGTCAACATTCCTCAAAAATGATCTTGTATGGAAGTTTCGTCGATTCTTTTGAGTCCAGAATATCTCTTCCACTCTAATAGCATGTTTGGTTTGTGAGTATCGAGTTCCGATAGTGCCTGGAATGCCCCATAATTTTTTTTAGTTCAGTCGGTTTTCTGCAATTGGTGGCCTTCAGCACCGATGACGCCTATGCAGTGCGATCGTGCTAGCCTACAGTCCATACTTCAGCGTAATGGCGTCCAACCAGCGCGTTAGCATCCAAGTGCCTGCAGATAACGCTCAAATGCACTCTCTAAGAGGGAGGTAACGATGATCATTAAGCAAAATAAAATTTATTTTACCTGACGGGAGTCGGGGTCGATCCCACAGGGAATGGTATCTTAGCAGATGATATTGTAAAAAGGACTTCACAATGAGAGTAGATTGTCCAAACAATAAATAATATAAAAAAAGGAGAATTGGGAATCTGTCATAATTCAATTCCAAACCAAATAATAAAGTAAATGCGAGGTGTAAACAAGAGAGAGAAAGACTAGGGATGTGCTTCCGGTGGGACTCAAACAAGGGTCAAGGTACTTGCTCAATTGCGTAAAATCTTACTAAATAATATAGGTAGCATTGGTTTTAGGCATGCATGTTAATATTTCGATCTCACAATCATATATCCAATGACCTTTGTTCTAGCACCATTGTTTAGGCATAAACCAACCAATATAGGCTTGGGGAGGTCACACTATCTCTAGCTTAGACCCTTAAATGGGTGTTTCCGGTGAGTTTTGCTATTTCTAGCCTCAATCTAAGTGGAATCCCAAGTACCCACTAGCAATTTCATATCCGAAATTATGAACCCCTTTCTCAAGTAAGAACACAATCAAGTAAATTAAATCAATGTTTGCAACCACCAATTTTAGAGTTAAAATATGGTGAAATCACTACACTCATGTTATATTAGCAATTATAAACATAAATAAGCAAGACCCATACCCTTTTATCAAGCACCCATCATCAACACATCCCTAGACAAGGAAACTTAGCCACTGATGCTAAAGGAAGAAAAAAGTATACCCATAGGGAAATTCAAATTTCTTTTTATTTATTGTAGCAAGAATCCAATAGCCAAGCTCAAATTTACAAGTCCAAGGTTGAATATTGAGAGATTGGAGTGAAACCCTCTATCTTTCCTTGGGATAGAAACTTGCTCTAAAAGCTGAAAACTATCCAAAACTATGAAAAAACTATGCCTAAATTGGATTTTAGAATTTTCCCAATTCGTCATACAAAAGTGGACAAAATATCACCTCGGGAGCTGTGCGCCGCAATGTGCGGTTCACATGTCTTATTGTAAGCGTCGCACAACTCTGCTTCAGTGGAACATAGACTTGGCTCATATTTGCAGCTTTGTGCAAAGTGGGGTGCGGTTCGCACCAAGCCTTATGCGTGATGCACGGGCGCTGCACCCCCTTAACAGACTCTTCTTATCTTCTGAGCATTCATGCGAAGGGAGGTGCGGACTTCCCCAAGGGTTGTGCGTATCGCAAGAGGTCCGCACCTCAAAGAAGAATCTTTATCTCACTTGATCACTTCACACTTCAACTCCTTTTGAGCTCCTTTGGGTCCAATTCCTTGTTTTCTATGTTTTACAAAGAGTAACTCCATTCATGTCAATAAAGGCCATAAGAACCTCTAAATCTTATCAAAATATGACAATAATTCATGATTAAAAGCTCAATAAGTTGGTACATTGCCGACTTATCAAACCCTGAAACTTGAACTATTTCTTTTCCTCAAGCAAGATACTCATAAGGTAAGGAATGAATTATTCTCTAAAACTCAATCAAGCCACAAAAGATTAATCTATTCTAAAAACTAAGAAAAATAATAAATAAAAAGACTCAATTACAATGCTCATCTCAATTTGAACCACCATATTATCAAGGCAATTGATCATTTCAAAACCTTTTCAAAGGACTTTATTTCTCATTCAAAATCAAGGGAATTCATCATTCAAAACAAGATATAAAGCTTCTCAAGTCATTCGCATGGACCATCAAGGTTTGCCTCGAGATTCGCTACACAACCTGTCTCATTCATACCTCTCAATTGAAATAGAGACTTCATGTTTTAATTTGAGTGCACGATGCCACTCACCACAAGAGAGAATCCCACTCACAATCATGCAATTCACAATACAAGGGATTAGAAGAGAACTGAAAAAACTCTCATTATCTCAAGGAAGTTCAAGTGCACACATGTCAAACCATTGGCTTGCCCTTCATGTAAATCACCACTAATATAGAGTGTCCAAGCTCAGAATCACTAAGGACTTGCAGGTTATGATGTTGCCTAGGGCTAAGGTGAGGATTGCATTTGCCTCAAGTGACTAAACCTCCCTAACACTCTTTCTTATCATTTTGAACACCGCTCACATTTTTGAACTTTGACTTCACCTTATTTCTCCCTCACACAACCCAAGCTTATCCCTTTCAATCTTGATCATTCAACCTCCTTGTAACACCATCTCTTGGTAGCACCAATTCTTTTCTTTTCATTTTGCTCATTGGATTGAACTTTTGGAGCAATTTTCAATTCAACATAAGGTTCTACCTTGCACTTGAAGTGCATTCCTTTTCTTCTCCACATTAAGCACATACACCCCCAAACTTAGGATTTTTCCTATGTTGTCATTTTATTCCCCCCCCCCCCTCAAACTTAGGCTTTTTGCCTATGTTTCACTTTCAAGCCATTAGGGAGGTCGAGTGCAAATATAGAGGTTTCAAAAAGGCTAAGGTGTCAAACAAGGTGCCAAAGAACGGTCATAATCTCAAAAGGGGTTTACTAGGATTGATGTCAAGGGAAGTCATTTGGGTGAAGTGGTTATTCATAAAGGGCCTAAGATCATCTTCCAAGCTCAGTTACATCTAGAATTTCACCTTGAATCATATTCGGGGCAAGTTCTAGATGACATGCATGCACAAAAATCAAGGTATAGCCTCACCACACACGACATCACCTCACAAGAACTTTCAACATTGGTCTCAAAATCAATTGGGACAAATGACTTTTGATAAGATATTCCAAGTTTATTACACACTCATTTATGAATCGATCAAGCCAAGCCGAGAGTGTGCAAGTCATGTCAAGAGAATGCTTTCCTCAAAAATTTATTTTCCCTCTTTCCTTTCCTTTTCAAAAACTTCTTGGCAAGAATTTTTTTGGTGGGTCCATTTCGAGAAAAGTAAAGCACGGACTTAAATTAAAACTAAAACTTGGCATTTTCCCTTAAGAAAGTCACCTTTTAATCTATCATAGGGAAACACCAACCCAGTTTGAAACAAAAAAAAAAGAAAAAGAAAATATTTACTCCTTGGGAAAGAAACGTGGTATTAAGAAAACTCTCAGAGTTTATTGCTAAACTACTATTAACAAAGAGATTACTGAATTTGTGCGCTCATGAATCATTTGAAAAACAAGCATCAGCATAGGTCTTTAGAGCATTTGTAAAGCGCGGGTAGTAAGACAATGGAATTGTGTAAAACTAACCCAACACATAATCAAAATTAAACATCAAGCCCAGCGAGGTCATAATTAAGGACAAGGCCAAAAGAAATTAAACATCAAGCCCGTCGAGGGCATAACTAAGCACAAGGCCAAAAGGCAAATCAAGTTGGCAAATCAAGCTTCATGAATAATTATAGACAACCCCCAAACTTAAATTACGCATATCCCTCGATGCATAAAAAGTTATAAAGATAAGAATGAGTGCAAAAACTCCTGGTGATGCTAATAGTTGCGACGATGCCTCCTTGAATAAATCCAATGAGGTGGCCTATAAGACCAAAGTGGTGATGATGCCGGTGGTGAGATGTAGGCATGCACTGGGTCAAATTGAAAACCCATCAATAGGGGTATTGCAGGGTCCCATGGCAGCTTAAGGGGACCAAAAGGGTCATCCATGAACCATCTGTCCTCGGCGGTCATCAATTCATGATAAGAAGGTGGCAGTGTAGCCCAACTTGGCCTAGGTAGACACCTCCATTCAGGCACACGTGAATTAAGAAGATCCAGATATTGCTGGGCTGATGGAGCATCAAACAATACTTGAATTTTGGATGTACTTTCGACATTATTTGGGTCCCAACCCATGCACCAATCATAGAGAGGGCTAGCAACCCTGGAAAAGGACACAAAATTTGGGGTCGGTAGATTAAGATCCTTATTATAAATATTTCGCTCAACATATGGTATTACTTGCCTAATCTCATCAACCTCCACTTCCATGATATCCATTCTAGCACAAAGCTTGTTCACACTTGACACTACCTGCTTCAAAGCCAATTTAATGGCAGATTGAATCATGCGTGGAATGTCTTTAGCCATCCTTTGTAAGCTCTCCTAATTTTTGTGAGTAAGTTGACTAAGCTTGATAAAATTACCTAAAAATGAGATGGCTTGGGAAGTCACATGGATGGTGTTTGATGCTCCTTGAGAATGGGAAGAAGTGTCCAAATGATCATGAGTGACATTCTCACCACGGATATTGACTGACATGGCACTGTGAGCAAGGTGATTTTTATTAACATGTGGAGAATCTGTGTCCCACCATGTATCCAAGCGGACCATTATAGTAGCTTGGCTAGTCTTGTCTACTGAGCGAAACATAGGGCATTGTGCCTAGAAACAAAGAAGTGATATGAGTATAGAAAAGGCCATGGTGGTGGACTCGTGTCTAGCTCTCCGCTTGAGTTTTTTAGAAATGATTCCCCTTTATGCAATCGAAAGCTAGACATGATGTATGCAATGAGAATGGCCACCTCTATAGTCACTTTGGTGGCATGACTAGTTGGGATAAGTCGTGTGTATACAAAGTCCAACCACATCCGTGCTTCAAACTTAAGATCCGATCGATAGATGGGTCCTTTTGAGATGACCCAAAAAGGAGTTCCTTATGTGATGACACTAGCAACCCACTCGTATTAGTATTCCTTTGTAGCTACACGCTCTATATATCTTGACTCCAAAATTGGCTCATAATCCCATATGACAAAATGGATGGATTCAGGGGTGATATCTATCTCCTTGCCTATCACTAACACTGAATCAAGGCATGGAATCTTGTTGGCTGAGCATTTACATTTCAAAATGTCTTGCCTAGCCAAATATGATGCATAAAACTCCCGTACCAACTTAGAGAAATATGGGCTTGGAGTATGGGCGAAGTGTTCCCAAACCTTTATACGAAATTATTTTGGTATATTTGGGAACTTAACTTCGAATGCTTCCACCTCAAACCCCTTCTCTTCAAAAAATTGCCGCTTTCCCTTAAATTTCAGATAGTAAGCCTCTATCCCCTCAAGGACAAATCGGATTTCAGGCTCAGTAGGACCATCTTCTTGCACATGAAAGCCCATATTTGTGGATGTTGAAGTGCAATTTATATCTTGCTTCTTTTGGTGATGCCTATTGAAAGGCATATTCCTGCAAGTGGAGGTTAGAAGTAGGAAACAAGTATTTATATACAATCTAAAAGAAGGTAATAACTAAAAAGACAGAGTGCGAAGAGGGAGAAAAACAAAATAGGTAACTGATTTCTCACGCGGACCACGTGCAAACCGCACAAGGAATAGTGCGTGTCGCATGTGATTTTGCCTAAGCTACCAGAAACCTACAAGTATTTCTTCATTGAGGTGCGAACTGCACCAGTAGAAGTGTGTGTCGCACCATGCTTTTCCCCTTCAAAATAGTGAACTAGCAGCTATGTATCACAGGGGTGTGGTGCCTTATGCATTTCACACATAAAGGTCTGCACTTTGCATGCAAAACGCACAAGAAAAACACATGAAAATTTTCAATTTCTTATTTTTCGAGTGTTAGGCATATGCTTCACAGAACAATACGTGTGGAATGCATTTGGAAACAAGCACCACACCAATAATCCAATAATTTAAACAATAGAGCCAAGCATTATATGACCAAACCAAATCATTCGGGTACTCAGACTACCTCGGAATCTATTTACATAATTCAAAATAAAAGAAGAACTCAATGACTTCCCTTAAGAATGATGTTACCCCATCTATCATTTGGAATATCAAGTCTTCAATTGCAACAATTAGGAACATTCATTCAATCAACACTTTCTACCTCCTAACCAAAATCATACACCCAATAAGCATATTCAATCAAAGAACATGGGCATAAAAGTAGTAATAATTTCAGCCCCAAACCTCATTTTCTAACCAAAACCTCACGAAGATGACAATTTTTCCTTAAGAATGACGTTACCCAATCTATCATAGGGCTAAAGCATGCACCAATCACAAGTGGGTTACTCAAACTTCACCCCAAACACAAATTTTTAAGGCTATAATTACTATAATCAACATGTATTATCACAACTTTAAGTTTTACTAAGTTAATTCTAAGAAAAATCAACAACACAACCCAAAATTGGGGACCTAAAATATTTGGATCTCACCCAAAATCAACATGGTAATTCTGATGAGCATGCTTCACAATATGAGTTCCCAGTTATCACAAAAATATGTATTTAACATCGTAAAACTTACCACAAGTGAAGATTATGAGAAGGGAAGCAAAGATTAAAGCTTTTCAAGGTGCAACAATGGAGACCCAACACTTTGATCAGAGACAATGGCAGTGGTGACTGGCAGCAGCTACGGAGGGGTGTGGGTGAGAGAAGGGAAATATTTTGGGGAGAGTTGGAAGGATTTGTGGAGGATTTTGAGAGAGAAATTATGGAGGTGTGGCTGAATATAGGAGAAAAGAGGTGAAGGTGGCGGTTTAATAAGAGAAAAAGAATAGGAAAAGTCACCGGGTTGGTCTCCGAGTTGGGTCGGTCAATGGGTAGGTCAATAAAAAAATTCAAAACTTCCCTTGGTGCACCGCGAAATACGATTTACGCAAGCCCTTATGCGGACCGCATGTCGCTTTGCACCAGTTGGAAATTTTCCTAACTTTTTGCCCAGGATACTATTTTGATGTGCGGAGGTGATGCGACGCGCACATAGGCTTGTGCGAATTACACAACCCAGAACACATCACCTCCACTTTAACATTTTTCTTTCCAGCCTTCTGCTCTGATATGTGTTGGCCCATGCGATGTGCACAATTGTACGTGTGAACTGCACGGGCTTCCGCACATCCCATTTTGCCCTATTTTTCCACTTGTTCATCTTTCCTCTCCAAGCATTCCTAAAACAAACCAAAAATAACAAAAAGGTAAACAAGAACAAAGTAAAAACACTTGAGTTTCATCCCAAGAAGCACTTGATTTTATGTCGCGGCTCGATGATAATACCTCAAACTTTAGTTGTTGTCGAATAGCATACCAATTTGGTTGGTGTGGCCCTACCCCAAGAAGGGAATTTCCCCATCAATAACTTCAAAACATCATCTTGTTGCCCAATTTGCAATATCCCAAACTTTGGCGTCTTACCCATTTCAAACACCTCAAGGGCATCATCAAGCTTTCCCCCAACATCTATCACTGAGACTACTCGTAATTCATCCAAAGGCTTTGTGGGTTGGCAAACGTTAAATATCACTACCTCACTTCCTACTCGGAACTTGAGCTCTCCGAGTTCAACATCCACCAAGGCTCTCCCTATAGATAACAATGGTTTCCCCAATATGATGGGCACCTCGATATCCACTTCGCAATCCAAAATCATGAAGTCGGTCGGAAGAAAAACTTATCAACCTTGACCAGCACATCAAATAGAATTTCTACCGGCCGCTTGATTGACCAATCATCCATGAGTAGTCGGGTGGGAGTAGATTTGGGCATGCCCAATCCTAACTTCTTGAATATCACTAGGGGCATCAAGTTGATGCTTTCCCCTAAGTCACACAAGGCTTTACAAAATACAAACAACCCAACAGTGAAAGGAATAGTAAATGCACCCGGGTCTTCCCATTTTGTAGCAACATTACTTGTCATCACAGTGCTACAACTTTGTGAGATCTCAACAGTGCCCACATTAACAACCCTCTTTTATAGTGTGGGATAAATTGCACCCACTGGGAACAGGGTTCGTGACACGTTAACCATCACAGAGACCAGCCAGTGTGTCACGCTGCTTATTGCGCTAAGCCACTGTCGTGGCATGCTTCTATCGTGGCATCCCATTGGAAAGTGTAGTCATGCAGCTGGATCAGCTCCGTGACACAACCATAAAACAGAGCCTAGCTTCCGTGGCATGGGGGTATGTCTTTACTTCTTATTTTTGCCCTTAATTCAATCTTTCCACCTTGCTTTGTGTCTCCATGGTTTGTAGCTTATTCATAGGCTTAAATTAACTTCTATAGCACCTACAAAGGTCTCATACAACAACTTATAACACACATTCGTCCATATAACAAAATAGAGTTCATCAAAGTATACTAGAATAGGCATAGCTTAAGCTAGCAACACTAGTTTTCCCGTCTAAACTTTATTGGATAATTTTGACTCATGACTTATTCTAAATTCACTTTAAACAACATAAACAAGTACATTATCCAAAAAGTACATCCTTTACACACTATATACCTCAATAGCACATCAATTTATCCTCAAAACTAAGTCAAATGCGCATAGATAATGACACTTAGGTGTATAAATATGCTTGGAAGTGATAAACTCTTTTTATCAGCTTCATTGGACTCCGCCTGCTTTTCTGTCTTCTTGGAAGTGATAAAATCTTCTTGCACGTCATGATTTTTCTTTGGGGGTGCATCAACTAAATCTCTGCCACTCCTCAAGGTGATTGCCATCACTTGCTTTGGCTTTTATGTATCACTAGGAAAACCCCCTTGAGGTCTCGTGTTTTGTGCTTTAGCACGCTGTACCATTTGAACTTCTAATGTATTTATGGTTAACTTTTGATTTTTTATGTCAGCAGCCATCTGTGCTTGATCAACAACAATCTGTTCTTGATTAGCCATGATCTTCTTCAATATTTCCTCAATATTGCTGGCCTGTGTGTTGCTCTGAATACCTTGCTGCTATTGAAATTGTTGTGGTTGAGCCTGATTAGTACCCCATGAGTTAGTGGGCTAACTCTTCCAGTTACAATTGTAAGTATTACCATAGTTTTGATTGCCTTTCTGTTCATTGCCTACAAAATTCACTGACTCTGGATTCGCTCCATATAAGTCTACCGAGTGACCACCCAGACCATAAGTTTCACACCAAGTATGAACTTACTGAACAATATTTACTTGAGTCTGAGGTTGATCCACATTCAACCTGTTAAACTGAGCCATCATCAGAGTCTAAAAACTGGCCAACTGTGCTGCTAATGCAGTGACACTATCTACCTCAATCATACTTGTCGGCCTTTTCACCATATTTCTAGAAATGTCACCTTGCCATTCTGGATTACATTGTGCAATATGGTTGAGAAGAGTATATAGCTCATCATAGGTCTTCTCCAAAGCTTGACCACCTACCACTGAATCTAGTAAAAGTTTTGTGTTGTGGTAAAGATTTTGAAGAAAGGTGTGATATAATACCTCATTAGTCTGCTGGTGATGTGGAAAATACCTAAGAAGAGACTTGAATATCTCCCATACATGATAGAGATTCTCGTCTGGTTTTTGCTTGAAGCTTAGAATTTCACTCCTCAACTTTGTAGTTTTGCCTGATGGAAAGAATCAGATGAGGAACTTCTTTGATAAATCATCCCAGGTTGTGATTGAATTTGAAGGTTCTGTCTTCAACCATTTCTTTTCTTCTCCTAAAAGTGAGAATGGGAAAAGTGTGAGCATCACATAGTTTGTGGAGACTCTTGTGCGAATGAATATGTCACTGATCTCCAGAAAGTTTTGTAGATGAACCTGTAGATCCTCATGTGACAAGCCTGAAAACTATCTGCTTGTGTGCAAAAATTGCACCATATTCCGTTTTAGTTCAAATCTTCCTCGTGCGACTGGCTTCTGAATGCAGGAGGTCATATTAGTTGTGAGTGGGATTTCCACTTCGTGCACTATCCTATGAGCTGGTGGTGGTTCCTCCTCCATGACTGCAGGAATCGTCTCAGCCTGTTGACCTTGTGGGATTGGGTTGAGAAGTGTTGCTTCTCCCCTTTCTTGGTGCAAGTGCTGCTCAGGTTCGGGAAGTGGTTAAACCAATTCCTTATCCCTTTCCAGCTTGCTCGAGATTAAGACCTGTCCCTTAATATTCAGTAGCTATGACCAAGTTATTAGCACTTATCAAATAAAATAGTAAAAAGACAAAGTAGACGGTTGCTAATTTTCAAGTCCCCGATAATGGCGTCAAAAACTTGTTGCGTTCCAACCACAAACGCAAGTGTACATGGTCATGCAAGTAATAAAGTGGATCTTGCGTGCCAAATATTGATCCCACAGGGATTTGGTGCTTAGCAAACAATCCAACTTAATCAATACTATTTAAGTTAAACAAGTGCCAATCGTAGCCAAGTGTTTGAGCTTTGTGTTTGGAAAATAACTACTAGAAGTAACGACGATATGAAATTCAGATTGTAAAAAATATATGGAGAGGTCCAGGGTTGAGGCATTCACTACACATTCATGCTTAACTATGGTTTAAAAGCAATTGTTGGTGTTTATCGTGATCGTTGATCTATGAGGTTGATATTATAACCCGAAAATGGTCATCCTTTAAGTCATCTACCCAAATTAATCTCACAACTACATCGTTGAGTGGGGATGTGAGTCTTTAATTCGGATGCATTCATCTATCTTCCCATTTTATTAACCAAGTTGGGCGTTTAGGTATAATTCTATCCTAACCACAAATCATTCTTTACAATTGGTAACTAACAATGAAAGATATGATCCATACTCCAAACGTTCTTCATTCCGTCCCTCAACTCCTATGGTCAATTCGTTTTAATACTTGGATTTATCCTAAAGTTCATGATGCCTTAGAATAGTAAAATAAGAATGCAAGAACAATCACATGACAAGATAAACAACGAAACCAACTATAAAACCATCATTAAGCAATCATCTAGTAGCCTCAACCCTAGAAAGAGGGTGTTTAGCCACTCATAATCTAATTCGTGATTACAAAATTGATGTAGTTCATACAATAATTAAGTAAAGAAAAAGTAGACAATAATAACACTAAGGTAGCCTCCTCCTTGAGTTTTTGCAATCCAAATCCATCTAGATGTGTTTACAATTGAGGCTAAGTTTCCTATTTATAGTGTGGGATAAATTGCACCCGCCGGGAATAGGTTCCGTGACACACTGGCCATCGCAGAGACCAGCCAGTGTGTCACGCTGATTATCGCGCCAAGCCACTACTGTGGCATGCTACTATCATAGCAGCCCACTGTAAAGTGAAGTCATGCAGCTTGATCACCTCCGTGCCATGCCTATAAAATGGAGCCTAGCTTCCATGGCACGGGGGTGTGTCTTTACTTCTTATTTTTGCCCTAAACGCAATCTTTCCACTTTGCTTTGTGTCCCCATGATTTGTAGCTTGTTCGTAGGCTTAAATTAACTTCCATAGCACCTCCAAAGGTCTCCTAAAACAACTTATAACACACATTAGTCCATATAATAAAATAGAGTTCATCAAAATACACTAGAATAGGCATAGCTCAATCTAGCAACACTAGTTTTCCCGTCTAAAATTTATTTGATCATTTTGATTCATGACTTATTATGAATTCACCTTAAACACTATAAACAAGTACATTATCCACAAAGTATGACCTTTACACACTATATACCTCAATAGCACATCAAGTTATCCTCAAAACTAACCCAAAAGTGCATAGATAATAACACTTAGGTTTATAAATACGCCTAATATTAGCACGCTTTACACAATAGTAGTGTCCTCCTCAATGTATATGGCCACTTGGGGAGGATATTTAACCTCCTCCCTCTCATCATCAAGATTAACATCCATCGGGATATTGGGTGCACAAAACTTCACCCCAACTTCTGGTTCTTCAATATCTTTTTCACATACAGCCTCTTCTTCTTTGTCACATGGCTCCACAAAGGGTTTAACACTAGTCCTCTTTACCACATAAGCTGGGTTCTCCACAACATCCACAATGGTCTTTTTCACCACACCACTCATTCTTCCACTTCTAGTGACAATAGCCATAGCATGAGCGTCATATTTAGGATTGGTTGTGGTGTCACAAGAAAGTGTTCCCTTCATCCTCGGATTCATTTGAGTAGATAGATGGTTCATTTGAGCCTCAAAATGCTTGATTAAGGTTGAATGAGAGCTCACGGTTTGATGAAGCAAAGTTGTTGAAACTTCTCTTTTAAGCTCACTAACCCCAGTATTTGTTATTTCTAACTTCTTTACAACCAAGGACAACATCTCCTCTATCTTTGAGTGACCGGGATTACTTATGGTGGGTTGATATAAAGAATCCGACTTATTTAGAGGCACGTATGGATCTAAGCTCCGGTGATTGTACCTATCACCCTCTCTGTCACGGTACCTCTAACTGCCATCACTTTTCTTATCCTTAATCTGACCTTGATTCTCATCCCTCGGGCGATAATACCTAGGATAAGAACCCACCAATAAGTAGCAATGTTTACCATCAACGATGGTCATTAGCTCATCATCACTAGCCTTAATCTGTAGTGTACTCACGACATGCACGTTCTTAGAACTTCTGGCCCCCATTATATGCTTGGACAATAAGTCTATTTGCGTCATCATCTTGGCCATGATTTTCCCTTTCTTCATCCTTTTTCCGCATCTCATTTGTTAAAATAGATGTGGTCACTCTCGAGGTAGAAATATCATCCTCTCTTGTGTGCCAAGCTTGGTTAGTCTTGGTCATTCTATCTAGAAGGGCTGAGGTGAGAGCAAATTGTTGGTCCATGAAGGTACCACCCCCGAGGTTGTTGGACACAGACTTGTTCATTGAGTTCAAAGCCCTATAAATTTTTTATAGCAATACATTATCCAACAATCCATGGTTGGGGACACACCACGTGTTTCTTTTTAAATATCAACCATGCCTCGTGCAAAGGCTCATTGGGAAGTTGGCAAAAGTTGGTGATTTCAACCCTCAACTGAATCATTCTTGAGGGAGGGAAAAATCTAGCCGTGAAAGCCTCTACCAACTCAGCCCAAGAGGTGATTGACTCATCCGGTAGTTCTTCCAACAATGTTGTGGCTTCCCACGTTAGATAGAAGGGGAATATGTGAAGTCAAATAGATTTTTGGGGGATGTTTTGGAAGATAAAAGGTTGGCATATCTCCATGAAGTTTTGGATGTGCCTATTTTCATCTTCGTGTGCTACTCCTCCAAACATCCCTTTCATTTGTATTAGATGGAGCATTATGCTAGTGATCTGGAATACCGCATTTTAAACCGTGGGAGGTAGGCAGATTGCACCTACTCCTCCTTGAATTACGAGTTCATTGGCTATGTCCATGAATCCGTTGACACTTCCATTGTCGCCCACATCGCTCATGGGCTCTCTGCTCAACACACAAAAACAACAAACCAAATAAAAATAACAAACACTCTACAAGGTGATTTAAATTCACAATCAAAAAGGCTATTCAAACAACATTCTCTGGCAACAGTGCCATTTTTGATAACGCTCAAATGCATTCTCCAAGAAGGCGATGACGGTGATAGTTAAGCAAAACAAAATTTATATTACCCGACGGGAGTCGGGGTTGATCCCACAGGGAATGGGTGAGATTGTAGAAAGGACTTCACAACAAGAGTAGATTGTCCAAACAACAAATAATATAAAAAGGGGGGAATTGGGAATCTATCACAATTCAATTCCAAACCAAATAAATGTGAGGTGTAAACAAGAGAGAGAACGACTAGGGATGTGCTTCTGAAAGAGACTCAAACATGGGTCAAGGTACTTTCTCAATTGCGTAAAATCTTACTAAACAACATAGGTAGCATTGGTTTTAGTCATAAATGTTAATCTTTTGATTTCACAATCATCTATCCAATGATCTTTGTTCAAGTACCATCATTTAGGCATAAACTAACCAATATAGGCTTTGGGAGGTCACACTATCTTTAGCTTAGACCCTTAAATGGGTGTTTCTGGTGGGTTGAGCTATTTCTAGCCTCAATCTAAGTGGAATCCCAAGTACCCACTAGAAATTTCACATCCGAAATTATGAACCCCTTTCTCAAGCAAGAACACAATCAGGTAAATCAAATCAATGTTTGCAACCACAAATTTTAGAGTTAAAATATGGTGAAATCCCTAGACCCATGTCATATTAGCAATTATAAACACAAATAAGCAAGACCCATACCCTTTTATCAAGCACCCATCATTAACACATCCCTAGATAAGGAAACTTACCTACTCATGCTAAAGGAAGAAGAAAGTATACCTATAGGGAAATTCAAATTTCTTTTCATTAATTGTAGCAAGAATCCAATATCCAAGCTCAAATTTACAAGTCCAAGTTTGATTGAGAGATTAGAGTGAAACCATCTATCATGCCTTGGGAGAGAAACTTGCTCCAAAAGCTGAAAACTATCCAAAACTATGAAAACCTATACCCAAATTGGGTTTTAGATTTTTCCCAATTCGTCATACAAAAGTGGACAAAATTTCCCCTCGAGAGCTATGTGCCACAATATGCGGTTTGCACGTCTTGTTGTGCACGTCACACAACTCTGCTTCAGTGGACCAGAGACTTGGCTTGTATTTACAGCTTTGTGCGAAGTAGGGTGCAGTTTGCACCAAGCCTTGTGCGTGACGCATGGGCAATGCACCCCTTTAGCAGATTCTTGTCTTCTTCTGAGCATTCATGTGGAGAGAGGTGCAGACCACACCAAGGGTTGTGCATGTCGCACAAGGTCTGCACCTCTGATAAGCCGGTATTCTACCTACTTATTTAGCCTTTAAGCTTATGCTTTTTATAGTTTAAAGTGGAAAAATAGTGAAATTGACACAGATTACTTCTATTTTGCAGGTCTTTGTGTTTTAGAAGTGTTCGGGATGAATTCGGATGAAAATAAGTCAAAAAGGAGCCATCCAGAAGAAATAAAGAACAAGCAGTTGATTAGCCTGTGCGAACGCAGAAGAACCTCCGCGTACGCAAGGCCACTTGAGCAAAAGCTCTGTGAACATGGTAGTCTTTCTGTGTACACAAAGGTCAACTAGACATAAGACTCTTCATGAACGCGATGGACCACATGCGTAGGCGAAGAAGGAATATTAGTTGTGGGGCAGAAATGGAAATTTCCCTTTTTTAGAAACCCCAATCCACATAAAACTCCTCTCAGCCAATTGGGAACATCATCTTTGGCTATTCTCATAACTTTTGGTAAGCATGAAGAGAAAGTTCATCAACCAACACCATAGGAGTGAAGATTTGGATGCTCTTTAAGCTGCTCCGCTGTAGCCACTTCTGTACCTGTACCGGCTTGAGCAGCCGAAATATTGATACTGGGAGATTGGGGATCGGCTGAAACACTCAAAGATATTTGCAGATTCGATGATAAATATTGGACAACGATCTCACTTTCCTCCTCATATTCGGAAAGATTTATGTTCATTCGCTCTGCTCGCAGAGCGGTATACCAAAAAAAAAAAACGATAAAGTCAGCGAAGTTTCCATGGTGATATAGGCATCCATATGACCACCATAGTAACCTTCTATCAGAAACTTATCCTCATTGTGGTTTGGGATGTAGATAGGCCATTTCTTGTAGTATTCCCAAGAAATTCTTTGATTTCTTTCAGAAATAAATGATTAATCATCTGCTTCTCACGTTCCGTGAATAGTCGGGACATTGAGTAATCCAGAAAGGAATTTCGGCAATCAGCCTGATTCTATCTCTTTTCATTCTGTTTGAAGAAAGGAAGGATCCCAAAGAATCGATCTTTCATTTTGAAATACTTGGAATAATTCTACCACTTCTACTAGGAGTAGCCTTTTTAGTGATAGCTGAACGTAAAGTAATGGCTTTTGTGCAACGTCGAAAGGGTCCTGATGTAGTGGGATCATTTGGATTGTTACAACCTCTAGCAGATGGTTTGATATTGATTTTAAAGGAACCTATTTCACCAAGTAGTGCTAATTTCTCCCTTTTTAGAATGGCTCCAGTGGCTACATTTATGTTAAGTCTGGTCGCTCGGGCCATTGTACATTTTGATTATGGTATGGTATTGTCAGATCCGAACATAGGGCTACTTTATTTGTTTGCCATATATTCGCTAGGTGTTTATGGAATTATTATAGCAGGTTGGTCTAGTAATTAGGGGGCGGCCGTTCGATCGCCTATGATACTAGGACCAATAGGTTCAAAATGGGTTTGTGCCGCAGGTGTTCAACGATCTACTCTGCACAGGTGTGGGCTTACAGGGCTAGGGCTCATAAACCCTTTCTTTCATTTATCAATAGGTCCCTGCCCTGGTCGGTCACTTTTCTGGGCCAGTATCGATAAGTAGAAGTCATAAAAAAGAAATCTTTCTCTTCGCACCTAGGTAGTCAGTGTGCCTGCTCCATCCTCTTTTGATGAAATGGATGCAGTAGGAGAGGTTGGGAAGGAGGGACTTTGCTAATGATGGTCTTTCTGTGTGCGAGGAAGGTCTTTTTCCTTTCTCCTTCCATTGCTTGACTAGGTTTGCTTTGCAAGGATGGGAAGGCGTCTGTGCAGGTAGAAAAAGGCGGAGGTCAATTTATGGAAGGAGGTAAGGTATAGTAAGTTACTTCTTCGTCTTTTGCTTGTCATTGGATTGGAAGACGCAGGCGATGCCTTCTTGCTTGTTTAGTTGGCCTTGCTTGCTTAGTGCAGAATAATCCATTGAAAGGTGACTAAAACACCAGAAACGGGGACTACCCGAGCTAATGATAGAGGCAAGAACACTTTCTGGCCAAGTCCCATTAATTGATCATAACGATATCGTGGAAATGCTGCACGGACCCATATATATAGGAACAGAAAAAGAATAACCTTGATACTAAACCAGATCGAGCCCGGGATCTTTTTGGAAATGGGAAGATCTAGGATAGGCGGACAACCTCCTGGAAAGAGCAATGTGCATAGACCAGGTGAGTAGGGATGCAGCTCCGTGGACCGCTTGTCGGGCCTGATAGGTGGTGGTATCACACCCTTCTCAAAGGAACTGTGCGTGAAACTCTCGCGTCATACGACTCAATCTCGGAAGCAGGAACTTCCCTTTACTTTGACCAATGGGATCTCATATGTCGGATTTGGCCAGTGCACTAAAATAAAGGGGAGTAAATGGTGAAGACTAAAAAAATGATTTAAGGTGGCATTGTCCACGGAGAACCCACCCCAAAGCCAAGTCACTATGGTATCTCCTACTACAGGTATGGTGCTAGCTAAGCTTGTCATTACTGTAGCTCCCCAAAAGCTCATCAGACCCCAAGGTAGTACATATCCTATAAAAGCTGTCACAATCATTAATAGGAAGATTACAACTCCGAGACATCGAACAAATTCCCTAGGACTGCTATAACTGGCATGATATAGACCAGGAAAAATATGAAGGTGAACCACAATGAAAAACATACTTGCCCCATTAGCTTGCATATAACGGAGCAACCAACCCCCTTCAACATCTCTCATAATATGTTCTACGCTATTGAAAGCTAGATCCACATGAGGTGTGTAATAATGCCAGTCACTATCTGAATGACTAAACAAATACCAGCTAACGAACTGAACCCCCACCAATAACTAAGATTGCTCGGGGTTGGATAATCTATCAAATGCTGATTAAGTGTGGAGGATATAGGTTGTTTAAGAAGAGAGAGTCGTTGGTTCCTTATAGTCATTTATTTCTTTCTCTTTTCTACCGTGACAACTCTTGTTCCTCTATCTTTTAGCGTTCTGGGGACCTACTATGTATTAAAATGAGAGTACCCTTTCCTTGATTGAATTTGGCTTCGCTGCGCACTGAATCAATCAAAAAACTTATTGATTTGATTCATCCCATTTCATTTATTTGGGCGAGAGGGAGGCTGTGAGTCACCTGGGCTACAGATTTTTCCGTTGGTTGATTCTCGAAATTGAAAAAAAAAATCGGGTCCAGACCCACAAAGTAATAGGAAGCGAGGCGAGGGTCCTTCATTAAAAGGGGGAAAAGGGGCGTAGGGCTTTATTCTGGGGGGCCGCCTTGCGCAGCTTTAGAAAGGAGAGAATGACTTTCTGAAATTCTCTCCAACCTTTTCTATCTATCTTTAGAAGTAGGGCGAGAGAAAGTCAATATGATATTTGCGTTGGGTTTTCCAATGAAACATTGTACTTTTCATCTTTATCATTCGGAAGGCTCAGTCCCACACCCTGACTTCAATGATGGGAATAACCTCCGCACCCCGGCGCTCCACTGAACAACAATTCTCCGCCTTACTATATTTAGAATAGTGGTCAATCCTTCGGAAGTTACATTCGTAACTCAATGTAATGTTATGTTCACGCGGTGATATTCTATCTTTCCAAGAGTACTACCTTGTATGTAGTCTATGGCTAGGGAGCATACTTGACAGGAGATAGACACAGGCGGTAGAGGGGTCCCCCACTTTGATTCCTGCCCCGTTAGCATCTATGATCCTAGATAAGGGATTAGTCCTATAGGTTTTTTTGGTCCAGAGATGGCTGGTAATTGACCTACTTACCTTGCTTGTAGACCTGCTGCTGAGCTAACCCTTG
This sequence comes from Jaltomata sinuosa, assembly GCA_003996215.1. Taxonomy (NCBI): domain Eukaryota; kingdom Viridiplantae; phylum Streptophyta; class Magnoliopsida; order Solanales; family Solanaceae; genus Jaltomata; species Jaltomata sinuosa. Next base: position 978,819 of record QJPP01000050.1, read on the forward strand.
TTCTATTGGTTTGGTGGTCGCTACCAAGACAATTTCTTTATGCCTATAAAAGGACCTCGAGATGCTAAACCATGAAAAAGGATACGAGAAATTTGGAAGAACTCATATACGGAACAAGGGCGACCCGTGTAAATACATAAATTTCTTACTCGTGCAAAGGTACTCTTTCTTGGCAACTTGGACAACAACTAATGATGTTTGTCCCGCATATCACTAGAAAGATCGGGATCTTTACAAAGGGCTTTATAAAGCTTTTGTCTCAATTCATATTTAGCCTAGCCGCGAGCAATCTACGTTTGTGATCTCGTATATTTTGCTTCTCCGACATCTTATTGAGTTTCCCCCTCATCTTTTTGCAAAAAGCCACTCCACGGTGGTAAAGTCTCATCTTGTGTGTTGGCCGAAGTTACAATAGTAACATTGAACCCTCGAATATGTTCAAAGATCTCAAAATGATATTCCAGTTTGGGGGAGAATTTGAAAAATTCTGTTTCCATCGAGAATTGAATTGACCTTTCCCTTATTTCGACTGGAGAATCTAACAGAGACATTACTGTGGATATTCTGACCAAAATATGTGATATTCCATGCCCTCAGAGAGTGCTTTATCGTGCTAAGTCACTGACATATCCTTTTTTATCTTTATTTGACCCCAAGAATGGATTGGATCGAAACGACTTTCCTGTTGAAGCCCTTTGTGTCTGTATTAATTTCTGACCGCACAGAATCTCCATAGACAATTTTCCATTTTTGATAGAAGGTGCTGTCTTTGGTACTACTATTATTTTACACGATCCAGGAACTTTCATAATGTTGGCGTGATTCCGTTTGGCAACGGATCCTGACGTGATACATCCTCGTAATGAAAATAGAGTGGAAACATGAGTTGATCCATAATGAGTATTAGATTGAAGTTCTCTTAAAGAAGACCGCCAACTCCTATCCCGAAGATAGAAAGCGCCCAGTCCTCTTCTCTTGTGTCAAAGTGTAGTGTAGTGTGGTGAGGTTTTGCCTCACAGAAAGAGTGGGAAAAAAGAAGAATTGAGAATCTCAAAAAGATCTCTTTCTGATGAAATCCCTTTTTATTCTCATCAGTTGTTTGTACGAAAAGGAATTCCTTGGGTTTCTCTTCAATAAATCATGAAGCTTCTTACTCAAACTTAGAATACTATACTCCCCTCCTCCGGTATATAAGGGAGTATTGAATATGTTTGTTGTTATATTGACCCCGAAAGGAGTCTTTTTCGAGCAATGACATTTGTTGAAAAATAGCTTTCTTAAGAAAGAAAATCTTATAGATTTCTTCCTCGGAAACAGTTCCTCCCTCAGTGCAGTAGCAATGATGAAGTACCCGTTCTTCTGTCTTTGCTTTGACAGAATCCATCTCTGGGTGATCTGGGTCTGCAAAAAGTGAAAGAACTGCCTCCATTGTCTTAGGAGGCACGACAAACTTTTGGTCATTCGAATGACTACTCTTATCTGAAAAAGGTACTAAATCGGAGGCTGGCCAACTGCGACCTCCACCGCCCCCCCATTGTGCCACCAAAAGAGCTTCCCTCCTCTGTAGGAAGATATGGTGCTACAATTTCGTACAAATCTCCAAAAAAGATATATTTCACCTCCCCAACTACCCTGAGAGCAATTAGAGAAAAAAAGGTATAGAAGGATAGGTGAAATTCCCCTTATGAAGGGAAAGAGTCCATAGACCCAAATTGAAATATAAACTTGAAAATTCGTGTAAAAGTTGCTAATTTGACTTTCTAATAGACTTGTTAGTTCCGCAGCTCGGGGAGAAAGTTCCATAATTCAGATAGATAGAAGGGAGAATGCCGCGGACGAAACCAAGTCCTAACTACCTACAATATGGCCATACGTATCCAGAAATGTAAACAAAGTAGCTACTGTCAGTGCTATTACTAATGAGATCCAAATAGAATTTGTTTAACCCGAGAAATTATTCTTTGAGATCTTCATCCATAATAAAGGAATGCTCAACCATATCCTTGAAACAGAGTCCTTCCGGTAATTGTGGAGTTCCATTCGTACCTCTAAACTCTTTCCAAAGAATCTCTAGTCTCGATTCGGTCTTTTGTTTCAGCTTTTTGAGAGCCAAGTCATGTATACTCTCCGCAATAGTACTTCGTTCGAAAAGTCAACCTGCTTTAAACAAAAAATATCTCCCGAAAGAAGGAGTCCTACTGCCAGTGTAGTCACTTCAGAAAGAAAACGATCCATGTGAAATTAAAGCAATTCCGCTTCTTGCTCGAAAAATGTGAGCTGGTGTGAAAAAAAGGACTGGGTTAGTTGGTTGTTGACCAATGGAAAGCATGGGAGTTATTGGGCATAAAAGTGAACAATATTTTCTGTTAGATGAAAAGAGGGCTCCGGTAACCAATTGACATCCGAACTTTGTACTTCACTTCCGCTTCTTTCCTAGGTATATTCCTACCCTACCTATCGAAATGAAAAATTAGTCCCTTTTACCGAACACGAAATCATTCTAAAAAGTGTATTTACAGGTACCAAGCGCCTATCCGTTCTCAAAAGGTTGGAATTAAAAACACATTTTGAAAGCCTAGGAAACCGCTTTTGTTACTTCACTTCTGCGCTTCCGTTCCCCACCCCTTATTAGTATAGTTACGAAAAGTATAGTTCCCAATCTGCTATTCGGTATATTGATAGTTCAAGGGAAGAGAGGATAAGATGCGGTATCGGGACTAGTGATGTACAAATTACGAAAGCACTATTTTCATCCCACTAGAAATATGACAATACAATAAGGACAACGGGGAAGGGAAAAGAAAGGAAAGCACTGACCTATATCCACTGCTTTAGGGGTACAGTTCTAAAAAGCCTATTTTAATCCCTTTGCTAAAGGTTTCACTCTATGATATGATGAGTCTCCACAGAAAGAGAATTCGAGAAAGGTGAAAATAGGACTTCTATTTTGATTGTTCAGCTATTCCACGTTGAAAGAGGCGGTACCATAGAGGGACTAATCGCTTGCCCGGGTTGAAGGGAGTCGAACCAATCTATCGTTCAAGGTAACAGGGTATTAAGAAAATCAACATGGAGTTCCGTACCTTATACTGTTAAAAGCGACTATAAATTACATATAATAAGAACACGTCTTTACTTCACGTCTTTTCGGTTAGATTATGGACGACGATAAGCCATTGCCCAGTAGTGCTCTCCTCTTGATTGCTCTGACCCGGTAACCGATAGGTCACAATCTGAATTTCTGACTAAAAAGTTGAAAGTAATAAGTTCAATGGTTAAGAGAATGCGTTTAACCGATTGAAATCGTGATAAGCGTCACTAACGGTATAGCAAATAGGGAGTTTAACTCTAACTAACTGGTAGGACAGATAACATTTATGGTTTGAGTTCGCTTATAGAAGTGGAAATCCGACCTATATTTATTTCCAACTAAAGGTAAAGGTGCTTTTCACTTCACCGGAATTCGACGTCAATTGGTTACCGATTGGTAGTTCCTTATCTTGCATTGACCGACTCCTCATGGGGTTGAAAACAGCGCTCTGAAACCGATGGAAAAGAAAAGTACAATCCATTCCGGTGGAAACCTAAAGTGGGGTTTATTCGTCTCTAATGAAAGGAACCGATAGTAGGAAAGATACCCTACATTTGAGAGAGTTGAAATCTCACTCATAGATTTGGAAGAGTTTAATAGGACTGTGTTAGCTTCATCGAAGAAGTACTTCCGGAGCGAATAAGGCACAGTGCCATGCCTTACGAAGAGAAGGCGCCCTCTATTGCTTTAAACTAACCAGTACGAACCTGCAACTAAAGCGGCCTTAGCAACCATTAGCGACATAAAATAGAAAGAAATAGGAAAGCGGCCATAAGCCCTCTGATCGAGTAGTAAAGACAAAGGGAAGGTTGAACAAGACTGTGCATTCTAGACCTGATTGAGAAAGGGCGTTAATAGTTGTGTGTGTCATACGGGGAACCAAGTTTGCACTCCCATGTTTCCCAACACAACAAAAGGGGATTTACTTTCAGTAACTTCTTTCACTCGTTCTGTCGTCTCATTTCAGCTTTCAACCGCATTTCCACCATGATTTTTCCCTAAATGAGAAGCTTTGGCTAGCCGTTCACTCACTCTTGATGGTTTGCCATTTAGTTCGTTCTTTGTAGCAGAGCGAAAAATGTGCCGATGGAAGGTAGCTGCATGCAGCATAAAAGAAAAGAGATTGACATCCGACATCTCCTTGTCCTTTCCATCCGGAGGTTTGATCCAGCTAACGAGCAATTGCTTCGTCTTTACCCACTTAGTGTACTTAGGATTTGAGGACTTCTTTTCATAGTCTATGAATTGGTTGGGCTGAAGCGAGAGAGAGCTTCTCGGTAGAGGTAGTCAAGCTAAGAGCTATAAAGTAGAAATTCGGTTAAAAGCCAGTAGCACGATAGTTGTTCCTCAGTCTCAGTCCATTCAATCAAGCCAGAAGACAAACCGGTGTAACTCCTAAAGCCCTTGTTGCTTTAGTAAAAGAAGTGCCCTGCAACGGCCAGAGAAAATTCATCTTCCATACCATCATGGCACACCAGAAGAAGAAGGGATGCTAAGCCAGATATAAAGCCTTGGAACACCAAGAAAGTAGAAAGTGTGGCTACTAGAACACGATAAGGCGATGGTACAACCGTGGAATAAAAGTTGTGCCTCGACAAGAAGCCTCGCATCTAGCATGTGGATTCCAATTCCAAAGTTGTGACAAAACTGTGGGTTCATGACCTGCTGCCTATAGTTTAGAAGTCTCGGGCTAAAACAGAATGAATCCAATCTGGGATAAAACTCCTTACACGGGGAAGTCCAAGCTGGGATTGGGGAATCAGAAAGAAGTCATAGTCCTGGTGGGAAACTCTTCAAGTGGATCAAGCTCTTCTTTTCTTCATTTATTACGAGATCCGGAAGTAGAAAGAAGTTGTATCGTAAAGGTGGGTTAGTCGCCTAGTGACACCCTAAATCAAATTACTTCACTCTCTTTGAAAGCTGGGCCCTCCTTAGGGAAAAAATAGAGTATAAAATAAAAGGGGATAGCTTAGCAGGTAGGTACCACTACTAACTACCAACACGAAGGAAAGCAACTCGACAAAAAAACCCTTATTGTAAGAGGATGGTGGAAGGTGTGGGATATAAATCACTGTCTTAGTCTGCTTCTTGTTTGGATGTATCACCTACTTCATTGGAAGAGTTCTATCCCTCAACGGGAGCAATAAAGGATTGGTTAGGCCCCTTCTATTCCGTATTTTGTTCGTAGTGCACTGGACACGCTTAGCCTATCCTTATCTCTTCGACATGGTTATCTCAAGAACCCCCGTAGTGTTTATTACAAACCAACTTCTTCTTGCTCTTAGCTGCTTTTTCCGCGTCACCTGATATGGCAAGCGGACCTGAAAGACCGAAAAAGAACTGTTTAAAAGTCTCTTGCAAGACTTTTTCAAAAGAAAGACCGGGCCATGGACTGGACGATAGAGGGTAATCATGATATATTGAGAGATTTTGGAATCTTAATCCAAATTAGATTAGTATAGGAATGTGGAATAAGAGGCGGTCCCCGGTAGGACAAGGAGACAAAGATAAGGATGATGGACACAGCCAACCCTGTAGGTGGAGGTACACGAAGACCACACACATATCTATTTTGAATCTATATCCCACGCTCATCAGCTCTTCAGAAAGAGAAGGACTCGAGTCAAGAGGATCTTTATGAGTGCATGAGTTGAGTTTAGGAAAGGTTTTTACCATGGGTAAGTACATAGGAAGGAAAGAGAGAATGAATTTCTTTGAATTTATATCATAGACCAGCCCAGAAACTCTCTTATGGAAAGTCTCCAATCAAATAAATAATAGGCCTTTAATGGAAAAGGCAATAGGTCAATCCTATCTGGTACGTTTGCTTCCTCGCCTTATTATACTATACATATTGGAGTTGCCACCAGAGGTTGGTTGGCGCATTAGGTAAAGTCTTTCGCTAGCTGGCGGATAGAAAGCAAGAAAGTTCAAAGCCAGCAGTAAGTAAGGTCCATGGATTCGTCTGAGTGGCTTTGTCTTTTGTGAGCGTAGGAAGTAAAGGAGCTTGTATGCGCAGGTGTGGGGGTGAAAGCTCAATCCAAGACATGAAAGCGGAATCACAACTGTTAAAGTAAGTAGGTCAATGCCAATGAAAAAAAGACATGGTTAACTTAATCTAGTCCTAAGGAAATCAAATGACATAGAATAAGATGTCATCTCATTCTTTAAATGGCGCAATAAGGGAGAAAGAAAAAGTAAGGTGCGAAGTGCACTCCTTAAACCGCTTTATTGTTGAAGATGGATGTTGAGGAAATTGAAGGGCTATCCTAGTACGTTCTATAAAAAGGAAGAGTGTAGGACATTTTCATGCAAAGAATTAAGCCTTGTACTGGGGGAATTCCTTATTTATTTACCAAAGTGGGTCGCTTTTTAATTCATTTTTTTTGTATGTACATTGGGGGGTGAGACTGAGCACACATAAGTAAAGTCACATTCACACGTCTTGTTAAACTGGGCTACTTGTGTGGGAGTATATATAAGAGTGAATGTAGGTGATTTTCTTAGGAACATGTGATATGACAGGTAGGGAAGAAGACCTAGCCCAGCTTTCTTTCCGAGCCATCAATAACTGCCGGCTTTCAACGGGTCCGGCTATCCTTTCACTGATCGGTCAGTTATGGAAGACTCTGCTTGGTAGAAGACCAAATATCATTAAGAATATCTTAACATTTTTCATTTTTTTGTGTTTTTTTTTTCATAATGGAAGGTAATATATGAATAAGAATAGATAGCATTCTGCTAGAGAGAGAGGGCACAGAAGAGAGAGGGCGCTAGCCCGGGTACATAAATATTAGGTCCACCAGTGCACACAATTATTTTGTTATTATCTCCTGCCCATTTAACTACTACTCGAGACATTTATGCTGATGGCCCTTGAATTATAGCAGGAGCAACCTCAATTGCCGTACCCAGGCGCCGGTCTCTAAAAGCTTCTGAAATGTTCAATTTGTATGGCCTCATTGATGAGAATATTTTGTGTGCCTTTTCTGATGATGCATGCATTGGGGCAAGTATATGTCAGTTCCATAGATCAAGGCTTCCAAGGACTCTTGAGTTGGTGATTTGTCACCAGGCAGCACATTACACATTAGCAGATTGATGCTATAAATTCCTCCGAAAAATCATAAAATACTGTGCGGCCATACGAACTCTAAATTCTCATTGTCGAGGGAAGTGAATCAACAAATGCATGCAAGGAGGGATGTAATTCAGGAGGTGTAGTTCATCTAAACATTTATTTATAACAAGAACAATAGATGCAGACATTCTGGAATGAGAAATTGGAAAAAAACCCAGGTCTCTTGTTTACAGTTTTTTTCTTAATAACCATAGGTGATGACAGTTTTGACAAATTTCAAGGAAGCATGGCTTGCTTGTTAGGCTTTATGTATTTTCTTTTGTAAGACCCACATAGGCACGGTGACCCTACCCTATAAAGTGAAACAAAAAGCAGTAATTAGACTCTTCGCCTGGTTTTATGCTCATTAAAATAAACTTCAAAGGAGAATTCTTTTTATTGGCCATTGTTTTCTAATGGTCAATTTTAGCTTTCTAAATTCTTTTTGCAGAAATCCTGAGACATATTGGAACAATGATCCAAATAATCTTTTAATGTTTTGAATTTGAAAAGGCCGCCAACCAGATTGTGTCAACATCATATCATTAGGGACACTTTGTATAATCCGATGTCTTTTCTTCAAATGGCCGAACTCTCACAAATAATGCAATACTTAGGGGTGACAGTAGTGGAAGTAGCTAGTATGAAATTTCTTGGGCACTTACCCGCATGATTTGGCCCATCTTTCTTTCCTCCATGAGAAAACACTTCTTAGTGAGACAATGTAGTCAAGTCAATAGCAGCCACAGCAAAATATTGATATATAATGAGAGTTCGCCTTCTTGTGCCAACATCTCCATACTAAATAGATTTTGAAATTCTGCCGCAAGTGGTTGAAGTGCTATTTGGGTGCACCCAAACAACTCTTCTCGGGCAATGTATAGCTTAAGTTGAGCTCGTACCAAACAAAAAATGAATAAGTTTCTAATTTCCGAGTATAGCTTAAGTTGAGCTAGTACCAAAGCAATGTATAGCTTAAGTTGAGCTCGTACCAAAGCAATGTAAGTCTCGGGCATGGTAGTTAGGTTTTTCAACAAAGAGTCATGATAGTACTCAACTGCAGAAAACTCATCAAAATTGTCCCTATCATTAAATTTGTGCCGCATGGCAAGATTTCTCTAGCACTCTATAAATGGAGGATCGATAAGTGTCTTCACTTCATCCAATTCAAATCAAAGAAATTGAGTACTAGCGCGTATGGCTATGGATACTGCAAACAGGCTTTCTGTAATTGCTGCTGAAATGGGGCAACTGCAAAATCAAATTCAAGAGCATCATAGATGGCAATGTATAGCTTAAGTTGAGCTCGTACCAAAGAAATGTATGTCTCGGGAAAGGTAGTTAGGTTTTTAATCAAAGAGTCATGATAGTACTCAACTGCAGAAAACTCATCAAAATTGTGCCTATCATCAAATTCGTGTCGCATGGCGAGATTACTCTAGCACTCTATAAATGGAGGCTCGATAAGTGTCTTCACTTCATCAAATTCAAATTAAAGAAATTGAGTACTAGCACGTATGGCTATGGATACTGCAAACAGGATTTCTGCATTTACTGCTGAAATGGGGCAACTGTAAAATCAAATTCAAGAGCATCGTAGAGTGCTAAACTTCCTTTTGAGAAGTGTTAGAACAATGGATCCTGCAAGGAAACAAGCACGCATTCGCACTACCAGAGAAAGCATAGAGGTTTTGGAGGAGAGGCAGCAAGCGCTGCGGGCGGAGTAGGAAGCGCTCATTGTTCATGGAGCACTCGGTCGCCTGGAAGACTAGAAAAATTAAACAAAAAGTAGTTAAGTCACCTTCAGGCTTTCTTATTCCAGGAAAATATGTAGTGGCAAAAAGAAAAATAGTAGTTCTAAGATGTTGGCTTGATTAATTATTGTGGGTCACGAGCATGTAACTTGTTTTGAATTTCTCTTTATTTTATAGTTGCCCTTTCCTTAAGGTTATTTTTGAATTGTGTCTACTGCAGTACTCTAACTCTTATAGTGTACTACATTACATGAAAGGTAGTTCATGATTTCCCCTTCGCTCTCTTTAGCATTTTGGTATAATACCACGCAGGCAGCTGGTACCTTCCCAGCTTCTTCATCAGGTAACCTGCCAATTCAACACATTGTCAGCGGCATTTTGCCTGTCAAAATTCATTAATGAATTAGTATCTCCTTTACTTGAACACGGGTTTTGACTTCCCCTACGGAGGACCGGTGTAGCTCGCTTTGCTTCCCGCCTTCGTCTTTTGCCAGGGCTTATACTGCATCAATGTCCTTACTGCATTTCACGCTTATCAGGACCTCAATCCAAGCCCTCAGTCTCAAAAACTTCAACATGGATAGATAGATGCCATACGGCCGTTAGCTATTAAGTATTTCGTATATAGCAGGACTGTGACCCTCCTCTAAACCCAATCCCTTACTTGACCCTCAAAACTCACTATCGAGTTGTAACCAAAGTAGATCAAGAGAAGGGATGATGCCCAGACGACAGATTTGACCCAATGTGAAACTTACCAATGGCTCAGAATGAGATGAGTCAGGGATCCAGAATGACTTCATTGACTGATCACCGAACAAGTAAGACACTTTACGCAGCATTTCATGTCGGAAAACTCTATAAGTGTGTCATCAAGTTAGGTTAGGCCAACCTCGGAACTAGATGTGGTCACTTTTCTGATCTAACACCTTAGGCGATGGTCAGGGATCACCCTCTCAATAGGACAGAAAAGAAAGAAGGAATCTTCCTAGGAAGAACCGTCATGGTTTCTGGAAGCATCCTTGACTTTGTTGTTCACAGTAGCAGCTTGCCAGGTAGGAGAATAAGGGTCGTCGGATCGAGGGCATGAAGGCTATAACATAGAGTTGGAGGCCTTATTTCTGGGACATCCAGAAAATCCCATTCAAGAATCCTCTACTTATACCCCTGCTCCCTCCTATCCATGATGGATAAATTGAACAACTTTACAGATAAAAATGGAATTCCAAACCGCTATAGAAGCGAATGACTTGATCGCAAACTATAGACTTTGTTTGTTTGGCTGACCAATTCGAATCAATTGGGCTTCGTTCCAGGTAGTATTTAGTCATAAGCCTGTCACTTTTGGTCTTCACTTGTCTGCTTTCGTTCCACTCCTTTCCAACTCATTTATCTGGTTCACAAATTTCAACACCGCACCCCTTCTCCAGGATGACAGATGGGTCTAGAGAACCGAACTGTCTCACTCAATCCGGTTAGAAAAACTTCTCTTGAGAAATTCACGTATCACTTGAGTAGTAGTACGAAACCTTAAGAAAAGGTGATCTACTAGTTGAAAAAAAGAGGATCCGTTGAAGAGTTTATGTTGTCTAGATAGGGAATAGTCCAATCTTTTCCAGCACCGGTGCAATATGAAAGAGTCCTTTAGAATTCCTTAGAATACGAATGAGATCAAAAATGCTCTGCCGAGGCTCGACTAGAAGAAGGGTACTTGAACAGAGGGCCATGTCAGACCAGTGAAGATCGGAATTGAGCTTCTTAAGATTCCAATTCAAGTAAGGAAGATTGTCATTAGTCTAGGTATTCTAAATATAAAATACCATTAGCGCCCAAGCTAATTATCTCAACTGTCAGAATGAAACCGATTAATATGGAACTGCTAAAGATGGAAAAAACGCAAGGAACAAAGTTGTGAGAAAGTCCCGTGACATCCAAGTTTGATTTTCAAAATGAAAGACTGAGGAGCTGCTGAAGATGGAGTTGCAGAGGGTAGTTCCAGTAAGAGAGACAAAGTTTGATTGATAAAGGGATTCTGTGAATAAAGCAATTGAAATCTGATCTGAAGTAATGTGTTGTCGCGAATCGGCTGAAAGAGTTTCAATAGGCCAGGAAACCATTTCCGCTAAAGAGTTCTCTATTGCAATATTTTTTGGCGGGTCGCTTTCTTTTGAAAAGAGAGGTTTCGCCCTTTTTGGATCTTCTCCTCCATGCTTCAATTGCCGAGTATGATTTAGTAAAATTTCAAAGTTTTAAGCTGGAGCCTCACGTCACAGAACGAATGTTTTGTTTTCAAATCAGCTTCGAAGAATGGCCGGGAATCATCTTCCTAAAAAAAGAGTCTTCGTTTGAAAAAATCAACTTTTTAATTCCTTAGATAATCAAATCAAGTTTCAAGCCAGTCAGGTCAATCATTTCAAAGGAAGAAAATAAAGACCGAAATCAAGATGAATGTCGACCCGGTAAATCACCAAACTTTGTATAGCTGAAAGTTGCCAAATCAGTTTAAAGAATTGAAAGGAATGCTGGAAAATAATCTTCAAAGCTTGAACTTCCACTTTTAATAGTCAGAAGAAGCGCGGATGGCACCAGTCCTGATTGATTATTTAGAAGTGAAGGGCTTTTTCCTACTAATGAGTACATATATGCGGCCTTAGTATTAGAAAAAGAATTAGCGGGGGTACGTGCAAAGTCTTCAATGAATACTGGGGAATTGGGCAAGTATTAATTCATTTCCTCTTAGTTTAAGCTATTCCTTAGTGATTGTTCATCTTCCACTGCCCGAGGCCTCCAGAAAGAAGGCGTTATTTTGCATTGCACTTCTTCATGTCTTGGTTCACCGTCTTTCTAAATAAGTCAGATAGTTGATCGAGAAAGCACCGCCCTAAGGTGATCATTGAGCCGGTCCCCGGTGGCTAAAATCATCTCAAAGCTGAAGTGAAGAAAAAAGCCAAGTTATTGCAAAACTGTAGAATTTCATTATATAAGGTAGGGCTTTAGTTTTTAAGTAGAAGCTCAGCCTAGAGTTGATCGACAGGTTAACCCCCAAATGAATTGATCGACTGGGGGAATCAGAAACTATTGTATCTTTTATAAAATGGCACACTCCCTTGATTTCCACAATAATGTTTGCTTATGAAACCTTTTTTCACGTGGTTCTAGTCTTTTTTTGATTGCTTTACAAAGGGGGGCAAAAAGAAAAGCCCTATACACCAAAAGTCAAAAGGGGAAATCCCTTGATCAGGTCTTGAATGAGAACAAAGGTAAGGAGACCCCCCCCCCAATAAAAAAAGAGCTAAAAAGAAGAAGGAATTTTGTATATAAAGATATGGGTTTCCGGGTTTAGATTGAAATGGAATCCCTGAAAACCAGGGTTGGAGTATTAGACTTGTTCTGCTATAGAGGCAATGTAACCGTAAGTGGAATAACAATCATTCGGCCGATTGATCTTATCCTTCCTTTACTGACACAGAAGAGAGAGAACTCCCCAAGCCAAGGTGCCAAAGAGAAGATGCGCAAGCTAGTCTATCAGAAGGAGAAAGCGAGGGAGTGAGAATTTAGGTTTCATTAGGGTAAAAGTTGCTTGTTAGTTGCTAATTTGACTTTCTAATAGACTTGTTAGTTCCGCAGCTCGGGGAGAACGTTCCATAATTCAGATAGATAGAAGGGAGAATGCCGCTGATGAAACCAAGTCCTAACTACCTACAATATGGCCATACGTATCCAGAAATGTAAACAAAGTAGCTACTGTCAGTGCTATTACTAATGAGATCCAAATAGACTTTGTTTAACCCGAGAAATTATTCTTTGAGATCTTCGTCCATAATAAAGGAATGCTCAACCATATCCTTGAAACAGAGTCCTTCCGGTAATTGTGGAGTTCCATTCGTACCTCTATACTCTTTCCAAAGCATCTCTAGTCTCGATTCGGTCTTTTGTTTTAGCTTTTTGAGAGCCAAGTCATGTATACTCTCCGCAATAGTACTTCGTTCGAAAAGTCAACCTGCTTTAAACAAAAAATATCTCCCGAAAGAAGGAGTCCTACTGCCAGTGTAGTCACTTCAGAAAGAAAACGATCCATGTGAAATTAAAGCAATTCCGCTTCTTGCCCGAAAAATGCGAGCTTGTGTGAAAAAAGGACTGGGTTAGTTGGTTGTTGACCAATGGAAAGCATGGGAGTTGTTGGGCATAAAAGTGAACAATATTTTTTGTTAGATGAAAAGAGGGCTCCGGTAACTAATTGACATCCGAACTTTGTACTTCACTTCCGCTTCCTTCCTAGGTATATTCCTACCCTACCTATCGAAATGAAAAATCAGTCCCTTTTACCGAACACGAAATCATTCTAAAAAGTGTATTTACATGTACCAAGCACCTATCCATTCTAAAAAGGTTGGAATTAAAAACACATTTTGAAAGCCTAGGAAACCACTTTTGTTACTTCACTTCTGCGCTTCCGCACCCCTTATTAGTATAGTTACGCAAAGTATAGTTCCCAATCGGCTATTCGGTATATTGATAGTTCAAGGGAAAAGAGGATAAGATGCGGTATCGGGACTAGTGATGTACAAATTACGAAAGCGCTATTTTCATCCCACTAGAAATATGACAATACAATAAGGACAACGGGGAAGGGAAAAGAAAGGAAAGCACTGACCTATATTCACTGCTTTAGGGGTACAGTTCTAAAAAGCCTATTTAAATCCCTTTGCTAAAGGTTTCACTCTACGATATGATGAGTCACCACGGAAAGAGAATTCGAGAAAGGTGAAAATAGGACTTCTATTTTGATTGTTCAGCTATTCCACGTTGAAAGAGGCGGTACCATAGAGGGACTAATCACTTGCCCGGGTTGAAGGGAGTCGAACCAATCTATCGTTCAAGGTAATAGGGTATTAAGAAAATCAGCATGGAGTTCCGTACCTTATACTGTTAAAAGCGACTATAAATTACATATAATAAGAACACGTCTTTACTTCACGTCTTTTCGGTTAGATTATGGACGACGATAAGCCATTGCCCAGTAGTGCTCTCCTCTTGATTGCTCTGACCCGGTAATCGATAGGTCACAATCTGAATTTCTGACTGAAAAGTGGAAAGTAATAAGTTCAATGGTTAAGAGAATGCATTTAACCGATTGAAAGTGTGATAAGCGTCACTAACGGTATAGCGAATAGGGAGTTTAACTCTAACTAACTGGTAGGACAGAAAACATTTATGGTTTGAGTTCGCTTATAGAAGTGGAAATCCGACCTATATTTATTTCCAACTAAAGGTAAAGGTGCTTTTCACTTCACCGAAATTCGACATCAATTTGTTACCTGTTGGTAGTTCCTTATCTTGCATTGACCGACTCCTCATGGTGTTGAAAACAGCGCTCTGAAATCGATGGGAAAGAAAAGTACAATCCATTCCGGTGGAAACCTTAAGTGGGGTTTATTCGTCTCTAATGAAAGGAACCGATAGTAGGAAAGATACCCTACATTTGAGAGAGTTGAAATCTCACTCATAGATTTGGAAGAGTTGAATAGGATTGTGTTAGCTGCATCGAAGAAGTACTTCCGGAGCGAATAAGGCATAGTGCCATGCCTTACGAAGCAAAGGCGCCCTCTATTGCTTTAAACTAACCAGTACGAACCTACAACTAAAGCGGCCTTAGCGACCATTAGCGACATAAAATAGAAAGAAATAGGAAAGCGGCCATAAGCCCTCTGATCGAGTAGTAAAGACAAAGGGAAGGTTGAACAAGACTGTGCATTCTAGACCTGATTGAGAAAGGGCGATAATAGTTGTGTGTGTCATATGGGGAACCGAGTTTGCACTCCCATGTTTCCCAACACAACAAAAGGGGCTTTACTTTCAGTAACTTCTTTCACTCGTTCTGTCGTCTCATTTCAGCTTTCAACCGCATTTCCACCATGATTTTTCCCTAAATGAGAAGCTTTGGCTAGCCGTTCACTCACTCTTGATGGTTTGCCATTTAGTTCGTTCTTTGTAGCAGAGCGAAAAATGTGCCGATGGAAGGTAGCTGCATGCAGCATAAAAGAAAAGCGATTGACATCCGACATCTCCTTGTCCTTTCCATCCGGAGGTTTGATCCAGCTAACGAGTAACTGCTTCGTCTTTACCCACTTAGTGTACTTAGGATTTGAGGACTTCTTTTCATAGTCTATGAATTGGTTGGGCTGATGCGAGAGAGAGCTTCTCGGTAGAGGTAGTCAAGCTAAGAGCTAGAAAGTAGTAATTCGGTTAAAAGACAGTAGCACGATAGTTGTTCCTCAGTCTCAGTCCATTCAATCAAGCCAGAAGACAAACCGGTGTAACTCCTAAAGCCCTTGTTGCTTTAGTAAAA
Organism: Jaltomata sinuosa; assembly: GCA_003996215.1. NCBI lineage: Eukaryota > Viridiplantae > Streptophyta > Magnoliopsida > Solanales > Solanaceae > Jaltomata > Jaltomata sinuosa. Next base: position 994,133 of record QJPP01000050.1, read on the forward strand.
GAAGTGCCCTGCAACGGCCAGAGAAAATTCATCTTCCATACCATCATGGCACACCAGAAGAAGAAGGGATGCTAAGCCAGATATAAAGCCTTGGAACACCAAGAAAGTAGAAAGTGTGGCTACTAGAACACGATAAGGCGATGATACAACCGTGGAATAAAAGTTGTGCCTCGACAAGAAGCCTCGCATCTAGCATGTGGATTCCAATTCCATAGTTGTGACAAAACTGTGGGTTCATGACCTGCTGCCTATAGTTTAGAAGTCTCGGGCTAAAACAGAATGAATCCAATCTGGGATAAAACTCCTTACACGGGGAAGTCCAAGCTGGGATTGGGGAATCAGAAAGAAGTCACAGTCCTGGTGGGAAACTCTTCAAGTGGATCAAGCTCTTCTTTTCTTCCTTTATTACGAGATTCGGAAGTAGAAAGAAGTTGTATAGTAAAGGTGGGTTAGTCGCCTAGTGACATCCTAAATCAAATTACTTCACTCCCTTTGAAAGCTGGGCCCTTCTTAGGGAAAAAATAGAGTATAAAATAAAAGGGGATAGCTTAGCAGGTAGGTACCACTACCAACTACCAACACGAAGGAAAGCAACTCGACCAAAAAACCCTTATTGTAAGAGGATGGTGGAAGCTGTGGGATACGAATCACTGTCTTAGTCTGCTTCTTGTTTGGATGTATCACCTACTTCATTGGAAGAGTTCTATCCCTCAACGGGAGCAAGAAAGGATTGGTTAGGCCCCTTCTATTATGTATTTTGTTCGTAGTGCACTGGACACGATTAGCCTATCCTTATCTCTTCGACATGGTTATCTCAAGAACCCCCGTAGTGTTGATTACAAACCCACTTCTTCTTGCTCTTAGCTGCTTTTTCCGCGTCACCTGATATGGCAAGCGGACCTGAAAGACCGAAAAAGAACTGTTTAAAAGTCTCTTGCAAGACTTTTTCAAAAGAAAGACCGGGCCATGGACTGGACGATAGAGGGTAATCATGATATATTGAGAGATTTTGGAATCTTAATCCAAATTAGATTAGTATAGGAATGTGGAATAAGAGGCGGTCCCCGGTAGGACAGGGAGACAAAGATAAGGATGGTGGACACAGCCAACCCTGTAGGTGGAGGTACACGAAGACCACACACATATCTATTTTGAATCTATATCCTACGCTCATCAGCTCTTCAGGAAGAGAAGGACTCGAGTCAAGAGGATCTTTATGAGTGCATGAGTTGAGTTTAGGAAAGGTTTTTACCATGGGTAAGTACATAGGAAGGAAAGAGAAAATGAATTTCTTTGAATTTATATCATAGACCAGCCCAGAAACTCTCTTATGGAAAGTCTCCAATCAAATAAATAATAGGCCTTTAATGGTAAAGGCAATAGGTAAATCCTATCTGGTACGTTGTGCTGGGGGAATTCCTTATTTATTTACCAAAGTGGGTCGCTTTTTAATTCATTTTTTTTGTATGTACATTGGGGGGTGAGACTGAGCACACATAAGTAATGTCACATTCACACGTAACTTGTGTGGGAGTATATATAAGAGTTAATGTAGGTGGTTTTCTTAGGAACATGTGATGTGACAGGTAGGGAAGAAGACCTAGCCCAGCTTTCTTTCCGAGCCATCAATAACTGCCGGCTTTCAACGGGTCCGGCTATCCTTTCATTGATCGGTCAGTTATGGAAGACTCTGCTGGGTAGAAGACCGAATATCATTAAGAATATCTTAACTTTTTTCATTTTTTGGTGTTTTTTTTTCATAATGGAAGGTAATATATGAATAAGAATAGATAGCATTCTGCTAGAGAGAGAGGGCACAGAAGAGAGAGGGCGCTAGCCCGGGTACGTAAATATTAGGTCCACCAGTGCACACAATTATTTTGTTATTATCTCCTGCCCATTTAACTACTTCTCGAGACATTTATGCTGATGGCCCTTGAATTATAGCAGGAGCAACCTCAATTGCCATACCCAGGCGCCGGTCTCTAGAAGCTTCTGAAATGTTTAATTTGTATGGCCTCATTGATGAGAATATTTTGTGTGCCTTTTCTGATGATGCATGCATTGGGGCAAGTATATGTCAGTTCTATAGATCAAGGCTTCCAAGGACTCCTGAGTTGGTGATTTGTCACCAGGCAGCACATTACACATTAGCAGATTGATGCTATAAATTCCTCCAAAAAATCATAAAATACTGTGCGGCCATACAATATACTCTAAATTCTCATTGTCGAGGGAAGTGAATCAACAAATGCATGCAAGGAGGGATGTAATTCAGGAGGTGTAGTTCATCTAAACATTCATCTATAACAAGAACAATAGATGCAGACATTCTGGAATGAGAAACTGGAAAAAAAACCCAGGTCTCTTGTTTACAGTTTTTTTCTTAATCAACCATAGGTGATGACAGTTTTGACAAATTTCAAGGAAGCATGGCTCGCTTATTAGGCTTTATGTATTTTCTTTTCTAAGACCCACATAGGCACGGTGACCCTACCCTATAAAGTGAAACAAAAAGCAGTAATTAGACTCTTCGCCTGGTTTTATGCTCATTAAAATAAACTTCAAAGGAGAATTCTTTTTATTGGCCATTGTTTTCTAATGGTCAATTTTAGCTTTCTAAATTCTTTCTTGCAGAAAGACTGAGACAGATTGGAACAATGATCCAAATAATCTTTTAATGTTTTGAATTTGAAAAGGCCGCCAACTAGATTGTGTCAACATCATATCATTAGGGACACTTTGTATAATCCGATGTCTTTTCTTCAAATGGCCGAACTCTCACAAATAATGCAATACTTAGGGGTGACAGTAGTGGAAGTAGCTAGTATGAAATTTCTTGGGCACTTACCCGCATGATTTGGCCCATCTTTCTTTCCTCCATGAGAAAACAGTGCTTAGTGAGACAATGTAGTCAAGTCAATAGCAGCCAGAGCAAAATATTGATATATAATGAGAGTTCGCCTTCTTGTGCCAACATCTCCATACTAAATAGATTTTGAAATTCTGCCGCAAGTGGTTGAAGTGCTATTTGGGTGCAACCAAACAGCTCTTCTCGGGCAATGTATAGCTTAAGTTGAGCTCGTACCAAACAAAAAAAGGAATAAGTTTCTAATTTCTGAGTATAGCTTAAGTTGAGCTCGTACCAAAGCAATGTATAGCTTAAGTTGAGCTCGTACCAAAGCAATGTAAGTCTCAGGCAAGGTAGTTAGGTTTTTCAACAAAGAGTCATGATAGTACTCAACTGCGGAAAACTCATCAAAATTGTGCCTATCATCAAATTTGTGCCGCATGGCGAGATTTCTCTAGCACTCTATAAATGGAGGATCGATAAGTGTCTTCACTTCATCAAATTCAAATCAAAGAAATTGAGTACTAGCACGTATGGCTATGGATACTGCAAACAAGCTTTCTGTAATTGCTTCTGAAATGGGGCAACTGCAAAATCAAATTCAAGAGCATCGTAGAGGGCAATGTATAGCTTAAGTTGAGCTCGTACCAAAGAAATGTAAGTCTCGGGAAAGGTAGTTAGGTTTTTAATCAAAGAGTCATGATAGTACTCAACTGCAGAAAACTCATCAAAATTGTGCCTATCATCAAATTCGTGCTGCATGGCGAGATTACTCTAGCACTCTATAAATGGAGGCTCCATAAGTGTCTTCACTTTATCAAATTCAAATTAAAGAAATTGAGTACTAGCACGTATGGCTATGGATACTGCAAACAGGATTTCTGCATTTACTGCTGAAATGGGGAAACTGTAAAATCAAATTCAAGAGCATCGTAGAGTGCTAAACTTCCTTTCGAGAAGTGTTAGAACAATGGATCCTGCAAGGAAAGAAGCACGCATTCGCACTACCAGAGAACACATAGAGGTTTTGGAGGAGAGGCAGCAAGCGCTGCGGGTGGAGCAGGAAGCGCTCATTGTTCATGGAGCTCTCGGTTGCCTGGAAGACTAGAAAAATTAAACAAAAAGTAGTTAAGTCACCTTCAGGCTTTCTTATTCCAGGAAAGTATGTAGTTGCAAAAAGAAAAATAGTAGTTCTAAGATGTTGGCTTGATTAGTTGTTGTGGGTCACGAGCATGTAACTTATTTTGAATTTCTATTTATTTTATAGTTGCCCTTCCTTAAGGTTATTTTTGAATTGTGTCTACTGCAGTACTCTAACACTCTTATAGTGTACTACATTACATGAAAGGTAGTTCATGATTTCCCCTTCGCTCTCTTTAGCATTTTGGTATAACACCACGCAGGCAGCTGGTACCTTCCCAGCTTCTTCATCAGGTAACCTGCCAATTCAACACATTGTCAGCGACATTTTGCCTGTCAAAATTTATTAATGAATTAGTATCTCCTTTACTTGAACACGGGTTTTTACTTCCCCTACCTTACCGCCTTCGTCTTTTGCCAAGGTTTATACTGCATCAATGTCCTTACTGCATTTCACGCTTATCAGGACCTCAATCCAAGCCCTCAGTCTCAAAAACTTCAGCATGGATAGATAGATGTCATACGGCCGTTAGCTATTAAGTATTTCGTCTATAGCAGGACTGTGACCCTCCTCTAAACCCAATCCCTTACTTGACCCTCAAAACTCACTATCGAGTTGTAACCAAAGTAGATCAAGAGAAGGGACGATGCCTAGATGACAAATTTGACCCAATGTGAAACTTAACAATGGCTCAGAATGAGATGAGTCAGGGAACCAGAATGACTTCATTGACTGATCACCGAGCAAGAAAGACACTTTACGTAGCATTTCATGTCGGAAAACTCTATAAGTGTGTCATCAAGTTAGGTTAGGCCAACCTCGAAACTAGATGTGGTCACTTTTCTTATCTAACACCTTAGGCGATGGTCAGGGTTCACCCTCTCAATAGGACAGAAAATAAAGAAGGAATCTTTCTAGGAAGAACCGTCATGGTTTCTGGAAGCATCCTTGACTTTGTTGTTCACAGTAGCAGCTTGCCAGGTAGGAGAATGAGGGTCGTCGGATCGAGGGCATGAAGGCTATAACATAGAGTTGGAGGCCTTATTTCTGGGACATCCAGAAAATCCCATTCAAGAAGCCTCTACTTATACCCCTGCTCCCTCCTATCCATGATGGATAAATTGAACAACTTTACAGATAAAAATGGAATTCCAAACCGCTATAGAAGTGAATGACTTGATCGCGAACTATAGACTTTGTTTGTTTGACTGACTGATTCGAATCAATTGGGCTTGGTTCCGGGTAGTGTTTAGTCATAAGCCTGTCACTTTTGGTCTTCACTTGTCTGCTTTTGTTCCACTCCTTTCCAACTCATTTATCTGGTTCAACAATTTCAACACCACACCCCTTCTCCAGGGCGGCAGATGGGTCTAGAAAACCGAACTATCTCACTCAATCTGGTTAGAAAAACTTCTCTTGAGAAATTCACGTATCACTTGAGTAGTAGTACGAAACCTTAAGAAAAGGTGATCTACTAGTTGAAAAAAAGAGGATCCGTTGAAGAGTTTATGTTGTCTCGATAGGGAATAGTCCAATCTTTTCCAGCACCGGTGCAATATGAAAGAGTCCTTTAGAATTTCTTAGAATACGAATGAGATCAAAAACGCTCTGCCGAGGCTCGAGTAGAAGAAGGGGTACTTGAACAGAGGGCCATGTCAGACCAGTGAAGATCGGAATTAAGCTGCTTAAGATTCCAATTCAAGTAAGGAAGATTGTCATTAGTCTAGGTATTCTAAATATAAAATACCATTAGCGCCCAAGCTAATCATCTCAATTGTCGGAATGAAACCGATTAATATGGAACTGCTAAAGATGGAAAAAACGCAAGGAACAAAGTTGTGAGAAAGTCCCGTGACATCCAAGTTTGATTTTTAAAATGAAAGATTGAGGAGCTGCTGAAGATGGAGCTGCAGAGGGTAGTTCCAGTAAGAGAGAGAAAGTTTGATTGATAAAGGCATTCTGTGAATAAAGGAATTGAAATATGATCTGAAGTAATGTGTTGTCGCGAATCGGCTGAAAGAGTTTCAATAGGCCAGGAAACCATTTCCGCTAAAGAGTTCTCTATTGCAATGTTTTTTGGCGGGTCGCTTTCTTTTGAAAAGAGAGGTTTTGCCCTTTTTGGCTCTTCTCCTCCATGCTTCAGTTGCCGAGTATGATTTAGTATAATTTCAAAGTTTTAAGCTGGAGCCTCACGTCACAGAACGAATGTTTTGTTTTCAAATCAGCTTCGAAGAATGGCCGGGAATCATCTTCCTAAAAAAAAGAGTCTTTGTTTGAAAAAATCAACTTTTTAATTCCTTAGATAATCAAATCAAGTTTCAAGCCGGTCAGGTCAATCATTTCAAAGGAAGAAAATAAAGACCGAAATCAAGATGAATGTCGACCCGGTAAATCACCAAACTTTGTATAGCTGAAAGTTGCCAAATCAGTTTAAAGAATTGAAAGGAATGCTAGAAAATGATCTTCAAAGCTTGAACTTCCACTTTTAATAGTCAGAAGAAGCGCGGATGGCACCAGTCCTGATTGATTATTTAGAAGTGAAGGGCTTTTTCCTACTAATGAGTACATATATGCGGCCTTAGTATTAGAAAAAGAATTAGCGGGGGTACGTGCGAAGTCTTCAATGAATACTGGGGAATTAGGCAAGTATTAATTCACTTCCTCTTAGTTCAAGCTATTCCTTAGTGATTGTTCATCTTCCACTGCCCGAGGCCTCCAGAAAGAAGGCGTTATTTTGCATTGCACTTCTTCATGTCTTGGTTCACCGTCGTTCTGAATAAGTCAGATAGTTGATCGAGAAAGCACCGCCCAAAGGTGATCATTGAGCCGGTCCCCGGTGGCTAAAATCATCTCAAAGCTGAAGTGAAGAAAAAAGCCAAGTTATTGCAAAACTGCAGAATTTCATTATATAAGGTAGGACTTTAGTTTTTAACTAGAAGCTCAGCCTAGAGTTGATCGACAGGTTAACCCCCAAATGAGTTGATCGGCCGGTTACCCTCGGTAATTGACCCCTAAGCTCGGGGGAATCAGAAACTATTGTAACTTTTATAAAATGGCACACTCCCTTGATTTCCACAATAATGTTTGCTTATGAAACCTTTTTTCACGTGGTTCTAGTCTTTTTTTGATTGCTTTACAAAGGGGAGCAAAAAGAAAAGCCCTATACACCAAAAGTCAAAAGGGGAAATCCCTTGATCAGGTCTTGAATGAGAACAAAGGTAAGGAGACCCCCCTAATTAAAAAAGAGCTAAAAAATTTAAGGAATTTTATATATAAAGATATGGGTTTCCGGGTTTAGATTGAAATGGAATCCCTGAAAACCAGGGTTGGAGTATTAGACTTATTCTGCTATAGAGGCAATGTAACCGTAAGTGGAATAACAATCATTCGGCCGATTGATCTTATCCTTCCTTCGCTGACACAAAAGAGAGAGAGCACTCCCCAAACCAAGGTGCCAAAGAGAAGATGCGCAAGCTAGTCTATCAGAAGGAGAAAGCGAGGGAGTGAGAATTTAGGTTTCATTAGGGTAGACTGAAGACCAAGCAATCTCAAAACTCAAAAGAAAACTTATTGCAACTACGAACGTGAACAGATGCTTTCTCATTAGACTATTTTAACCGATTGTTTATGTCGACCCTACGCTACGATTCTTCTTCTCTTAAGAAATTTCAAGTTATATGAATGCTCTGCTGCATGATGGAGTGATCTTTCCCACTTATGAAAGCCGGTATCTCACTTTCGAAAGAGAGTCTCGATGTGGCGGTGTACACCTAGACCCATAGCTGAGCTAGTCACTGGCTAGAGGGCGACCGACCTACTGGATCGGAGGCAGCCGAGAATGTTATGTAAAAAAGACCAAGGAGGATCATATTTGTTAGGAGAAGGAGGAGGAGTAAGAGCTAGCTTTAGGGGCAGAATCGAATGAGAGATAAACAATGAGACAAAGGAGAGCACTTAGACGAGTCAGCCAAAAATAAAGACCACCAAAAGTAACGACCACCAAGATAGGCATAGTAATTCGATCTTTTGATCACCCATTTTTTGAAAATTTTTTTTGGGGGCTTCCGACTTACACACGGATGATTGGATTTCTGGAATCACGAGTCTTATATACTGTGTTACGATCACCTCATATTGATAAAAAGTCTAGAGAACAATTTTTTATGAAAATCAATAAAGAATTTCTGGTCATAAAAATAGAAAGGCATGAATTGCGCAAGAAGTTCTTTCGGTTAAAATGCCGTGTGACTCGGAGGACATAAGACTTCTTGGTCAAGACAAAAAGATTGCGGACTGGATGCTCCTACCCCACCATGCCTGGCCCTTTATCTTACCTTAATATGAAAGAGGAGGTATAAAGCGTGGAACAGAATGCAAGAAGTGTATGATACAACAGATAACCTTAAGGAGTGGCGGCAACCCTCTTGATTGATCAACGCGAGTGAACTGTGCTTAGACGATTTGTAAAACTGCACCGATCTACGAGAAGAGCTGATAGATAAGTAGGCTTCCCCTTTCGAATCACGAAATATGATCTGGGACACGATGGGAGTTTGCGTCACAATAGGAAAGATATTACCGGAGTATAGCAAAAGATTACCTTTTCTTGCTGCCATGGGGTCGACCTGTGAACAAGGTAAACCCAATAGGAACCAAAAAATGGGGGGTACCTCATTGGGCAGAAGACGATCCAAAAAAACGAAGGCTCACCCAGCCTAAGGAAGGGGGTGAGATAGGCAAAAGGTAGCTTGCTTCTAAGCCAGCCCGACCGCGAGGAATCAAGAGATCTTTGCCAGTGCTGACTTGGATCTCGGGTGATGGAATATGGTGGCCAGAAGTGATGAGAAATCGCAGTCGAAGCTTGGCTGACGCCGATAGGGTAGCAGTAAGCTTGGCTACAGCGAAGCACTTACCAAGCACGAAGGAAAGGACCTTCGCCACTTGAGCCGTATGCGGGGGAACTCGCACGTGAGGTTCTTGGGTGGAGAGCTAGTAGGAGCCATCCCATCCCAATAGCATATATTTGAAGCTCAATATGAAATCCTATTTTCTTGAAAGACCCGTTCGGATAAGGGAAAACTCCAGAGATTGCTTTGAAATAAGATCCTTGCGTTGACCCTTTCCTGAACCAGAACCGGGGGAGAATGAGAGGAAAAGGAAAATGTCCCATCAATAAAGTTCGGGCTTTCCATTCTTCCTTCCCCCCCCCTCCTCACTCCCCTTTTTTAATAAATAAGCCCCGCAGGCCCCTCTGATAAGGAAGAAAACAAAATAATCTCAATTTTATGACAAATTCGGTCCGATGGCTGTTCTCTTCTAACCATAAGGATATAGGGACTCTTTATTTCATCTTCGGTGCCATTGCTAGAGTGATGGGAACATGCTTCTCAGTACTGATTCGAATGGAATTAGCACGACCCGGCAATCAAATTCTTGGTGGGAATCACAAACTTTATAATGTTTTAATAATGTCTCACACATTTTTAATGATCTTTTTTATGGTTATGCCAGCGATGATAGGTGGATCTGGTAATTGGTCTGTTCCGATTCTGATAGGTGCGCCTGACATGGCATTTCCACGATTAAATAATATTTCATTCTGGTTGTTGCCTCCAAGTCTCTTGCTCCTATTAAGCTCAGCCTTAGTAGAAGTGGGTAGCGGCACTTGGTGGACGGTCTATCTGCCCTTAAGTGGTATTACCAGCCATTCTGGAGGAGCAGTTGATTTAGCAATTTCTAGTCTTCATCTATCTGGTGTTTCATCCATTTTAGGTTCTATTAATTTTATAACAACTATCTTCAACATGCGTGGACCTGGAATGACTATGCATAGATCACCTCTATTTGTGTGGTACATTCTAGTGACAGAATTCCCACTTTTATTATCACTTCTGGTACTGGCAAGGGAAATTACCATGTTATTAACCGCTTGAAACTTTAATACAACCTTTTCTGATCCCGCTGGAGAGGGAGACCCCGTATTATTCCAGCATCTCTTTTGGTTCTTCGGTCATTCAGAGGTGTATATTCCCATTCTGCCTGGATCTGGTATCATAAGTCATATCGTTTTGACTTTTTCAGGAAAACCAATTTTCGGGTATCTAGGCATGGTTTATGCCATGATCAGTATAGGTTTTCTTGGATTTCTTATTTGGGCTCATCATATATTTACTGTGGGATTAGACGTTGATACCCGTGCCTACTTCACCGCAGCTACCATGATCATAGCTCTCCCCATTGGAATCAAAATCTTTAGTTAGATCGCTACTATGTGGGGGGGATTCGATACAATACAAAACACGCATGTTATTTGCTGTAGGGTTCATCTTTTTATTCACCATAGGAGGACTCACTGGAATAGTTCTGGATAATTCTTGGCTAGACATTTCTCTACATGATACTTATTAGGTGGTTGGACATTTCCATTATGTACTTTCTATGGGAGCCGTTTTTGATTTATTTGCAGGATTTCACTATTGGGTAGGTAAAATCTTTGGTCAGACATACCCTGAAACTTTAGGTCAAATCCATTTTTGGATCACTTTTTTCGGGGTTAATATGACCTTCTTTCCTATGCATTTCTTAGGGCTTTCGGGTATGCCACGTCACATTCCAGATTATCTAGATGCTTACGCTAGATGGAATGCCCTTAGCAGTTTTGGCTCTTATATATCGATAGTTGGGATTTGTCGTTTCTTCGTGGTCGTAACAATCACTTCAAGAAGTGGAAAGAATAAAAGATGTGTTCCAAGTCCTTGGGCTGTTGAACAGAATCCAACCACACCGGAACGGATGGTACAAAGTCCTCTAGCTTTTCATACTTTTGGAGAACTTCCAGCTATCAAGGAGACAAAAAGCTATGTGAAGTAAAAGAAGAAAAGGTCGCCGATTGCTACTAAGAACCTAACAAAACTTTGAAAAATGTGGGAAACCACTTGTGTAAGTCGGGGTTGAGAATTGGGGGTCCGCTCCCTACTCCATCGGCCTAAGCCTCACTATGAGAACTGACGCTTTCTAACTCTCTATGAGGATTGAAAGCCACTTGACTGTAAGGAGAGGTTTGGAACCCTACTTGAATTAAAGCTCGCCCCCCCTTTTTTCCCTCTAAAGCCCCTTGCTCCACTCATTTTAAACTTCTAATCATACCTGGATGAACTTGGAACGACATAGATCAAAGGGTTGTTCACTAGCCCTACTAGTCAAATATACAGGAAAAAGAGGGATGGATTTTGACCTTGCTTTTTTAGGTCTCATGCTAGCTTTTGACTTATATGGTGCTTAGGCTTAGCTCATCAAACAAGTGTGCCAAAAGTGGGGGATGGTATCATATTCTCTTATAAGAGAGGCACGCCTGCTTTTAGCTCGTAGTTTCACTCTTGCTTTTGCCTTACCTTCTATTATATTAGTAAAGGGTGAATGGGGGGTGTGTGCAATAGTTTTCTTACTTTCTCTCGATCGATTCAATGCCTATAATTTGAGAGATAAGAGGAAACCCCTCTCTCGAATTCGAAGATGTAACACAAATAATGACTCTCTTCACCGGGATATCAGCAGGTTAGGCAGCTCTAAGGTTTTTTATATTCGATGGAAGGCAAGCTGAAACTCTGCCCCAACCAAGTAAAACTAAGGGTCTGAAAGAGTTCATGATCTGATCTATGGGGCCCTCGTAGGACGGCTAAGAATGTCCATTAAAAGGAGTGATGGGGTCGTTTTTCAAGCACGAATAGAACAATCTAAAAGGGTTGTGCAACCTAGAGAGATGGCCATATCTTTTTGATGAATGTGGTATCGAGGTTCGATTTACTTGGAAAAGAGGTCAATATTAGGGGAGACCATTCTCTTGGTTGAATTGATGACTTTGCTTCGATCTCTTCGACTGAACCTAAAGGAGACTTCGATCATTCAACTTTAGCTTCTGAAGGAGGAATTATGTCACTTGGAATTTCGGAAAGTGAATCCTCTCTTTCAGATCCTGGCCTTGGTAGAACTTGTCTTTGATTGGAATTTCGATTGAAAAGATGTTAGGCCGGTTCCTTATCTAAGAAGCCGAGGCAATCTCGATTGAAGCCAATTCAACATTTTCCTACTCAATCTTATTTATAGAAATAACACTCGATCAAAGGGGAGCATAAGCAAGTTCAATGGTAGAAACCTCTGTATTTGATGGAAACCTCGAAAGGTGTCTGGGGCAGGAGAAAACTCATATTAAGCACTGCCCCAACATTAACTGGTACAAGGAGGAGGCACGATAGCGAAGATCAATCCATATCAATCTACAAAAAGCATTGTCTTGGGCATGCAACCCAAAAAGATAGAAAGACCGCTCGCTCAAAGAAAACTCTTTTAGAGCCTGGTACCAGCCAAGCCCCCTCTCCTTACAGTCGAGTGGCTGAACGCCCCCTCGACTCGTCAACAAGAGTTGGTTATGGAATAGAATTTTAGTCGGCTTTCACGTTCTTAAGGACTTTTGATGTGCCGCCATTCTACGGAACGTTTAGCCTCCTTTCACTAAGAATAATCGTGAGTTTTCCAGCAACCGTCGTTGTTTTTGATGGTTTTATGTTATATTTGTAGGAAATGGAGACAAACGTAGAAAAGGAAGAAAATACGATCAAAAGCGCGCCACTGCTTAAGAGTGACGGCCATCATGACGGGATGTGTGACGGCCCATCACACAGACCGTCAACCTGAGGCAGCTCACTGCCTAGCCACGACGGCCACAGTGATGGTCCATCAAGCTTGTGATGGTCCGTCACCCAGGCCGTCAAGTTGAGACAGAACGCGACACGGAATCCGAACGTTTTTGGGTTTACTTCCTGGACTCCTATAAATACCCTATGTTAGGTTTATTTTATTAATGCACTTACCAATACATTACCCAATAGTTTTAGGAGAGTTTTGAGAGAGAAATTGAGAGCAACAACACGTTTTCTCTTCTTGAAATCGTGTTCTTGAATTGTTCTTGGGATCTTGGTTCTTGTTCTTGGATTATTGAAGCTTGTTTTCATTATATTGTAAGAATCTTTTCTCTTTATTATGAATATGACTTTCTTCTCTTCTCCTAATAGCATGAGTAACTAAATTCCCACAACTAGGGTTGTGGGAGCCATGGCAAAAGTAGCATTATAGATTCCGGGTAGCGTCGGGTCCAATATATATGTTGTCACGTTGTTAATCATTCATTATTTAACGTTTTCTAGTGGTTGCAAATATTAGAACATGCCTAGGTTTAATTTGCTTGAGTAAAGAGATTAAAACCGGGAAATTTGGTTAACTACGAGGATTCGAGACTACCAACTATCGTCTTATGATTAATGCTATAACTAGATTAATCTACTTGATGTTTAGGATTGAAATACAAAAAGCACACCTTTTCAAGTTCGAGAGAATTGAAAAGTAAATTCATCTATTTGGTTGAGAAACGTTTAGATGATACCATTAAGTCAATCACATCGTGACATACATATAAAAAGAACCCGGTTAAGCTTAGAATCGACATTGTTACGATGCCATGGTGAACTCTTCCCTAGCTCTCTCTCATATTGATTATCATTCACACGTTATTGTTTGTCGTTGTTTACAATTTGATCACGCAAACTCCCTCCTTTTATTTACTAAAAATAATTGATTTCTAGTCATCTATTTCACTAACGACTTAATTCTCACCTTATTCCCTGTGGGATCGACCCCAACCTCTGTTGGGTTCTATATTTGACAAACGACCGCTTACGCTTCGTAATTTGAGGTGTAGTTTGGGCGTTATCAAATTTTGGCGCCGTTGCCGGGGAATACGATTGTTTATTAAGTCCGGTGTGTTTATTTGACTCTTAGTCATACTTTCCTGCTTTTACGTTTATTTGTTGTTTTTGTTTTTGCCAGGGTACTGAGTTGTGCATGCCAAGTACACGACGCTCGGGTGAACCAATATTACCCTACGACCCCGAGCTCGCAAGAACGCTAAGGCAAACCATGGCTGCACAACAAACAGAGGCAGCAAGGCTCGCTGCAGAACTGCAGGCCCAACAAAACTTGAATGCTAGTGGTCTGCAGGACGATGTCGCGCTGAATGAGGAGGATATCGACTTGGATGGAGTTAGCGCTACGGGCGCCATTGCTCTTCCTCCGCTAGCGCCCGGGGCCAAGTTTAACATTACTAGCACGATGAATCAGCTGTTGAATTTGAGAGGAGTGTTCCGTGGTGCCGCTGGTGATGATCCAAACCAACACCTGATGAATTTTGTGGGCATCTGCAAGTCGTTTGAGTTGCCTGGAGTGAGTCAGACAGCGATCAGGCTGATGTTGTTTCCGTTGTCTCTGTCTGATGAGGCAGCATTATGGTTGACAGAGCTGACCCCCGACTCTATCACAACTTGGGGAGAGTTGAGAGGAGCTTTCCTAGAAAGGTTCTTTCCTCCCTCTAGGATGATACAGTTGAGGGGATGAAATTAGCAACTTCAGACAACAACCTCACGAAGCATTACATGAGACTTGGTTGCGGTGCAAGAAGAAGCTGACACAATGCCCGAACCATCAATTGACAGACAACTTCTTGATGCAGACATTCTACAGGGCACTGAATTCGGCTACCAAGCCAACGTTGGACAACGCAGCAGGTGGAGCATTCATGGGTCTCACCTTTGTTGAGGCCACAACTACCTTAGACAGGCTCACCAAAACCAACAGGGCCTAGCATACATGAGATTCATAGACAGCATCTAGCACTTATGCAGTTGGTATGTCAGCAGAGCAGCGTAGGAATGAGGAAGAGCGGGACCAAGATATGGCCCACCTAAAAATGCAATTGGACCTACTGACAAAGCACTTGTTTTCAGGAGGTGTAGAGAAAGTGAAAGCGATTGGTTCCCAAGGTAGAGCAGCAGAGTTGGAAACTGATGAGGAGGCAAATTATTTGGGGGGTTTCCAAGCCAATTGCCAGGGAAACCAAGGTCGGAACTATCAGAAGGACAACTTCTATGAAAAGGCTGGCTACAGAGATCGCGATCAGGGAAACTGGAGGAATAACACTGATAAAGGTGGGTTGTATATACCACCTGGTAATCGGGACAAAGCTAGCAACGAGGCAGGGACTTCCAAGCTAGAGAACATGATGGCGAAGATGCTGCTGAAGGTAGAATCGACTGACTCTAGGGTAAAGGAGATAAGGAGTGAGTTATCGGCCATGAGTCAAGTAGTGGAGGCGCATTCCACCTCGATCCAGCAATTGGAACAACAAGTAGGTCAAATTTCGGCGGCTCTAAATCAAAGGAGGATAGGTACCTTGCCGAGTGACACTATTCAAAACCCGAGGAATGACGTGAGTTATATGGCAATCACCACAAGAAGCAGCAAAACATTACCGGAATCACATCCGGTAATTCCGACTCAAGGTGATGTTGCGGATGATAACAAGGCGAAGGATGCTACTCAAAGTCCCACGGCTAAAAACAAGGAAGTTGAAAAGCCTCCAACTATGATGCCTCAGCCACCACCTCCTTTCCCGCAACGTTTGAAGAAGAAAGCAGACGATGGCAAATTCCTAAATTTCATGACCATGCTCAAGAAGGTATCAATAAACATCCCACTGGTGGAAGCGCTTGAACAAATGCCCGGATATGCCAAGTTCATGAAGGACTTGATTACCAAGAAGAGGTCAGTAAGCTTTGAACCAGAAGATAACCTTCACCACTGCAGCGCTATTTCTTCAAGATCATTAGTGGAAAAGAAGGAAGACCCAGGTGCGTTTACTGTTCCCTGTACTATCGGGAAGCTCAAACTCGGAAGAGCATTATGTGATCTTGGTGCTAGCATCAACTTGATGCCGCTAGCAGTTTACAAACAATTGGGTTTGGGAGCGCCCAAAACAACTACCATGAGGGTGATAATGGCTGACCGTTCAGTAAAGCGACCAGTTGGAATATTGTCTGATGTGCTGGTAAAGATCGGTAAGCTTATATTCCCAGCTAACTTTGTGATCTTGGATTGCGAAGTGGATTTTGAAGTTCCCATAATCTTGGGACGACCTTTGTTAGCCACGGCAAGAGTATTGGTCGACATGGAAAGAAACGAACTGACCTTCAGATTGAACAACAAAGTGGTCAAGTTCGATGTGTCCAAATTGATGAAGCAACCAAAAGACATGAAGGTGGTCGCGGTTTTAAATGTTATTGAGGAAGCGCCTGCGGAGGTGCATCTAAAGGAGAAGGGCTGTGTTGAGACCCGAGCTGTTATGAGAATGAAGTTGGGAGCACAAGAAGAGAAACCTGTAGAGGAAGGCGGTGAAAATAGATCAAGGAAACGAAAACACCGCAAAAGAACCTGCAAAGAAAGAGTGAAGAAGTTGTCGTGACTAGCTGCGGAGCCGATAGAAGATGAAGTTGGAACGCGACAGAATGGTGTGGCGTGCACCTATTCCATCGATTTCTCCTGCTTTGGATACCCTGGCGGTCTCCAACATCATGTCAGAATCTCAGTCCTATGGACTTCAAAGGTATTCCTTATTCTCACAGTTTTTAGTTTGTACATGTATGCATTGGGGACAATGCATGAGTCCAAGTTGAGGGTGTTGGGATACCTGTGAGTCATACACCACCGAGGGTTTTTGTTGCTGTGTTTCTTTTCCCTCCGGTGTGCTATCTAGTAGAACCGGCATGTTTAGGTTGTCGTTTAAATTTTTTTAGTGTCTATAGCAAGCATGGCATTTTTTTGAAAAATGTACTAAAAGGAGCCCCCTCTGAAAAAAAAAGTTGATTTTGTACTTATGTTTGAAACGATTGACTGTCTGGATCCTTGGATGTCATTGTGTGGTTATGATTGGAATAAGTATGCTTAAGCCGAGCTGTGTTTTGATAGTTGGTAGTGGTATGGTTTCTTGGTGCCAAGTGTGTGTGAGCTTATCGTTATAAATTCTTACTCTGTGCATGCATCTAGAACTTGCCCGGTCTATTTTGTTAAAGTTTGAAGTTGGTTGCTTAGGAAAGGATCACAGGCCTTTTTTGTCTGCAGTCCACTTAGCCTATAAGACCGTCCAATTGCAAATAATCCCTCTGATCCCTGTTTGAGCCATAATTGACCCTATTCTTTCAATAACCTGTCACCATTCCTGTTTAACTTTGAATTCCTGTTTTGGCCCTGGTCCTTCCTTGGACATCGTGCACCTCAACGCTGGCAAGCAGCCTAAGTTGAGGGTGGCTACTATAGAGGTGATAAGAAAAATAGGATGTATAAGATTGGTTGTGGATAGAATGAAAATCGCGGGTGCGTGTCTTAGAAAAGAAAGATAAAGAAACGAAAAAAAAGATAAAAAAGAACGAAAAAGAAATAAAAAGAAGTGTCAAAATAAAGAGGCCGCACCTGTAGCTAAGAAAGAATGGAATAAAAAGGTGAAAAAGGATGGACGAAGTATAGTTGAGTGGAAATAGTAGGTCGGTGATTCCAAGGAAGGTTTAGTCACTACTCCCCAAACGTATCCTACTTGCACCCGAAGCCTCATTACAAGCCTAAACAACTCCTGTAGTGATTCTGAGCGGCTCTCTGAAAAACTGAAATAGAATAGTAAGGGCAAGCCTATGGCATCGCATGTGCATTGTTTTAACTCATTTGTGAGTGTGAGCGTCTTACCTAGTCCTAAATCTTGTGTGAAGGACTTCTTTGCGGTGAGGGCACCAAGAGTTCTGTATTGTCTATTAACTGTTAGGATAACCGCGCGTGTGTATGTATAATATTCTATCATATCGGAATGACATGTTTGGATCCTTGAAAGTTAATGTTTCATACATTTGTGTGCTACTAGGGAGCTTGATTTAAAATTGAATAAGCATTGAATGACCATGAGTTGCTAGAGACACGAGTTTGTTTTCTTAGTTGAGTCGTCTTATTGTTTTTCTTGTGTGTCATGTTGCTTGAGGACAAGCGAACGTTTTAAGTTGAGGGTGTTGATGTGCCGCCATTCTACGGCATGTTTAGCCTCCTTTAACTAAGAATAATTGCGAGTTTTCAAGAAACCATCGTCGTTTTTGATGGTTTTATGTTATATTTGTAGGAAATGGAGACAAACGTAGAAAAGGAAGGAAATACGATCAAAAGTGCGCCACTGCTTAAGAGTGACGGCCACCATGACGGGATGTGTGATGGCCTGTCACACAGACCGTCAACCAGAGGCAGCTCACTGCCTAGCCACGACGGCCACAGTGACGGTCCGTCAAGCTTGTGACGGTCCGTCACCCAGGCCGTCAAGTTGAGACAGAACGCGACGCGAAATCCGAACGTTTTTGGGTTTACTTCCTGGACTCCTATAAATACCCTATGTTAGGTTTATTTTATTAATGCACTTACCAATACATTACCCAATAGTTTTAGGAGAGTTTTGAGAGATAAATTGAGAGCAACAACACGTTTTCTCTTCTTGAAATCGTGTTCTTGAATTGTTCTTGGGATCTTGGTTCTTGTTCTTGGATTATTGAAGCTTGTTTTCATTATATTGTAAGAATCTTTTCTCTTTATTATGAATATGACTTTCTTCTCTTCTCCTAATAGCATGAGTAACTAAAGTACCACAACTAGGGTTGTGGGAGCCATGGCAAAAGTAGCATTATAGATTCCGGGTAGCGTCGGGTTCAATATATATGTTATCACGTTGTTAATCATTCATAATTTAACATTTTCTAGTGGTTGAAACATTAGAACATGCCTAGGTTTAATTTGCTTGAGTAAAGAGATTAAAATCGAGAAATTTGGTTAGCTACGAGGATTCGAGACTACCAACTCTCGTCTTATGATTAATGCTGTAACTAGATTAATCTACTTGATGTTTAGGATTGAAATACAAAAAGCACACCTTTTCAAGTTCGAGAGAATTGAAAAGTAAATTCATCTATTTGGTTGAGAAACGTTTAGATGATACCATTAAGTCAATCACATCGTGACATACATATAAAAAGAACCCGGTTAAGCTTAGAATTGACATTGTTACGACGCCATGGTGAACACTTCCCTAGATCTCTCTCATATTGATTATCATTCACACGTTATTGTTTGTCGTTGTTTACAATTTGATCACGCAAACCCCCCCCCTTTTTATTTACCGAAAATAATTGATTTCTAGTCATCTATTTCACTAACGACTTAATTCTCACCTTATTCCCTGTGGGATCGACCCCAACCTCTGTTGGGTTCTATATTTGACAAACGACCGCTTACGCTTCGTAATTTGAGGTATAGTTTGGGCGTTATCAACTTTCTGGCCGGTAGGCTTTATAGCGGACCTGCCTTGTTGACAGCTAGGATATTACATATATAGTTGCGCATGCCTTCACTTAGAGACTCTACACCCCCTATTAGAGTTAGGCATGCTCTCGAAACTAGATTCACTCGTTCTTGTCTCTAATGATTAACCTATTCCAGAGCAGTCTGGTGATTAGCCTATCCCGCACTACTCAAAGCCTTCGTAAACTCATTTTCAGTTTCTATCGTAGTAGAGGTTGATGTGAGGAGATCCTTGTGCCAGTGAAGATTGCTTCCAATGATCGAGAAATAAAAAATACAAAAAACATTGCTATATTTCCTCTGGATAGGCGGAAGGATCTATGTCCATCCCCAACTTCCTTTCAATCCACATTGAAAAATTTAGGCTTTCTCTACTGGGAGTCATCAAAGGAGAAATGGGCATACACTGGTTTGATAAGCCGAGGAAACACAACCACCGCTTGGTTTTGACACTCAAGCGACCCACCCTGCTAAAGAAGATTGATGCAAAGGTATGATTTCACCACCTCTATCTACCCAACTAGTACTATTTGATCTAAAAAAATCCAACCTGAAAACTTTCTCTCCCCCAGAAAACCCTCTACCCCAAGCCCCTTTACTAGGTTGGGCAAGCTTTGATGCCCCTACTCCCAAGAAGTTACTGGTCAGGATCGTGGAACTATTGCTCGAGAAGTAAGAAGCTGATCCTTGTTTGGTCATAAGGATAATAGTTCTTCTTAGGTCATGGGAGGCCGGACTGGGGCCGCGATTGGTAATGGAACAACCAGAAGAGGAGTAAGGGAGACAAGGTTAGGCGCTGGGTAGCGCAGCGCATCCGTTTTGGGTACAGAGGCGACAAGGGGTGCTAACCCGGCCACCCAACCCAGCAGGTTAGGGGCAGGCCGACCATATTTTCGAATCCTTCCACCTTTCTTGTGGATCATCCTGTGGTTACCGAATGATGGGAATAACAAAGCAGAAATTTGTAAATGAGCACGAAATGTCAATATATGAATTATTTCATTATTCGTTATTTTTGGGTCTTTTCGTTGCATTCACTTACAACAAGAAACAACCACCAGTGTTTGGTGCAGCACTTGCATTTTGGTGTATTCTTCTTTCTTTCCTTGGTCTTTTGTTTCGTCATATTCCTAATAACTATCCAATTACAACGTATTAACCACTAATGCACCTTTGTTTTATCAAATCTCAGGGGCATGGTCTAATTATGAGGGTAGTATTTTATCATGGTGTTAGATCCTAAGTATTTATGGATTCCTTGTTTGTTACCGGGGTCGACCCCTAAGCCATAATGTCTCAAGACGAGGAGCTGAAAGCCACTTGACTATAAGTAGAGGAGGCCATAGAGAATGTTTTTTTTATTCCTTTGTTTCGAACTTCGTGAAGAACTCCATTCTATCTCTTCCTTGTTATGAACAAAAAAGTGGAATGGAATCCCAGTTATACACTCCCTTCGTTCTACGAACCCTTGTTGATTCTGAACTTCGTTCGCAAAGGAACCGGACTTTTGACGGGCCAGCCCTTTTTTATGCGCCGCTTTACCCTAAAAGGAAAATAAGCTTTGCTCCTCTGGGCGCTAGGCGCTGCCGTTGTTAGTGAGAAGGAAAAAGGATGTTGCATCTGGCACGAGATGATAAATAGAGAGTTTCGTCTATCGATGAACAACGGATTAACGGATCTCTTGGCATTGATTTGTTTTTCTCTCCTTTCCAATCAGCGAGTTCCGACCCTTTTGTTCAAAATTTCTTCGTTTGTACTGAACCACTTGCAGAATTAAATCCTGTTCCACAAGATCCTATATCAGCTATACATCCTCCTTGCATTTATGCTAGATACGTCGCCAGTGCTATGGGCTTTGGCTTATGTAGATCAAAAATGATGAATGGGATTGTGGCACTCCACTCGCCGCCGATGCGAAAGGATGCCACCAAAAAGAATGGAACATTGTTTCCTTCTGTTGGATGCATCGGATCCCGTATAACAAGCGAGCTTTTACCCTCAAATTCAAAGATGTGGGCACAAAATGCTATCCTGCTTTATTGTTACATAGCAATAGAATCCTGCTTATGCAATTTCAGCGGTGCTTTTTTGCCCTCTCTTCGCTCTGGACAGGAGCACTAGTGGACACGGGGAGGGAGCAGGCGAAGCATGTTGTTCGTAATGGAAATAAAAATACCACTACTTCGCCTCTTTATTGGACCGCTGGCATGAACACAGTGGTCTCTGACCAGGAGCAGGAACCAATTCAAATTTGGATCTTGACATGTCGGTGGTTTTTAACCGTAGGCATTTTGCCAAGAAGTTGGTGGGCTTATCATGAATTAGGTTGGGGTGGCTGGTGGTTTTGGGATCCCGTAGAAAATGCTTTTCTTTTACCTCGGGTATTAGCCACAGCTCATATTCATTTAGTAATTCTACCCCTTCTTCATTCTTGTACGTCGTTTCTTAATATTGTTACTTTTCCATGCTGTGTCTCAGGAACCTTTTCAATACGGTCTGGATTGCTAGCTCCCGTTCATAGTTTTGCTACAGATGATACACGAGGAATCTTCTTATGGCATTTCTTCCTTCTAATGACCAGCATATCTATGGTTCTTTTCTCCCACATGAAGCAGCAGGCATCGGTCCGTAGAACCTATAAAAAGGAGATAGTTGTGGTGCGAAGTACTCTTGTTCACCTACGTCATTCGGCTTGCATGCATAAGGTGGGGCTCACAGTATTCCAGTCCTGCTCTGGGGGATTCTAGTACCGATATGAGTAGTGCGCGTGTACGAATATGTTCTCACAGGGCCGGAAGGAGCGCACGCCAAGTTAGATAGAGCAAAGGAGGGTCCTGTCAAGTCGGTCCGCTAACTACTTATCTTCTTATTTATAAGCCATAGCCTACTTCGACATTTCCAATTTCCCATAGAGGAACTGCTTCCTGCGTCTACGGCCGTTGCAGCTAAACTAACAGAGTAAGGAGAAGGGGAAGGGTGGCGGGCATCAAATGGATTAGAGTTATCACAGAACTGGAAGAGGTTCCATTCCTCTTTGATGTTGTTAAGCCAAGAGCGCAAAGCGCATG
This sequence comes from Jaltomata sinuosa, assembly GCA_003996215.1. Taxonomy (NCBI): domain Eukaryota; kingdom Viridiplantae; phylum Streptophyta; class Magnoliopsida; order Solanales; family Solanaceae; genus Jaltomata; species Jaltomata sinuosa. The sequence continues at coordinate 1,016,454 of QJPP01000050.1, forward strand.
GGAGAAATGAGAGCTAGAGGAATGGGAAGACAAGAGAATGCCTGGGTAATCCATCTACCAAAAGAAATGATTGAAATAGAGCGAAGAATGTAAAGGCAGACTGCGAAGGCGCTGACTCAATGATAGGATTGAACTCAAAGGGAAAAGGAAATAGGCTAAGCAAGAGGATTTACCATCGATCATGAAAGACAAAGTGACTCACCAAGAGCATTGCCCATCAGGGGCTGTATGGACAGGAGCTAGAAGAACTAAACAAAAAGAAAATGGTCGTAGAAGGCTAGCTTTCAGAATAAGAAAAGGCACCTTATTAGCACGATAGGGGGATGCTTAGACAAGCAAAAAGAATTCAACAAAACTGAATAAATTTTTTCTTAGGAAGGATTCCCCTTACTGGGGGTGGGACTATTACACCAACTGAAGCTTAGGAAGGAATGGATAGATAGAAAGCTTGGAGAGCTAATGGAAAGAAATGCGTAAGAAATAACAAACCTGCGATAGAAGTCGAATACGATTATGTAACTAGGGACAAGATACATACTTTAGAGCGTCAAGTCATACACAAACCAGAGTGACTTCACTACCTGAAGAAAGAAAGCTGCTTCGGCAGGGTCGAAGAAGACGTGTAAGACACCGAGAGGTCGGGGCTTCTTTATTGTAAGGCGTCTAGAAACCCAATTTTTGGCTTTTATGTCGTGTCTTATGGGCATGTTCACAAAGGAAAAGTCTCTCCATGGGCAACATCTGCTTTGGCTCAAAGCGAATAGGCTGGCAGTCTTGAAGCGAAGGAGAATTCTTTAACTGTTCAGTGTCGGCATCTTTTCCTACCTCTAACTGTTCTCCTAACCGGGCAAGGTAATCGGCTAACCGGGAATTCATCTTCAGAGCTAAGTCCCAAGGAGGTAGGTTGGAATGTACGAGTGTAGGTTAGTGTCTCGTCCTATGAATGACAGGCTTTGAAGGCCGCCCACGGGATGCGCTGTACGGTAGTAGTTTATGTTAGCTGCTTATCCGGTGCCTTCTTTACGACTTTCGACCAAATTGAAGAAACTCTTATTTAGTCAGGACGTCGTTCCCATACCTTGTGGTGAATTTTCAACCCCTTGCTTTGACTTGGTAAATTGCATCTGGATTCGCTCCAATTCCAACAGATACCACATTATCTGCATCACCAATTCTAGGTGTATTCTATGTTCCAGAGCCTTTAGTTTAGTTGCGGAGTTAGAAGCTACTAAATATAGATAGTGCCCGATTTCTATATCCTGCTTGCGAATCAAAGCTCTTATCTCTCTAGCTCATGAATAAATCACCCACTGGAAAGGAATAGCCGGAATAGAATGAAGGAATGATTCAATCTTCCATCATTTAAGAGCCGACGCCTCTTTTTCTGCCTTTATATCTATACTTCCCATCCAGAGGAGCAAGTTATGGAACAATTGAGCTTATTGATGGGCTAGTTATTTAGAACCAACAATTGGCTGCCGGATTTCGTCCCGCAACTAGAAGAAGATCGCTTTGGCGTCACTGTGGTGTGGCTGAATGTACAGTAGTCCGCCCTTACAGCCTTTGATCAGTAAATTATTTAGAACTTCGGAAGATGGTCAAAGTAGCTTGCTTCCAAGACACTGCACTAGATGGGCATGTAGTCGTAGTAGTAGGCCCAGAATGCCTCTCTTCTTTACTAAAATACAATTTCGGATGAATGGGGTAGTCACTCTTTGATCTGCAGAATAAGGCTTAGGAGCTCTCTCTTTTATGGCAGAGTTCTCTCCATACCAAGAAAGCGAATCACAATGGATCGAAGCCCTCATTTTCCTTCCAATTAGTGAGATTCTATCTCTTAATTGGGAAATTATGGTCAAGCCCTCGCTTTATTCCTCGGAATCGAGCGGGCAGCAAGAATGAGAATCAACCTATATAATATTTGTTCCCATGTAGTCGGCATTCTAGAAGCAAAGCTTCCCGGTCGCCTACCTCCTTGTGTGGAAATGCTTTTCATGATCTCCAGCTCTTTCCCACCAACTCGTTCTTTACTAGGCATCTAGGCAAACCCGTTGGGTTAATTAACTCAACGTAAAGAAAGCTCATTAGGTCAAAACTAGGGGAGTGCTTACTAATAGCGAAAGGTTAACATCTCTCCGCCCTTATTAGTAGTAGCAAACATCAGGTAACTTCGTACTGTAAAATGATAGATTGGTAATGAAATGCAATGTAGTAAGAAAGCGCAACTCTATTAGACCTTTATCTGGAAAAAGCTGGAAGAAAGGCGAGAAAGAAAGGTTGCCTACTACTAATAAGGGCGGGTAAGAAAGAGAGGTGAGGTGACTAGCTTAGTAACTTTATTCAATCTAAAAGGTTGGCTCAGTGGGTTGGTTTGGCCTCCTTTAAGTGAAGGGGCGCATCCACCGAAGATGGCAGTAGGAAAGACGGGAGCATGAACGAGGTAGCTTATGCTTTTTTTCATCCTCACTACCTGGTTTATAGTAGAATCTGGAAAATATGAACTTCTCACATTCTTCTTTTTTGTACTTTGTTATGAGTAGCTCTGCTGCTCGATCTTAGGTCTGAGGTATGGGTCGAATCATGATAAAGAAGGTTTGGTGGTTTTATAATTCCCAAGTTGAAAGTCATATACTTTAAAAGTAGATGGATTGATCAAGCGGCTCTTATTGTGCCAACATACATCCAATGGAATAGAGTGATGCATCAGTATGAACAAGGAACTCCTTATTCCAATCCGGAAACCGAAAGATTGGGGCTGACAGCAAACACTCATCTGCATGCTTAAAGGCTTAATCTTGTTCTGGTTCCCAAGCCTTATACCTTTCTTCTGCAATGATTCCATTCTGGGATTACGCGCTTCAAAAAGTCTTTTTTGATGCATCTGTAATAGCCTATGTGTCCCAAAAAGAATGTGCTATGCCCGACCCCCTTTTCGGTAGATGAGATTAGGATGAAAGGGCTTTGTTTCATTAACATTCAGTGAAGGTGCATAGCTTCTTTGAATGTCCCGCTGATTGACTACTATATCTAGGGATGGGACTGATCTCGAAAGAGAGGTCTTTCTTTATGGTTATGAAATCGCTTTGATTGAAAAGCAAGTCGATGATGCCATAAGTCAAACGGGCGGGTGAGGCGAGAGTCCTTCACTGCACTCACTGGAGAGAGGGTAACATATCCTATATAGTAGTAAGATCTTATCTCATTATTAGTAGCCGAAGTGTGGGCTGGCTAATTCAGGAAAAAACTTTCACATGTGCATAGGAAGACTAGAACATATTTAATAAGCCTTAGTCGACCTCCGGAGGACAACAATTTTCTTTTCCAATCTGAGATTCTCTTTTTCATTTTCTCTAGAAGAGGAAGGTTATCTCTTTATTCTCTTGAGGGACATACTTGATAGGAATTTTTTATTCCTCTTCAATGATCTGGAATTTCTACGAGGAGCTCTGTTCGAGAGGAAGCACTGGCTCTTATCGAAATTGACCTTGTGGCCATTACAACATTACAATCATCTTCTTACTTCTTTCCAGAAAGATTTTCTTCTTCTTAAGATTTTGTTTATGGCTATTATATAATATTAGAACATCGTTATCAAAGAGAAAGTAGGAGAGTGTTGGGCACGATCTCGAAGCATGGTAAGATGTTATCATTTTCAATGATACCATTAAAACTTCTTCAGCAAAAATCAACATGCTAGGCTTGGAACCCTTGTTGCAGCCCTCGAGAAGCTGGAAACCATGTGGCACACCATCCACAAACACTCCAAAGTCTTCATTACATAAACATCCATCTATCAAATTCCGCCATTTCTCACAAAAGCCCATTCGATCAAAAAAGATGCTTTTGCCATATCCTGACTTTCTTTTGATCCCTCTCCCTCCTATGTTGTCTTTAGGTTAAAATCCCCTATCACTTAAAGCCACCTCGTGAGCCAAGGAGATCTTCTCTACTTAGTCCTTTAACAAAAGCACCCCTTTTTCCTTAACTATTTTTATAGGGAGAATCAAACAAATTCTTCGAGCTAGAGAGAATTTTTTAGATTTACAAAGCTCTCCTTCAAATATCCCATAAATAAAGGTAGGTCAAAATTGGTGAAAGAAGGACTTTAGACTTTCAGAAAAAGGGCAATGATTTTTTCTTTTTTTTAATGACCCTTGAGGGGGTCAGGGGCGAGCAACACTCCCAGGCCTTATCATAAATAAAACAAAAAAAGAAATACAAAGAGGGGGACATAAACCTTACCTCCGATCCTATGATGGTTAATAAGTTAGCTAGCCTACTAAGGGTGGCCAACTCATCCCCAATACTAGAAATATAAACCTAGTACTATGCCCCTAAGAAGAGAGGACTCCACTCATTACAATAATTCTAGGAAAGCATAAATAAGGGAGACTCTCCCCTTACAAAGTAAGAAAAGAGCCTAAACAAAATAGACATCTTCATAAAAGCTATATGCAAAGGAACATAGCCTAAAGGAAGATGGTATACTAAAGAAGTAGGAACAAGTGAAGACATGTCCAAAGCCTGAGAGTATTAGAAACCAAGCTAGAGCTAAGGGGGTTTCTTGATCCTTTTCAACTTCCTTCTCCGAATATTTTCCCCATTTTGTCTAGAATAAAGTAGCCTCTAGTCTCTTGTGGTAGTTGTTGAAAGCTGTAATAGTGTTGGGTAGAAGTCACCACATGGCTATATTTAGAAAGAGTGTCAGCTGGGAAATTTGCTTCTCTGTAAACATGGTTGAACTTAAAACTGTCCAGCAGAGAAATTAGCTCTTCAAGCTCACTAATGTACTCACTAATGCTCCATGTGGGCTTGAAATCATGCTTGAGCCATTTGACAAGAAGTTCTGAATCAACCTCCAATATGACCCTGCTATACCCATGTTGGATACACCAAGTAATACCAAATATTGCAGCCTGAATTTCAGCTTGATTGTTGGATCCAACACCCAGAGGGTTAGAAAAAGCATAAATAAGGTTGCCTTTACTGTCTCTATGTATGCCTCCTGCTCCAATTCTTCCCGGATTCTCTAGTGCACTACCATCAGTATTCAATTTAACCATGGAAGGAGGAGGTTTGTACCAATAGATTTGAATAACCTTCAACTCATGTTGACAGTTTTCAATACAGAGCACCAGATACCTCCAATTAGTAGGCCAAGTAATGTAAGGATAAGTAGTGATCAGAAACATACTTATATCCTTAATAATAGAGAATTTCACTAGTGAAGAACTAGATTTCTTGCCTCCATACTTGCTGGAACACCTGTTCTTCCACAAGTTCAAACATATAAATATAGGAGTAACTTGAAGAATCAGTTTATGCACTTCATTATGGTGTTTGATAATCCAACACCTCATAAGAAGATTTCTCAAAGGTGTAGTCTCATGTTGAATTCCCAAAAAATCAGAAAAGAACCTCCACACATTCTTAGCAAAATGCCCAGACACAAAGATATGATCAATAGTGTCTTGCCCAGGTCTGTAACAGCAAAAACATTCAGCTGGTTCATGACCAAATGAAGTAATCTTCTCATTTGTTGGTAATTTACCCCTAACAGCTCTCCACAGTAGAAAATAAGACTTGAAAGGGATATTTTTGTGCCACATTTTTGTGTTGGACAGTGTCTTGTTCTTCTTTTTCTCACCAGTTCCCAAGCTGAAGAACAGGAGAAGTTGCCACTAGTGTTGGGTTTCCAAATTGCTTGGTCAGGGGTGCCTTCTTGATATCTAAAATTAGTGCTGAGGATCTTATGAATGAAATCTGGAGGGGCATGCTGTCTCACCATGTCCTCATACCAATTTCCATTGAATAAAAACTGAGAAACAGTCATGTTGAGCCTAGGAGGGAGATTTATGTGATAAGCAAGAGGCCCCACTCCTAACCAATCATCTCACCAAAAACTACAGGTACCAGACTTTAAAGACCATTGAATATTAGCCTCAGCAATGACTTTTTTTTTATCATATGATTCCAAACAAGAGACTGCCCTGTATCCCATTTCTGGGCAACTGGATTGGCCCTTTGGCAATACTTAGCTTTGAGAAAATCTCTGTACAATGATTTTTTGGATCTGAAAAGCCACCGTTATTTATATTGTAGAGGCAAACAAACATCCTCCAGTTGTCTCACACCAATTCCACCTTCTTCATAAGGAAAGTTGAGTGTTTCCCAAGAAGCCCAATGGTACTTCCTCTTGTCATTGTCCCATCCCCAGAAAAAATCTGCAGTGAGGCATTGAATTTGTTTGAGGGTAGATTTGGTAGGAAAGATAGCTGCCAGAGTGTGAATAGGAAGAAATTACAAGACAGATTTAACAAGAGTAACTCTCCCACCATAGCTAAGCATCTTGGATTGCCATCCATTGATCTTAGAAATCACTTTAGAGACCATTCCAGTGAAGTAGATGATCTTCTGAACTCCTATATATAGAGGGAAACCAAGATAAGTTATAGGACGGTCTTTATAGCTGAAACCAGTAATGGTTTTTAGTCTATCAATGATGTCTTGAGGAGTTTTAGTAGGGATCATGAAGTTTTGTTAGGGCAATGAAATTGGAATTCAAACTTAGGGCTAGGCTTAGTAGGGCTCGAACCTACAGTATCACCGTTATGAGCGGTACATTTCAACCAATTAAACTATAATCCCCTACAGATCTCTATAATCAATTTGCTCACTTCGGGAAGAGCGGACGGAAAGAGAAGGCCTTTGTCCTATCTGCTTTTTCCTCTTCCCAGGAATGAAGAATTTTCTAAAAAAAAAGATTTTCATTTTTTCTTTTTGTTTATAGATTTCTTATTATTATTATATAAATAATATTAAGCAAGCGGCCCTTTCGCGACTCAAACAGCCGGTACATTTTCCGGCTCAAACGGGCGGGGGCTTTCTATTTGCTTGCAATGCCGGCTGTTCGCCTTTAGTTAGAAGTGGAAGTAGAGGGCGCTGTTTGCCCCACACTTCAGAAAAAGTCAAAAAGTATGGATGAAGTAAAAAAAGTATATAAGGAGTGAGAAAGAAAAACTTGGTTACGGGAACCGAAGGTTAGGCCGACTACTTTAGAAGAGCAAGACCTAAAAAAGTTTATTCCTACCCCTTACCCTTTATTTCAATGTTTCCAATTCCCAGAATACTAATGTACCCTCGTGTATACAGTTGTCCAACTACTTTCTTCCTCCGACTACTTTAGTCATTTCCGCATCTGTCGTATTCGGGAAAGCTTGCTTCGTGGCAGAGCATTTAGCAATGCCAGCAGCCTCGTGAGGGCTGGCTGTCTGAGGGTAGGTTAGGGCAGGGCCTGCTGGGCTTGCTTCTCATGATATTGGGTGAGGGAATCAGAAAGGGTCTCAAAAACCGGGCGGGCGGGCTTTTGGGCACACGGAAAAATGGAAGTGGGTGGAGGGTGCTTCTCAGCTAGAGTTCGGGGTGGAGTCGCTATAGTGGCTAGGGTGAGTCTTCCTACATGGTTGGACCCCCAGTTCTAGATAAAGCTTCGGGGGTTACCACCACATCCTTTCCCGATAGACTTGAAGTTCTTCATAGGTAGGCGGGGAAGATCTCTCAAAAAGAGAGAGGCCAGAGATTACAGAGGAAGGTATTCGGTTCAAAAAAGATATGACAGTCAGAAGAGCTTCAGTAAAAAATTTACTAAGTACAGAAGCAAGCTACAAGCCTTAGAAATCGCTTTCCTGCAGAACTTATGTAAAAAAAAAGCAGCGAAGAAAACAAGACACTAAGTTGTTGCGCTAACTCGCTAGCGCTAGCACACTATGGCTTTTCAGCCTCCTACAGGTCCCTTCATTCCCTCCACCTTACACGGACTTAAAAGAGTACCTAAGGCGGATTAGTGGTTTATTTTTGAAAGGGATTTTATTTACCATAGCATTTATACAGCTAACAGCTAAGCCACTAATCATACAGCTAATAAAATAAAGTCGGTAACTACTGAGACAGCTCATAAAAGTTATTTCAGGTTCAAGGGCTAAAGCTTCTCTTAGGAGAATCCCTTCTCTACATTCGACTTAAAGGAACCTAAGAACTCACTCATAAGGAAACTCATCAAGTAGGTCTTTCGAGTCTTTCAAGTACTGGCGAAGCTTTAATTGAAGACCTTTCAATGCCCTTTCATTTGGTACCCTGGGTACCTTCTCCGCACTTACAGGTAAGCATTTCAAGTAGATAAGATCATAAAAGAAGAAATGAGAAAGAGTAATGCCATTATGCGCTATTATTTTAATCCAAAAGTCAATCATTCCCAGCTTTGATATGAAGGTATGGGTCAAAAGGGAGTATGTTAGTCAAATAGAGGGCTCTCACAGGGGTGTAGTCCACGACTTTAGCCTTAAGCTAGGTTGTGTTGTAGTTCTTGTATTGGGCGAACACAAGCGTTAAATAGCACCGTTTAGTGGCGTGCAGGGAGTAGTCATCTTGTTGCTGGTAGGTGCGACTATGTGAGTTGACAACAATACACTGTGGTATGTGTGAGTCAAGATTTTACTTAGTGATCCGAAGGAGCAATTTGAATTACTGCAGACTGGTTTCCTCCCATATACCCCCGCTGATGCCTATTTCCTACCATTGAAGAAAATAGAGAAAACTACTAATCCCACCCACGTCGTAAACGGATGCCCTACCTGATCCATTTCAAATCCAGCCAGAGGTCTTCGATCCTTGTTACCAACTAAAGTCCTAAAGAAAAGTGACCCCAATCCCTCCCCAGCCTTGGTCAAAGGTCTTCCCGCCCTTTTTTCCAGGGCATAGTCAAGTTCGTTACAGTCAGCAAATTAGCCCCGCATCGTATTGATAATGATTCAGATCACCTCCACAAGACTGCCTAACCTAATTATTGTGAGCAATCAATCGTGACAAGTCGACCGATCCATAATAAAACTGTAGATAGAAGCCGTTTGTTGACCGGTGGACTCATCCTCAATGCCGTTTAGGCTCTCCAGTTAAGTCAGTTGTCCGCCGCCTTTCTTTCCCATGACCGAGATGGCCTTAAGGGTAGCAGCCTCCCACAAAGATGGCCTTGTGGTCAACTTCTATTCTTCTTGTTGGAAGGTTTGTCCGGATCTCTTCCCGGGTCAACCCACTCAATATTCGAGAGAGGGTAGGCTTTTCATGGAGATCATTGGGAACGGAAATGTGCCTGGGGTTAAGAACAACGAGAAAACTTCCTTATTTTTGTTTCCATGGAATGTATAGGTAGGTATTGTTTTATGGTTGGGAAGCCCGTTCCGCGCTCTCTATCCCCTTTTTTTGGCCATGAACCACTTTTTATCGTGTTCGCCTTTGCTCCGCACCTTTCCTTCTACACGAAAGGATCATGGGGTTCTCCCAACATACATATCTGGGGGTGAAACTGCTTAGTAGGCAAGGATCATAACGGGCGGATCCCAGGTCGAATTCCTGATCTATTCATTTCAGCCTTAGAGGATTGAGCTTTTTGAGAGCACCGCACTGCGATTGAATGGTGGATTTCAATGATGAAGAGAAAAGTCTAGTTCTCTTTTCATTTGAAAGGGGAATGGATGTCTTATTGAGAGTGATTATGGAAGAACATTTTCATAGAGAAGAGCGATAGGACGGTTTGAAGAGCAAGCTTGAAAATAAATGGAGAGGTCATTCATAACAGAAAAAGCGCTCATTCACTCGTCTCTAAAAAGGCAGGCGGGGGGCTCTCTATCCTGAAGATAATATTTTTTTCATTCTTAAAAGCCTTCTTTCATAGATAATCAGTAGTATTCCTCTCGCTAGCTGTTCTTATTAAGAGGGGGAGGACTTGATGTGACTACTATTAGACCTCCAACCCCGAGAGACTCTACAATCATTATGAGCAAATAACCCTTTCCCTTCCCTTCTATAGAGAGGTTGCCCCTTTCTCCCCGGGTAGTTCACTCACTCCCAGTGCCTACCATTTCTATATACTTTTGAAAAAAGAGAGGTAGAGCTAGGAGCTCAATATTGGAAGAGCGCCCTCTCTTTTCTTTGGGAAATCGAGTTAGCTGGGCTGGTTCCCTGTCCCCGATATGTAATGAAAAGATTGATTGGTTTACCGCATTCATTCATAAAAGCACCTGCCTTACTCTGGTGGGCCTTTACCTTTCAAATAGAAGAGAGGTAGTCGCAGCAGGAGAAGCATCCCTAAACCCCTGAGATCACTCGACCCCGATCGGTCAATATCCTGTCATTGCTATCTCATGCGCGAAGGGTTGCTCATGCTTCCCAAACGTCACGTATTTTGTAGGTCATTAGTCAAGATCTCCCTGGACAGCAAAATAGGGGTGACTTCATATTGTTTCCTGACATGCCTATCTTTGTTTTAGGGAAATCCTCTCCCCGTTCAGGCGGATGCCGCACCTTGCGCTTGTGAATGAGTGTGATATATACCTCTTTGCTCAGCACGTGACTGTGTACCCCAAAAATGGAAGTTGTATGTCTTCTCCCGCTCCCAGTTCATGGTGGAATCCATTGAATGTGTTGGTAAAGCACGGGAGGCCGAAAAGCGGAGGTTTCCACTAGGCGAAGGATCTCACAAAATATCCTAACTCTTTATAGGAAAGAAGAAACGCCAAAGTCGGTCTTACCTTCTATTATATTAGTAAAGGGCCTTTAGGCTTGACTAATAAGATATATAGGGCTTTTCCCTTTACTAGTAAGAGGCAAAGATCATCAGCCTTTAGTCATCTATCTCGCTACCTACTCCTTTTGCAAAAAGGCTTTGGGGCTAAGATCAGACTCGAGAAATAGTCTACTTCAAGGCTGCAGGGAGGACTACGCTCTGCAGCTGGGCATCAATATTTATCATGTCAAGACGGAATTCTAGTTTGTTTTTGAAGGTGATCAAAAAGATTCGACGAAAACTGGGCATATATTCGAGAGAGAGAAGGATTAGTTCGTGTCTGGGTCAAGGGGACGGGTGACCTGAACCCTCTTCCTCCGGTAAGAGCTATCTAACCTCTGTTGTCTTGCTATAACCTAGTCTTACTCACTCTTACCTCCCTGCCTATTTTCCTTTCTTTCATTTTTGAGAATACCTGCCCTGCTGCCTCTGCTCTCGTTCGAACCCCGGGATTCCCTTGCTTTTGGCTAAGGTCTTTATTTACCTTTTTTCATTCCCCCCTCAAAACAAAAAAATCACAAACACTACTGGAATGGCACAACAATAATACCATAACAGATATACTTACCGATAAGAGAGAACTAGACTGACCTACCCAAGAGAGAGAATGCAAGAGTAACTCCCCCTATCACAACAAGGTCGTAAGAAAAGAATTTACCACAGACTTATTTACCAAGCTCGGGACTAGAGGAGCATTTTAGGAATTTGAGGTATCGCTTGTAATAAGGATGAAGTATCATTCATATAGTAATGTCCCTAGCTTGCGCCCTATTTGAGACTAAGGCAGGTTTGGAACCCTGTCCTATCACCTTTATCAAATCCCTAGCTCTCTTCCTTAGTGCAACTGCCCTAATCCTACCATGGGAATATCTATCTTTCTTTTTTCTTTCATATCTATAGTTTAGGATATAAAAGCAGATGGTATCGTATATGAAGAAAGAGATTGTTGACGTTAGTATACTAATCTATTCATTGGTAGGGCATTTCTTCATGTAACCGCCTTTCCTACAAAAAAGCTAACCCAATAAAATTTGGGTTTTTTCTAGACTAGAACTTTGGGATTTTTTTAGGGTTCATACATGCATTGATCTAGTCGAGGAACCTGCTCCAGAATGACTACTCTGCCTAGCCTATCTTCCTGCCTGCCCCTGGTTCTCTATGCTTGGTTCCACAATCAATCCCAGATCCATCTATTTTAAGAAGGTCCAATTTCGCGCTATTCTAATTTCTTAGAAGTAGAAGGGTTCAATAACCCCTTTACATCTAGGGCTCATCGAAGCCCTATTATGTGTATATTCAGTAACAGGGCTATCAAATGGTCGACTGTGAAACCCATCAGGAAAATTGTATACTATTACGATGTCCTCGATCGGCGATCATTCAACGGACTACTTTTGCGATGTCTGTCACATGAAGAAGCTCAGCAAGCCTTGTAAGAAGTACATGCTTTACTAATAGGCGAATAGTAATAGTTGTTTGCTGGGTTGGTTTTTCTCTCTACCTTCTCATGGTGGGATGGAAACAAGAGAGGTCAACTGGAGTGGAAGCCAAAAGACTATAAGGAGAGGAGGTAACTTTTGCCTATCTATAAGGACAGTTGGAGTTGACGGTCCTAGTTCTGTTAGAGTAAGAGCTCTTGCTGGAATGCCCTCACCACCAGATATTGCATCAAGATCTTCTATTACATCAACTTTTATTGAACACTATACAATTTCGAAAAGAAGTAGCTTTGCCGTCAAGAGAAAAAAAAAGGCAATTACTTCACTTTACTCGAGCTAATCAGGCTTGATGCCGGGAATAGAAGAATATATGATTCACCAATAGGCAAAGAAGCAATATATATTTCAAATATCTACTATTATCTTCTCACCTCATTCAGTCTTGATGGCAGATAGTTCAATGTACGCTCGATTGCTAGTAGTTTGAGGGAGAGTTCGAAAGCTTTGCTTTGATTCAATAGGTAATAGAGAGCAAAGATAAGAGCATCATCACTATACTCAAAATAAGACTATATTTGTTACCCGAATCTAAGGTAAAAACCACGTCTGTGCCTAATACAGAAGGTAACAGGGAAATTCTTTAGCAGAGTTTCAATACCACCCACGCTGGTCGTTGGAAAAACACCCGTTTGTTGTCGGATACAGTCAATATCTGTGAGAAGAATCCTTCTCATCCAAAGAAACAAGAGATGACAAAATCATGACATTTCCGAGAGCTGAATAATAAACTGCAACATTGACCGCTCCAGGATTATTGCTGCCGATCCTACCTGTACTGTAGGAAGAGAAGGACCTATTGCGACAGGGATATAATGCTCCACGTGGAATACGAACCAAATCATGGACCATGTCCAGACCCGGTGATAGGATAGGAGCCGAGCCACCTAACTTCCACTTTACCTTAGGTTGTCCTTGTCACAACCATAAATGAGAAAAAGGGGTAATCCCATTCCATTCTTAACATCTTTCGCAACCTTTCTTTCACAAGTGGCAGAATTATAGACCATATAACCTTGCCAACTAAAGCAGCCTACTCTATCGCAGTAAGGGCTTAAGCGATCAAAGTGACCTAACCTACTTCCATCTAAAAAGGCTTTCGGTTATCTATGTCGTCTTTGGAACTCCTAAGTTTACGGGCCTAGCTCAACGAAAAGCAAGCCGTCTTCCCAGTTGTGATTAGGAACGTTCGTATAACATCAGTCAATGTGCCTGATTCATATGCATTTTCCTCTCTAAGAGATGCCCAATCAAGAAAGATGTTCCACCATGCCCAATGGGCAAGAAGCTAGGGCAGTTAAGGAGGGTTATATTGGGTGATCGTATCCGAACATGAAAGACTTTTCGTGGAATCAGAATCAGATCGGATTGAAGGTAAGGATGGCGAAGCTGGAATGTTTTCTATGGTTTCGATTCTTCCTAAGTGGTTAGGTCACTCCTCTTCTCTCCGATTGGGGAAGTCTCCAATTCCCTTACTTCGATTTCCAATGACTCAGTATAATGCTCATTTGACTATCGCGTAGGTATAGCGTTTACTGGTCTGCCGGGTGAGACCTCTTTCCTTCTTTAGCTGATTAAGAGCCGGATGAGAATCCTCTCAAATCCTCGAATGAGAACATCCCTTAAGGAAGGAATGAATCTAGGGAAGAAGTCGCATGGATAGTTCCATTTCTCCGCTAGCCGGGGACATGAATTCCAGCTGATAAACCTGCTCTTGCTCTGTTCGCTGAATCTGGAGATTTATACTTGTTAGAAACACTATTCTTACTCTTCTTTGTATTTTTGGTTCAAATTCCCGCCTATGTCAGCTCGACCTACTTGTTGGCTCTGATTTGGATCATCAAAATATCCTGAAAGATTCTCTTGAAAATCTTGACTTTGAATTAAGTACTAATAAAAAAGGTAATCCCACCGCTGATCCCGCTTTACCTTGTCCTACCGTGAAAATATAGTCCCCTATCACGATAGGCCCTCCCAGCTCCCGAACGTGTCTTTCTATCAATATTTTACGAGCTGTTCCAACCACTGGTGGATGTGATTCCAAGAGCCGAACGAGAATGAATACCACATAGAAGAGTCAAGACCAGGCTACCTAATGGAATGTTTAACCGATCCATTCTGAATCGACTAAATTGGTACGGAAGTTGTAACATGGGAAAACCACAGAAAACACGACTTATTTAAATAACCCGGTGACCTACCAATTGTAGAAGTAGGATTTTTGGGAAGCAATAAGCACTTAAATAATACAATTCAAGTGTACCATCTTCTTTCTGATTTCGAGGAAAAGGTGCGGAAGGAAAAGGAAACAACGGAGTGATCCAAATTGGACCTGAATGGGAATGACATGAAAAGTCTTTTTCAAAACCTAGCATTAAGGGAGTTATGACCTTTTCCATAGTTGGGTGTCTGCTTTAGTGTGATTTATGAAGGCTAGGCTAGGTTTGGTAATATCCATAACAAATGAAAAGAGATCGGGGTCGATAGGTGGCAGTTGCAAGGAACTTGATCCCCCCTGCAAAAAGGGGAAAGCCGAGGTCGAACTCAAATTCTGGAAATAAGTTGGGGCCTTTTTACCAAGTCTACCAGATAGAAGATGATAGAGGTCCAACTATCATTGCCTTGCACAACACGGTGCCCTTTCACTTCGAGTTCCTTCCTTCGTAGTCAAATCTGATGATACGCTTTGGCAATGTTACCTACCAAATAAACTGCTAGGTGATCGAAATAGCTCAGGTCAGTGAGTACTCACTCACTCATCTACTCCTTATCTATTTAATAATTTCTTCTATCTACTTAATTTATTTAAAAGTCCACCCATCGCGCCGGGCTATAAGATAAGTTACATTTCTTGTACTACTTGATTGACTGGTAAGAAAGAGCTTCCGTAAGAACTGGAAGACTCTTGTATATACGGTAACCCTCTCTTCCGCTACTGGTGAACTGTTGCACAGAAAGGGCGACAGAAGCAACCTTTCTTAGCACGTTTTTCAAGCACTTAGCTTCACTAGTGGCGGGGAGGCAAGGCCATGTTTTTCAGTTGGAAGCCTAAGCCAAGAAGGTACGAACAAAGTGCTCGATGAAAGGATCCAGATTCCACACTATGTTGTGGCCTGGGGAGTGAGCTGCTCTGCGAAGCTGGGCGTTCAGTGTTCTTATGGAGGAATCATAGTAGAAAGAGAATTGAAAGGGCCTTCAAAAAAGAGCGAGGGAGTGATGGGAAACATTAGTCTATATGTTGCTCGTGAGCCGTCAAGTACCAGTCTCACAACAGTATTTGCGCAAAAGGATCGGTCCTTCACTTGCCAATCATTCGCGAGTCAAACTCGCTCTCTTGCCATGCCCTTCACTTGCCGATATTGTTGGAATTGGTCTCGAAGAAGCGATTGCCCGCGAAAGCCGTAGCCCTTTAATTGTTTAGGGGAATGGGACCTTCTTTAGTCAAAGCTTTTTCTATTCTTTTGTTAACTGATTTATGTATCGAATTCCATTCACCCCACGATTGGGAATTAATGATTGGCTCTATCTATAAAGATTTTGGATTTGTTCATAATGATCAAATTATATATGGTCTTGTTTCCACCTTTCCAGTCATTCTCGATACTATTTTCTTTTGATTTTCCGTTATTTAAATCGTCTATCTCCGTCACTTGTAGTTATTTATCATTCAATGAATGACTGATAAAGTATCCATTGATATTAATCTAATCCAATTAGAATGCTTGGTACTTTGTAGTTGTACATATGCAAAGTATTGAAAATCGTATTTACTCTTTCTATTTCTAATCATCGGGGAGATTCATCCTAGATTATTCCATAAAATAGCAGAATCGTGGCTAGGGAACTATACTAGTGACCTACCCAAATTATTGTAGAAATTTTTGCAATCAATGATTTGACCATTCAAACTAGAAATGCTTTTTCTTGGCTAAAGAAACAGATTAATCGATCTATTTCCGTATCGCTCATGATATATATAAACACTCGAGCATCCATTGCAAGTGCATATCCCACTTTTGCACAGCAGGGTTATGAAAATCCACGAGAAGCGACTGGGCGTATTGTATGTGCCAATTTCCATTTAGCTAATAAGCCCGTGGAGATTGAGGTTCCACAAGCATCTGGATACTGTATTTGAGGCAGTTGTTCGAATTCCTTATGATATGCAACTGAAACAAGTTCTTTCTAATTGTAAAAAAGAGGGGTTGAATTTGGGGGCTTGTTCTTATTTTACCGGAGGGGTTTGAATTAGCTCCTCCCGATCGTATCTCTCCCGAGATGAAAGAAAAGATTGGCAATTTGTCTTTTCAGAGCTATTCCTCGCTAAAGTAAACCCCTACAAAGGTACCAGTCGGGAAGATCAGACTAGACCTTTTCAAAGTTGGAAGCAGGTCAGAATTCTAGCTTTCTCTATTTAGTTAGGAAAGCGAGAAGTCATGATATTTAGTTAACACGACCTTACGCCTAACTGTCAGTCTTTAAGAAGCAAGTAGATAATCTCCCATCTCTTGATCTGGGGGAACATAGATAGGAAAGAGAAGCCCATTCCTAATCCCTACTTCTAAAGCCCGTATCTTTCTCAAACAAGTATTTTCAAGACCGGAGTCAAGGTAGTTTGAACCCCAGCTAGTATTGAGATTGAGAGTCGTAAAGTGTCCGAAGATCAGTCATTCAACTTAGAAAGCAACTAAACTCTGCCCTTACAACGGCTTTGGATGTGTTCTACCATCTCATCCCTAGTAAAGTTGTCTCCATCAGCTGTTTTCAAGTTGCGGAGATAGAGAAAGCTCATTCTCCTTTAATAGCAAAGGCCTTTTCACGAGCTGGGCTCGAACCTGCGCTTCCCAGTATAGGAGTGCCTTCCAAAAATATATAAGGAGATGAGTATGTAAACCAGTGCTTGAACTAAGATTGTTTCAAAAGGAAAGGGAATGATTCTGAAAAGACAGGTCGAGAAGGGTTGCAAGCTCAAACGAATAGAGTTCAAGCCAAAAGTGTTTCAAAATAGAAAGAGAAGAACCTAATGGATGAACGTTGGCGACATGCTTAACACATGCAAGTCCGACAGGAAACACGGGAAATGGTGTTTTCAGTGGCGTATGGGTGAGTAACGTGTAAAAACCTGCCCTTGGTAGGGGAACAACAGCTAGAAACGACTGCTAATACCCCGTAGGCTGAGGAGCAAAAGGAGGAATATGCCCGAGGAGGGGCTCGCGTCTAATTATCTAGTTGGTGAGGCAATAGCTTACCAAGGCGATGATCAGTAGCTGGTCTGAGAGGATGATCAGCCACACTGGGACTGAGACACGGCCCAGACTCCTACGGGAGGTAGTAGTGGGGAATTTTCCTCAATGGGCGAAATCCTGATGGAACAATGTCGCGTAGAGGTAGAAGGCCCACAGGTTGTGAACTTCTTTACCCGGAGAAGAAGAAATGTCGGTACCTGTGGAATAAGCATCGGCTAACTCTGTGACAGCATCCGCGGTAATATAGAGGATGCAAGCGTTATCCAGAATGATTGGGCGTAAAACATCTGTAGGTGGATTTTTAAGTCCGCCGTCAAATCCCAGGGCTCAACCCTGGACAGGCGGTGGAAAATACCAAGCTAGAATACGGTAGGGGCAGAGGGAATTTTTGATGGAGAGGTGAAATGCGTAGGGATCAGAAAGAACACCAATGGTGAAAGCACTCTGCTGGGCCAACACTAACACTGAGAGACGAAAGCTAGGGGAGCGAATGGGATTAGATACCCCAGTAGTCCTAGCCGTAAACGATGGATACTAGGCGTTGTGCGTATCGACCTGTGCAGTGCTGTAGCTAACGCGTTAAGTATCCCACCTGGGGAGTACGTTCGCAAGAATGAAACACAAAGGAATTGATAAAGTCCCGCACAAGCGGTGGAGCATGTGGTTTAATTTGATGCAAAGCGAAGAACCTTACCAGGGCTTGACATGTTGCGAATCTTCTTGAAAGAGAGGGGTGACTTCGGGAACGCGGACACAAGTGGTGCATGGCTTTAGTCAGCTCGTGCCGTAAGGTGTTGGGTTAAATCCCGCAACGAGCGCAACCCTCGTGTTTAGTTTCCATCGTTGAGTTTGGAACCCTGAACAGACTATCAGTGATAAGCCAGAGGAAGGTGAGGATAACGTCAAGTCGTCATGCCCCTTATGCCCTAGGCGGCACACGTGCTACAATGGCCGGGACAAAGGGTCGCGATCCCGCGAGGGTTAGCTAACCCCAAAAACCCATCCTCAGTTCGGATTGCAGGTTGCAACTCGCCTGTATGAAGCCAGAATCGCTAGTAATCGCCGGTCAACAATACATAATTACCTAACATTGCTGATAGTACCTAACATTACTGACTAGTAGTTGATTCCATGCGACTTAGGTCTGCCATAGAAAATTACCTATCTTAATAGGGATCCCTTCCCCTTCTAGTAGGTCTGTCATAGAAAATTACCTAACTTAATAGGGATCCCTTCCCCTTCTAGTAGGTTGTCATAGAAAATTACCTAATACTACTATGAATAAGGATGCATAGTATCCTTCAAAGATGACTCTTTGTTCGACTCGCTTCGGTGACTTTGCCCTTTAAGTGACAAGGGGGTGAGCCACTACAAGCAGAAAGCGATAGTGAATCTCGAACTTGCCCACGCTCATCCAAACCGGCCTCAGAAAGCGATCGGAAAGCGAAGCCCTTCCTTCTAATCCAAGCCGGCGAAGCCCTTCCTTCCAATCCAAGCCGGCGAAGTCGCCCCTATATCTAACCACCACTCACCCCGATCACATATTGGCACATTCATGATGCATGATAATCAAAAGGCCGTAAAGTAAAGGAGACCTATGCATCAGTGTACTGTCATGATCACATATTAGCTCGATTTTATTGACGGCTTGAAGGCGAAGCCGCCTATGTCTTAGGGCAAAGGGCACTCCATACTCCTAACTCCTTCCACTTCACCCAGGGACAGGAACTATGGCTTGACCTTCGGGGAAGAAGTCTGTGGGACCCCTCATTCAAGGGCGCCTAGATAGTGAAAGGTTATCCCTTTGCAAGGCTGGAAGCTAAGAAAAGTCACGAAGCTGGATGACTACGCTCGAGCAGAGCCCAAACCCGAAGGTGGTGGCTCAACTCACCGCAGAGTTTAGGAGCGAAAACTTGACTCTAAGGAGAGGAGCTTTTTAGCCCTTTTGCTGGATTATTGGTCCGCAGCCCCGCCTAGATAATAAATAAGGAGAGGCTTATCGATGAACGAACCACCCTTATACTACCTCTTACCTCACCCCCCTTGTCACTTAAAGGGAAAGCCAGAGAAGGGCGCCTGCTGGAAACCCTTGCCTTCGGCTCCATATTGAAAACACCAGCCATGAAGGCATCACGACTATCCTTTATGGTAATACCAAGCTTTATATGATCCTGATCAGTGATCAGTATATTTTAATATTATGGATCCTTATGTGATTTTTTTTGTTATACTAGCGATGGCAGATCTATTAGTAAACAGGAGCCGCTATCGCTCACCCGGCTGGATGTCAATCTGACGGATGGATAGGCGTAGCATAAAAGAAAGGGTCAATTACAAAAGGAAGGCAGAGGAAAAAAGATGAGAGAGTAAGACCCAGGAGGCTCGCAGCTACCACGGCCATAAGCACTCCCCTCGTTTGTACTTTTAGAGATATGGGCGATCCAGGAGATTACTTCGAGTATTTATGACTCTGGTGGCAACACATGATAGGCAAATGACATGATTCTCGAGGAGTTACATGACGACCATGTGATGATGCATCAAATAGATGCAAGGTGGATGAATTAATAGGTCCTTGTATGGACTGATTGTGTTCCCCAATGGAAGAGCTTTAGAGGAAATATGAGTGGACATCTATATGGGCTTCATGTGATTCGAAGCCAACCACTATGTATTGCAAGAAAGTCCTATGTCTATGTATACCTAAGGAAAGCCTTAAAGAGCCTCTTAACACTTACCTGCCTAAACCAAGAAAGATTCAAGAATAAATCCATTACCAGCAAGATACGATACGGCTCAGCCAAAAAAGGTGTGCGCCTAGCGCGAGCCTTTTTTAATAGTTTAGTAAAGTCAAGATTTGGCGGTAGGGTTGGGGTGGCTTGCTGGGGCACTCGTGCCCTTACTAGTTTTGGGGCTTTGATGGGCAAAAGCAGTTTTATTTCTTAATTAAATAATGAGAACTAGCAAATTTAGCCTTTGCCAGTCATTTTTTTTTATCATCGTAATATCTTTCCCTCAATTATTATATTCCTGACTATGGGTAATCAGCGAATATTTTTTGAAATATTGGATATTTTGATAGCAAAGGAGTTCTTTCGTCTGAAAATATGAATAATATTCATTACTTAAAGTGGTTCTTTCGATCATTCATCGTAAGGAGACACTTGATTTTTAATTTTACCAATTGAGATATCAGGAAATAATATTCTTAATTTCTTCATTCGAAATGAATTCTTAGCCTATTTTTGTATTCTTTATAGATTCAAAGACTAACCACAAAATCACAAAGAAAATAGATTCATAAGTTTGATACCTTGTATAAAACTCAGGTGTGTAAGAAATATTCGATCGCATAGAGTGTACAAATGGGTTGATTAACAATTCATAGATGAAAAAATGGCAAAAAAGAAAGCATTCACTCCTCTTTTCTATCTTGCATCTATAGTATTTTTGTCCTGGTGGATTTCTTTCTCAGTTAATAAATGTCTGGAATCTTGGGTTACTAATTGGTGGAATACTGGGCAATCTGAGATTTTCTTGAATAATACTCAAGAAAAGAGTCTTCTAGGAAAATTCATAGAATTAGACAAACTCCACTTCTTGGACGAAATGATCAAGGAATACTCGAAAACACATCTTGAAGAGTTTGAGATAGGAATCCATAAAGAAACAATCCAATTAATCAAGATACAAAATGAGAATCGTATCCATACGATTTTGCACTTCTCGACAAATATCATCTGATTTATTATTCTAAGAGGGTATTCAATTTTGGGTAATGAAAAACTTGTTATTCTTAACTCTTGGGCTCAGGAATTCCTATATAACTTAAGTGACACAGTAAAAGCTTTTTCTATTTTTTTATTAACTGATTTATGTATCAGATTTCATTCACCCCACGGTTGGGAATTAATTATTGGCTCTATCTATAAAGATTTTTGATTTGTTTATAATGATCAAATTATATATGGTCTTGTTTCCACCTTTCCAGTCATTCTCGATACAATTTTGAAATATTGGATTTTCCGTTATTTAAATCGTCTGTCTCCATCACTTGTAGTTATTTATCATTCAATGAATGACTGATAAAGGATCCATTGATATTAATCTAATCCAATTAGAATGCTTGGTACTTTGTAGTTGTACATAAGCAAAGTATTGAAAATCTTATTTACTCTTTCTATTTCTAACCATCGGGAAGATTCATCCTATATTATTCCTAGATTATGATTATTCCAGTAAACAGCAGAATCGTGGCTAGGGAACTATACTAGCGACCTACCCAATTTATTGTAGTAATTTTCACGATCAATGATTGGACCATGCAAACTGCTTTTTCTTGGCTAAAGATACAGATTACTCAATCTATTTCCATATAGCTCATGATATATATCTTAACTCGAACATCCATTTCAAGTGCATATCCTATTTTTGTACAGCAAGGTTATGAAAATCATCGAGAAGCGACTGGGCGTATTGTATGTGCCAATTTCCATTTAGCTAACAAGCCCGTGGAGATTGAAGTTCCACAAGCAGTACTTCCTGATATTGTATTTGAAGCAGTTGTTCGAATTCCTTGTGATATGCAACTGAAATAGGTTCCTGCTAATGGTAAAAGGGGGAGGGGGGGTTTGAACGTGGGGGCTGTTCTTATTTTACCGGAGGGGTTTGAATTAGCTCCTCCCTATCGTATTTCTCCCGAGATTAAAGAAAAGATTGACAATTTGTCTTTTCAGAGCTATCGCCCCAATAAAAAAATATTCTTGTGGTAGGCCATGTACCTGAAAAAAATATAGTGAAATAACCTTTCCAATTCTTTCCCCGGACCCTGCTACTAAGAAGAATGTTCACTTCTTAAAATATCTTATATACGTAGGCGAGAATAGGGGAATGGGTCAGATTTATCCCGACGGAAGCAAGAGTAACAATACAGTTTATAATGCTACCTCAGCAGGTATAGTAAGCAAAATCATACGAAAAGAAAAAAGGGGATTTGAGATAACCATAACGGATGCGTCAGAGGGACATCAAGTGGTTGATATTATCCCTCCCGGACCAGAACTTCTTGTTTTCGAGGGCAAATCTATCAAATTTGATATACCATTAACGAGTAATCCTAATGTAGGCGGATTTGGTCAGGGAGATGCAGAAATAGTACTTCAAGATTCATTACGTGTCCAAGAACTTTTGTTCTTCTTGGCATCGGTTATTTTGGCACAAATCTTTTTGGTTCTTAAAAAGAAATAGTTTGAGAAGATTCAATTGGCCGAAATGAATTTCTAGATTAAAAAACTTATCGATATCAAGTTCGTAAAAAGAACCAAAGTCTTGTTGGCGATTATTTATGATCAAAAAAATGAAATTATGAAAACTCCTTTGTCTTATTTATACTCTTCTTCAAAATCTACATACTATGTGGTACAGGGGATTCCCAGCATCTCGTAGAAAAAGAGTATGTAATGTAGATTTTGAAGAAGAGTATTTGACTTTCATTTATTTCGATTTAGTTTTTTTTTATTGGAGTAGTGTGACTATGTTACTATTAACAGATTTCACTGCCATAAGACGTATCAATAGTTTTCTATTCTAAATAGAAAGAAAGTCAAATTTTTCTAAATACTAGACATAAGGAAGCGGGGGATAAATGCGGGGAAGAAAAAAATATAGGAGGGATTATTTGTCTTTCTAGTCTTCGACACAAGAAAGAGGTGTAGAAAAATTCATTTTTCTTGTGTCGAAACGAAAGAGTAATGATTCTTGATCCTGTTTGTTTAAAATTCCAAGTCTTGGTTTCAATTTTTCCAAATGTATCAGAAACCCTTTGCCCTGCACCCGACCCCTTTACGTATAATATACGAGGTGGTGGACAAACAAAACAATAAAGAGAGGAAATTTTATTAATTAAATAAAACTTCTTCAATCAACTTATCTTATACAAAATTTGATGATGAAATAGGAAAACAATAAAAAATAAATAGAGTAATGTAATAAAGAGAGTAAGGTTCTACATTAGACATTAGATTAGTATAGAAAGGATTTGCACGCTATCTAATATATTATAGCAGCCGAGAAATTGAGTGATTCCTTCTTTCTTCCAACTTTGAAAGTACCGATAGATACTATCATATAAAAAGAAGAGGTGGTCTGAATAACTCAATGAAGTGAATTTTTCAAAAACATGATCAGAAAAATGATAAAAATAGCGTTTTGGAAAAGAAAAAGAAATCCATTTTATCATTTAGACGAAAAAAATATTATGATTCTTAAGAACTCAACGGGCCCTTCCCCTTCGAATCAAACAAACAAAGAAGGAAATCCCGTTGAGTTCTTACGCTTTCATGTTGACAACTCAATTCATTCGATTACTACAGGGATGAACCCAATCCGGAATATGAACCATAAAAGAAAATACCTATTTAACCGATTACAAGAATATCAGCTACAGTACCTATTATCCAAAGAGGAATCCTTCCAGTAGGATCGGCCATTTACCCCACATCCCTCCAGATTTCATCAAGTGGTCTTACTAGAGACATAAACAGTCATGGATAATTAAATTATGAGATCCTATCGAATGAGCTAAGAGAATCTTATTTTTTCTCTTTCATTTTCTTAATTGAAGAAATAATTGGAAAATAAAACAGCAAGTACAAAAATGAGTAATAACCCCCAGTAGAGATTGGTACGATTCAATTCAACATTTTGGTCGTTCGGGTTTGATTGTGTCGTAGCTCTATAATTCAGATTAAGTTTATCGTTGGATGAACTGCATTGCTGATATTGATTCCAAAAGAAAGATGGTAGGTACAACTAGGCCATGAATATCCAACCATCATACTGTAAAAATTGGATAGGTTCGATCTATAGTCATTAGGGCCTCTTAAAACGATCTACTAAATTCATCGAGTTGTTCAAAAGAATCAAAACGGCCAGTTATTAATGGAATTCCTTATCGGCTCTCTGTAAAATACTCGTTTGGCCGTGGGCTTCCAAACACATCGTAAGCTAAACCGGTGCTGACAAATAACCAACCCACAATGAATAGGAAAGGTATAGTAATGCTATGAATGACCCAGTATTGAATACTGGTAATAATATCAACAAACGAACATTCTCTTGTG
The DNA here is from genome assembly GCA_003996215.1 of Jaltomata sinuosa. Taxonomy (NCBI): domain Eukaryota; kingdom Viridiplantae; phylum Streptophyta; class Magnoliopsida; order Solanales; family Solanaceae; genus Jaltomata; species Jaltomata sinuosa. The sequence goes on from QJPP01000050.1 coordinate 1,040,935, forward strand.
CTTCCATACATGCTGAGCTCCACATATTCTTGTACAGTCAAAGAAGATCGATTCCGTAAAATATGAGATCAGTAAATGACAATTCACTGAAATTTCATCTTTGTGAGATCGTCAATATTGTACCGAGGGCGTTTTTAGAGTATACCGAATTAGTATAGCTATCCTTCTTCTGACACAACAACACAATTTGAATTAGTATCAAAAGTAAGTACTAAATAATTTCTATTTTCCTTTACTTGTTGATGTAAAATCATCTTCCATTCAATAGAAAATTCTTTCAATTCAACGAAAGAGATTCTCATATTCCCACAATTTAAGTAGATGCAAGAAATAGAAATTCTCTTTTCGTAGTTGTGGAAGCCGTTTTGTTGTTGGAATCCTTTTTTTAAAGAAGAAGTTGATGGTCGACTAAGAAATAAGAGTAGTAGATCCTATTCTATGAAAGCAAAAATAGAATAATTGGAATCCATAGTTGTGATGCATTGTTGGGGATCTCGATCCAAGGGTTCTTTCTTGATCTAGCTACAAGGATGGGGCAGTATGGAAAGATAAAATGTGGAACCTAATAGAAATTACTAGTTTTAGAATCTAGTTGGACAAAAAAATGATTTTTTCAAGCGATTGTGTGATAACTTTTTCTTCATCTCTATCATTCAAGATATTATGTGAATTAATATATTACAGAATCTAATGAGTTAAACTTAAATTAAAGTAAAAAGAAAAAGTTTTATAAGGTAACTGTTCACTTTAAAATCGAAAATGGATTCGATACAATTCACCAGAATCTAAGAAATGATCAAATTAGAAAATCATTTCTATTTTGATTCTATAAAAATTCAATTTTCATTTTTGATTGAAGTTAGACGATACAACTCTTATTAGTTTAATAGTTTACCCAAGAGTTACTCAATGAATCGGTTGATTGAAATTACGGGATGGGTAGATGTTACAGATGATGAATCAATTTCTTTTATATGTTTGGCACTTTATCTTTGTTAGTGTTGTCTGCCTATAATGATAGATGAATAAAAAACTTTTCATTTATCTTATTCTTTCAATTGAAATTGAGATTTTTGTCTACCCTCCTATTTTATTTTGCAAAATTTGAAACTTAGGTAAGTACTTTTTAAACATATGTATAAAAAAAAATTATTTAATTTAACCCCTTCATGCTTACTATAAATAGTTATTTCGGTTTTCTATTAGCGGCTTTAACTATAACCTCAGCTCTATTTATTGGTCTGAGCAAGATACGACTTATTTAAACTGAATATTTAAAATGACCAATTCATAAAAAGAAATGCTTCTGTGGGATTACGTGTATTCTATATTTACTTATGTTACCAATTATCAATTCTTGTTCATTGTCATTGAGATTCATGTCAATTCGGATTATTATTTATGTATCGATATTACCTCTTTTTTTCTCCTTTCAAACAAATAAAAATGATTGAAGTTTTTCTATTTGGAATCGTGTTAGGTCTAATTCCTATTACTTTGGCTGGATTATTCGTAACTGCATATTTACAATATAGGCGTGGTGATCAGTTGGACCTTTGATTAATTAACATTAACATCTCTTTTTGATTGACCTCCTCCTTTCTTTAATTTACAGGCACAGGAGGTCAAATTTCGATTGTTGTGAAAGTTACTGAACGAATCTATTTTATTCTAATTCGATCTAAGAAGAAAAAAAATCATGCTCTGTAGGATTTGAACCTACGACATCGGGTTTTGGAGACCCACGTTCTACCGAACTGAACTAAGAGCACTTTATTATTAGAATAGCTAAGACTGTAAACAAAAGGATTCTTTTCATAACCCCAATACATTTTGTATGCATATACTAGAATAGCATGATAAAAATAAAAGATTATGTCCAATTTGAAGCGATCTCAATTGATCTCTCGTTACTGCTCAAAGGAGATGTAATAGGTAGGGATGACAGGATTTGAACCCATGAAATTTTGTACCCAAAACAAACGCGCTACCAAGTTGCGCTACATCCCTTCAATTGTTCCACAGTGTAATTGTAGAGAATTCCTGTCTTGTTTTCCACATGGTTATTTCCTCCATTGATATAGACAAATTTTCTGCTCATTTCATCCTTTTGGTCTCATTTAACATATAATAGTAAAGAGAAAAAACTTCTCTTATAGATTATATAGAAAATACTTATATACAATTATATACAAAATATAGAAATACAGAACCCGTCGTAAAAATAAATTAGTATTTTTCGGAAATTCTCGGTAAGAAAGAAGGGGATGTATTTTTTTTTTGTTTTAAGAAAAGGAAAATCTTATTTCCCGAATCATTATACATTTGAATTTGAATTAGAAATTTTGTGTCCAACTATAAGCAGCCCTTAAAAAACTACATATGCATCTGATCATATATGTATTATCTATTCAAACAAATAATACAAAAGAAGGAGGTTTTTCAATGCGAGATCTAAAAACATATCTCTCTATGGCACCAGTACTAAGTACGCTATGGAATGGGGCTTTAGCAGGTCTATTGATAGAGATTAATCGTTTTTTTCCGGATGCGTTGACATTCCTCTTTTTTCATTCTAGTTATTGTCATGGGAAGGAATGAAGAAAATTAGAGATCCAATCAAATATTGGTGATGAATCCCTCTCCCCCTCTTTTCTCTTTTTTCCCAATTTTAGAATAAGGGAGGAAAGAGAAAGAATAAAAAAAGTGGATTCAAAATTCGGGCTCAAGTTTGAATTAACTGAATATTAATCATAGAGGAATGGGGGTAGAATAGAAAATGGGGGTCTAGGCAAGAGTATTATACAAGATACTTAAATGATTACTTCAATTTGAAATATACTTCAGAAAAATCATTGTATTTTACTATGGCTTTGACTTTACTTTACTCTTACTTTATTTTCTTGATTTTAATCTTATACTTTTAGAATTGGATTTCAAGTTAGTAACTTCTATTTTATCCTTTCTTCATTTTGAATCGAAAATAAAAGAGTTGAGTAAATAAAAAATCCAAAGGAGGTTCATGGCCAAGGGGAAAGATGCCCGAGTAACAGTGATTTTGGGATGTACTAGTTGTGTACGAAACAATGTTGATAAGGTATCAAGAGGTATTTCCAGATATATTACTCAAAAGAACTGGCACAATACGCCTAATCGATTAGAATTGAAATTTTTTTGTCCCTATTATTACAAACATACGATTCATGGGGAGATAAAGAAATAGAGCGAACCAAGTACCTATGTCTTACCCTTTCAAGGAAGGGGAAAAATTAGGGAAAATAGCTCAAGACACACCTAAACTATGGCTGAAATTGTTGTTACACTCTAACTTTGTGGGGGTCCTATGACCCCCCTGAACTATTTTATAGTGTAATATTGTGGGTATTATTAGCATAGATGGACATGCAAGTGAACACACGTATAAGCAGCAACTTCAAAATAGTAGATTGAAAGTAAAAATCACATGAAATTGGAATGATTTGTGTTATTTGATCAATAATCATAAAGATAAAGTTAGAGAGTTTTAAGAAAATTCTAGGGTTAATGTAAGATAAATTAACATTAATGAGAACTGACCCCTCTTTTTGATAGCGTGTGAAATCCCTTACTTTAGTTTGAGTAATTTAGTGGTCAAGCTAAGCTGATAATACCCTAAATATTACACTATAAAATAGTCCAAGGGGTCATAGGACCTCCACAAAGTTAGAGTGTGTAGCAGCAATTCCGACCATAGTTTATGTGTGTTTTGAGAGATTTTCCCGAAAAATTACATTATATATATAACATATTTAAATAGAAAACAAGCAAATCCTATTTTTAAAAAGTCCTATTTTGTGTGGATTTAAAATGAATTAGAATTAAGAAATAGGATTTGAGGGATAAGGAATAAATTAAACAAACAAACCATGGATAAATCCAAGCGACCTTTTCTTAAATTCAAGCGATCTTTTAGTAGTCGTTTGCCCCCGATTCAATCGGGGGATCGAATTGATTATAGAAACATGAGTTTAATTAGTCGATTTATTAGTGAACAAGGAAAAATATTATCAAGATGTGTGAATAGATTGACCTTGAAACAACAACGATTAATTACTCTTGCTATAAAATAAGCTCGTATTTTATCTTTGTTACCTTTTCTCAATAATGAGAAACAATTTGAAAGAACCGAGTCGACCGCTAGAACTACTGGTTTTAAAGCCCGAAATAAATAGGCTTACTTTTTCTTCACTTGCATTATAATTACAAGAATCTAGATTTGAGTATCGTGTTGTACGAAAAAAATGAATCGAAAAAAAAGAAATTTGTTTTTATTGAATTGAATGTGTTCATTCATTTTGACTACTTTAGCATATTTTCTCATATTAATTTCTACTCTACCTTCCCGGAGTTCATTCTCCGGGGAACTCCATTTAAATTATTCTGGTGGATTCTTTCCAATCTACTTCCTTTATGATTTCGTTCGAAATCATATAAAGACAATTCCTATTTGATATAGCTATTTGTGCAAGTATTTTACGGTTAAGAAGCAACTGTCTCTTGTACAGATCGTGTATTAATCTACTATAACTATAGGATATTCCCCTTTTGCGAATTACTGCGTTTATCCGAGTGATCCACAAACGGCAAAAATCTCTCTTTTTCCTATCCCTATCCCGATCAGCCAAAACTAAAGCTCTTATTTTCTGTTGAGTAATAGTTCTAGTAAGTATTAAATGAACCCCTCTAAAGCTTGATGCAAATAAACAAATTTTTGTTCTACCTCTCCGAGCTATATATCCCCGTTTAATTCTGGTCATTGAATAAATGAAACTTTGACGAATAACTAATTGATTGCCTTTCTTTCAGTTATTCTCCCCCCCCTCCTTCCTAGTCTATTAATAACAAAACGTATTTTCCAATGTATAAAATCAAAATTCCAATGGATTTGGCTGCTCTAACCTTCCCGACCATGATTTTTTATTTTTTATTTCACTGCGAAATAAGAAAGAAATGACAAATTGTATTTTCCTATGTATCAAAAATATAGTAAATAAAAGAAATAAAAAAAGAAATAGTGGGTTCCTTCATTTCTATGGTTACTTCTTAAACGGTGAGGTCTTCTTTATACACCGAAGCCTTTACTTTATACTTTAATTTAATATTTAATCAACTAATTGATGTTATTGGGAACTTGTATAGTTCACACGCTTTGGCTCTACCCATGAATTATCCAGTAATAGGTCTTTCACAATCAGATCTACCTATACAGTAACGGTACTTAATTATGAAAGTTTGTTGGGTAGCCTGACCCTCTTAGTCCGTTTTTGCCAGATTGGGAGCCTACCTAATCTTTATGTTTTATGCTTTTTAAATAAGATTCCTCTGCTTAATGGATAACCATTTATTACCAATGGAGAATTTCTTATCATCTTAAATTCAGGTGATTGTATTTACACCAACGGAAACCATAAACTTCATACACAATAGAGGGATATGATAGAGTTTTTTATTTAATAATGAATGGAGTTCCTTTTCCAATCCTATCCCATTCATCGGTACTGATCATTGATACTGTAAAAGTCATTTTCTTACTTTTGTGCCAGCTCATGATCTAAACGAGTCGCACATACACCCTAGTACATGTTCCTCGACGCTGAGGGCACCCCCGAAGAGCGGGGAATTTCATGACATTTCTGATTGGCTATCTTGTATTTCTAATAAGTTATTTAATAGTTGGCATGTTGAACCATATACATAATATGATTGGTTGGTTTAGATTGATCCTAACCGAATGATGATGAATTACTTCTATTTAATAGAATATTCAATTCAAAGATAAAATCTCAAATCACAGATTTGCGCAAAATCCATGTTATTTTCATTGAACCGCTACAAGATCAACAATTCCATAAGCTTGGGCTTCTGTTGCTGACATAAAAACATCTCTTTCCATATCTTCGGATACAACCCATGAGGGTTTACCCGTTCTTTGTACATAAACCCTTGTGAGGGTTTCACGCAGTTTTAGCAGTTCTTCCGCTTCCAGGACAAATTCGCCTGCTTGTGCCTGATAATAACCACTAGCAGGTTCATGCATCATTACCCTGATGATATAAAAAAATAAAAGCCTCCCCTATCTTGCATGATAAAGCAAAGAGAAAAGAAAGATAAAGAATATAAAAAAGATAGAATTGAACAACCGTGCAGGCATCTTTTGTGTATACGGCTCTACAAAAAAATTGACCCCCTCCTTTCTATTAAAGAAAGAGAAAAATAGAATCTATCAGACTCAGATGGGTAAATAATCAAATTGCCATCCTTCCTTTCTGAGGAGTGAAAAAATACTATGATGGCTCCGTTGCTTTATATGTTTTTTTTTATCTGTGATTCAGCAATCCCAAAGTTTCTTTTTAATCCGATCAAATAAGAAAAAAATATTTTTTTTCGTACTCTTTCATAACATAAACATTGTTAATAACTCTCCGGCATGAAAACAAAAAAGTTTGTGATGCTGAACTGAGCTCCCGACAGATAAGAGAAAATCGGAAATACCCCTTATCTCATACTACTCTCTCGATACAAAATTT